>JAEIFV010000134.1:0-523592 GCA_018904265.1 Lordiphosa collinella | reverse complement strand
CCACATTAACTATTTAATATAAAAACACAAACTTGATTGAGATTTAGTATATTTATTGTGTCGGCAAGTTGCGTCTGTTTCTTTATTGAGCGCGCGTCGTGTTAGGGCTGTAACAATCGGTTAGGTTAGTTTTGTATCGAGTATCGATTGTGTTAGTGATGTGTGAACTGGAACGCCACAGCTCTTTCCCCAGTGATGTGCCGAGTTTACGGTTGAGATTTGACACTCCTTTCTTTTTGGTATGTTCGAAGAGGCTTGACTGGTTCATCAGGGTCTTTGACGCTGAATGCTGGCTTGAGTCTTTCTACTGAGATGTTGTGTGTGGTTCCATTGATGCTGATTGCAAAAGCCGATCATTAATCCTTTCCTTGATTTCATGTGGTCCAGTGTAAGGCGGCTCAAGGGGTCGTTTGAGCGTGATCACTGCGCAGGAACACATGGCTGCATGAATAAAGGTTTTTTGTGAACAAAAGCTGATTTGTTAGTGTGATGCATAACAGGTGAAGGTCGAACTTGACGTATGTAATCACGAAGTCTAGTTATGAATTGTGTTGGATCATCTGGTTCATCCGTGTGTGTGAAGAATTCTCCAGGAAGACGTATGTCGGTGCCGTACAACATTTCGGCAGCAGATGAATTGATATCTTCTTTGAAACAGGTTCGGAGTCCCAAAAGTACAGTTGGCAAGATTTCTAACCAAGGAGTCTGTTGATTGCACATTAATGCTGCCTTGAGAGACGGGTGCCAGCGTTCAATCATCCCATTGGATGCGGGATGATACGGAGAAGTGCGTACTCGCTGTGCTCCAACCATGTTTGTGAGTGCTTCAAACAAGGATGATTCAAATTGAGTTCCTTGATCCGTTGATATTGTTTTTGGGGCGCCGAATCTGGCAATCCATGATCTGAAGAATGCTGCTGCAACTGTGTCGGCCGTCATATTTTGAAGCGGAACTATTTCGGGCCAGCGGGTGAACCTGTCGATCATCGTGAGGCAGTATTTATAACCTTTATATTCAGGAACGACAATAATATCGATGTGAACGTGTTCAAAGCGCTTGTCTACTTGGCGGAAGTGTAGAGGTACAAGTTGATTGTGCCTTTGAATTTTTGAACGTTGACAGTCATTGCATTCGCTCACCCATTGATTAATGTCACGCCGCATTCTTGGCCAGACATATTTCTTTTGAATTTGTTTAATACTTGCTCGTTTTCCAGGATGAGAAAGAAGATGGATAGAATTAAAAATCGTTTTGCGAAGCGGCTTTGGTATGTAGGGGCGGAATGCGGACGTTTGCTCATCACAGTAGACTTCGATGTCAGGGGAAAATTTGATTTTCTGCAATTTTAATGATGTGCTACCTTGGAGAAGATGTTCCATCTCGTCATCTCGTGAAGCTCCTGAATTTGACGAAGAGATACTGTTTCAGGCATATTAATTTGATTGATGCGTGACAGTGCATCTGCCACAACATTGTCCGAGCCAGATACGTGTACAATATTGGTAGTAAACTGTGCGATGTAATTGAGATGACGTATTTGCATTGGCGAAGCTTTGTCCAACTTCTGTTGAAAAGCGTAGATTAAAGGTTTGTGGTCAGTTTGTACAACGAAATCACGGCCTTCCAAAATGTGCTTAAAATGCTTGATGGACAAATAAATTGCTAGTAGTTTTTTGTCATACGCACTGTAGTTTTGTTGTGCATTCTTAAGTTTGGTTGAGAAAAATCCAATTGAATTAACTTGCTTGTCAACGATTTGCTGAAGATGCGCCCCTACAGCGATGTCCGATGCGTCTGTGGTTAACATAAATGGACATCCTGGGGCAATGAAATTCAAAAGTGTGTTGGAAGCCAGGGTTGTCTTGCAAGTCAAGAAAGCCTTTTCTAGATCTGGTGTCCATTTGACAGGTGTACGATCGTTTTTCTTTGACTCTTTGCATTGACCTGTGAGAAGTGCTTGTGATTCTGACGCCTGTCGAATGAATTTTCGAAAATAATTTAAGGCACCTAGAAATCGGCGAAGTTCCATGACGTTGCTGGGCCTTGGGTAATTTCGTATGGCTTCTACCCGGTCTTGGGGTGCTGTCATGCCGTTAACAGTAATGTTGTATCCCAGAAATGTGAGTTGTTTCTGACCAAACTCGCATTTGGAAGCGTTAATCGAAAGATTGAATTGTTGGAGTTTCTCAAATACTGCCTTCAGATGTATTTCGTGTTCTGCGTGACTGGATGAGAACACTAGAATGTCGTCGATGTAACAAAAAACATGATCGTTATCGCGGAATATGGAATCATGTATCGTTGGATGCGTTTTTGAGGGAAGGGCATTACGGTGAACTCAAATAATCAAGGTGATCGGGAGTCGGAGGAGAGTGCGAGTGAGAAGATGTCTCGTGAAGCCGGTCGCTGATGTCCTAAGGGATTGAGCGGCGCGTGGTCTCGTCACACACGCCCGCCACGGGTCTCAAGCTGGGCCGGCGCCGGAGGGCGAAGAGCGTTGGCCTCTTGAATCGGATTTGATTACTTCCAGTTTTTCTCCAGAGTATCGCCGCTTGGGTTCCGCTACTGGTTGGCCAGTGGTGATAATGTGGTGAGAAATGTTAACTGCTTCTGGCAGCTTGTAGGTGTTGATGTTCGTCAAATTTACATATTTATTGATAATATGGTAAAATTTGGACGAAGGGTCGATGGTCAGGATTCTTTGCTGGTCATTTTTTAAGGTTGTTCCGTTGACTTTGAGATGTGTAAGCGAATCGATTAGTCGCTTTGTTTTAAGATCCAAGGTTAAACCAAAATGTGCCAAGAAATCAGCGCCTATGATTGCTGATTTAACGTCTGCTACAATGAATTTCCAGGTAAAGGATCGACGTAGGCCTAAATGAACTTCCAGCTGTTTGGTACCAAATGTATGTATGATCGTGTTGTTCGCTGCGAACAGGTTGAGATCGTCTGCAGTTTGGTTTCGATAATGAGTTGCAAAGCGTCTGGGAAGGACTGAAACGATGGAGCCAGAGTCGATTAAAAATGTTGTTTGATTTTCAAAATCATAAATGTGCAGTCTTTTTTCAGCAAATGGAACGCTGGATGGTCTGTCGCCAGCTGCACGTAGTGACGACAGTTGATTTAGTTTTTCTGCTGTTGATTGGTTGTGCCAACGAACTCGCATGGTTGGACACATCTCTTTGCTAAGCGAATATGAAAACGAATATGGTATTGGCACACCTTTTGCTGAAAATTGATTCCTGAAGGTGTGGATCGATTGTATGTAATAGGGCTCTGTCCAGCATTACTGTTTGGAATTGTAGAGCTGGTTTGACTCAACTGTTGAATGATGGTCTGTATGGACACTTCCAGCGCACTGAGACGGCTATCGATATTGTTTGAATTTGGGCTTCGAATTGCTTCACAATAACTTGTTGGGGTAAGTTGTCAAAAATTCGCGCGATCCACGGTTCCGCGCTCGAATCTGCGCGGATTAATGGTTCGGATGCTGCTCGGCAACCGTTGCATCCATAAGTCGTCAGTCCATCGGTGGATAAGGAATTGTGGCCAACGCGCATTTCTCTTAGCGTGGCTGGGTTTTTTGTCCGAAAGATGTGTTTCAGTCAGGAGTTTGACCAATTTCTTTTCGTGTGACTCGCCAAACCGCGCAATAAGTTCCTTTTTAGTTTATCATATTTGCCGGATTCTGGTGGGGATTTGGCTACATCAGAAATCTGACGCAGAGTGTCTGCATCCAACGAGGTGATGACGGTATAATATTTCGCCGGATCCGATTTGATGTTATGGATGTGGAGTGCGTCGATTTGTGTGAACCACAACTCTGGATCTGTGGCCATGAATTGTGGAAAACGAATTGTATGGATCGCACCTACAGAATTTGACGACTGGTTGTTGTCTGCGTCTTGCCTGCTGTCGGTTTTCACAATTTCTTTGGGCGCCGCCATCTTGGCGGCAGTGGCTGCGGCTGCAGCAGCAGAGCTTGCAGGCTCGTCGTCTCGGGTTAAAACCATGTTAATGATAATTGTTTTTAGTTCTTTTAACTCGGGGTCACCATATGTGGCTATGCCACATTAACTATTTAATATAAAACACAAACTTGATTGAGATTTAGTATATTATATTATGTCGGCAAGTTGCGTCTGTTTCTTTATTGAGCGCGCGTCGTGTTAGGGCTGTAACAATCGGTTAGGTTAGTTTTGTATCGAGTATCGATTGTGTTAGTGATGTGTGAACTGGAACCGCCACACGGTTTTGGTTGATATGGCAGACTTCGGTTGGTTTAGCGAAAAAGTATTAAAGTTTCAATTTTAAATCAAACTATCTGAATACCCGGCGTCGCCCGGGTTCTTATGATTCTTAAGAGAGCGATTATATTCAATCTAGTGCAGGCAACATGTCGGTATAAACATATAAGCGTCTTCGTGATAATCTAAAATCAAGAATATTTTGCAAATTTCGTGACTTTTTGACCGTTTGGTTAATACTTCCTATTTACCCGTCTACAATTGCTGTCTATCAAATCTTTACAATAATCCAGCCTCAAATCAAAAATTTGCCAATTTCGCAATATTTTGGACCGTGTAATCTACAGCTTCCATTCACCAACGCCGGCATTGTAATATAAGCACTAAGCGCTTTCATAAATACTCATAAGTTATTTTGCAAATTTCGCAATTTTGCCCTTAGAAACCTTCCGGGCAAGCGTTGCCCAAAGTTTTATGGCAATCAGATGAACGGTACAGTTTTTGAAATTTCGCGGTTCTATGACCATTTCCGGACCATTTCTTCAATTTAGATACCTTCGCGGGCAAGCGTACAACCATTCCTCAAAGCTTTATCAAAATCGAACATTTTGCAAATTTCGCGGTTCTTTGAGCATTTTCCGCCCATATCTTCTACTTGGAAACCTTTCCGGGCAAGATTCGAACCACTATCCAAAGATTTACCGAAACCGCAAATTTTTAAATTTTCGCGGTTTTTTGACAATTTTCTGCAAATATCTTCAACTTAGAAACTCTCCCGAGCAAGCTTTCAATTCATTCCCCAAAGTTTGACTGCAATCGGATGAACGGTATAATTTTGCGAATTTCGCGATTTTTGGACCTTAGGAACCTTCGCGGCCAAGCGTCTAACCATTGACCAAAATTTCTTCGCAATCGGATGAATGGTATAGTTTTTGAATTATCGCGGTTTTTTGACTATTTTCCGCCCATTTCTTGAAATCAGAATCCTCCAAAGTTTTATAACAAACGAACATTTTGCAAATTTCGCGGTCTTTCTTACTTGGAAACCTTCCTGAGACATAGCCTATGACACTTACCTGATCGACATGAACTTTCTGTGAAAAAGATCGGTTCAGCGGTTTAGACGCTCATAATGGACAAACATACAAACATACATACATACAAGCACACAAACATACTTTCACTTTTATATAGATGTATAAATTTTGGCCACGCCCCCTCCCGCCCCACAACAAAAAATGTTGAATAACTCCAACAATTTTAAAGATATCAAGCTCATATTTTGCAATATCTACAATCTCTAAAAGTTTCATAAAGATCGGATAATAAATGGGAGAGTTATAAAAGTTATAAAAAACGTTGCATACTTTTTGACGCGATATGCACTTTTTGCTCACATAATGTTGAAATGGTCACATTAATGTTAATGCTCTGTTAATTAACATAGGGAAAGGCTATTAAACACTACTTGCCCTGAGTAACGGGTATATCAAAGTCGGGCTGCACCGACTTTAACTTACGTTCTCGTTTCTAACATAATGATAATGTTATTTTAATTAACATAAGGGAAAGCTATTAAACATTAATTCCCCTGAGTATCTGGTATTTCAAAGTCGGGCACGGCCGACTTTAACTGACGCTCTGGTGTTTTTAATTTTCATAACATACAATATTAATTTATAGCTGCAGGATGTCCACGAGGAAGACGAATGCGGACTAGTCCCGTCTTTTGGGCACACCACTTGGAAAAAAGTTCTTCTGGGGCTTACGTGGAGTAGGCCTCCTGGGAAAACCACGTTAAAATGCGCGTGGAAAAGAGTTCATTGCAGATCCAAAATCGTCAAGTTTGCCTCAATTTTGCCCCCAAATTCAAGCAAACTTACGTCTTACTCATATGTTAAGAATATTTTACAAATATTTATTTGCAAAAACAAAAAGACTTCGATAAGCATTTGTGATCGAGATTATATTTATTTGAATTGGCAAAAAAGGCAAATTTCAAAATTCATTTAAAACAAGTAAGAAAGACGGTTAAGCCCGACTATCATATACTCAGTACCTGAGAGGTGCTACCCATCACAGTGGGGACCGATTCTGATTACTTAATATGTCCAAAGGGAACAAACCTTCTATCTACGTTTTTTCTTATTTGCGGGGGCGGGAGAGGGCGTGGCAAATATTGAAAACAAACTTGATCTGCCTGCAAGTATAAGAATCATATGTCCCATACATGTCTTACCATCTCTGAGGTCTGTTTGTTCATACGGTCAGACGGACAGATGGACGGGCAAACGGACATGGCTAAATCGACTCGGCTGTTGATGCTGATCAGTAATATACATATAGTTTATAGGGTCGGAGAGGCTTCCTGTTTCATACTTTTACACAAATTTAATATACTCTGTGTACCTTTAGTAATGCCGAATCCGAACGGCAGTTTGAAAAGCTTTTCATGGCTAATTACTACAAAGCTGGCGTACGTAAATTCTGCACGTAAATTTTTCATAATTCGCGGTCCCTCGAGGACATTTTTTTCAAAATTTTTGAAATATATGGATGGATAATGAACATTTACCCAGTTTAGTTTATGTTTTTAAATTCTGAGTACAGTAATTCTTATTCCTTATCGACCCTATCTATTTTTGAGCAGCTGCAATGTTTTAAATTCAGGCATTTAAAAAAATCATCCGTCATCACTTCATCTGGTTGAGTTATTCTGGGACTTTGCTTGAGTAGGCGAATTTGGGATTCCAAACATGTCGAGCAGTGCGTTTGGCTTGCTTCTTTCTCCACAAAACGGCTCCACCACATGTCTCGATGAATTCGTCCAGTTCGCACGTACGAATTGTGGCTTCTGTTTGGGATTTATGGTTTAGCATCAAATCTTTTGGTTTTCCGACTGCCTAGCCTCGTCTTGGATTACCTTTCATATTTATTTTTCGGGTCTTGCTTGTTTCATTTCGCTCTTAGTTAGGGCCACATAAAAAGGAATTTGATAGTGTTTGACAGGAAACATGTTGCCATGAGCATTAGATTGCTTTTTTAGCAACTAAACTGCTATTCAATCGTTGGGTCGTGCTAAACGGCAACTCAATTTGATTTTCTTGAGACTTAATAATTGAAGTAAATGCTTTAAACATTAAAGATTACGTGTGTATTGACCTCTGGGCAAATGAAACCATGTTTTGGCGAAATGCTTTTATTTTTCTTTCAGAAAACTGTGCAAATCGATTATCGGATATTGTTTTAAGTACATTTTAGTGCAGATGCTTAAGCTGAACCATACATTTTGCTTAGGAAAATTCACGTTTTCATTTATATTTTTATATTTCCGACTTGATTTTGAAAGTTTTGTTTCATTTCATATCTAATGCTCTGTTATGTATCCTTAATTCGGGAGAGTGCACAGTGGTCCCAAAGTCGATTTTGTTTACATAAATTAATAACTCGAGAACTAGAAAAGATTTTGTAGTCTAGTTTTTTGCATTCGAATATATAATATCAATAGAAACTTGGACTGGGAAAACTGGGCGATTTTTCGATTTGTGAGCTATCTGTATCAAACTTTCTGTTATTACACTATTATGTCTTACCTAAAAAAAAAAAAGTACCTTTAACAAAGAGCTCGAATCGGGGTTGCAATGTTAATAGACTTTATAAATCAAAATTTTATATGTTTTCATTTTTATTATTAATATTTTATATATTTTTTATCGAAAAATTCTACATCAATATCAAATGATTAATCCTCAGGGACTGCAAATAATGATTATTGGTTTTTTTAAATCAAAAATTCATTCACTTGTAGCAACTTTAAGACAGCGAGAGATATATAAAAAAAATTTGTTAGGAAAGTTTTCCTTATTCACCCAAAATAAAAATATATTGGAGAAATCCATGGGCCAACACAATAATAATTAATTATTTTGGATTATACATTACTACTCAAACAATAATCATTATTTTTAAGCAAAAAATAAAACTTATGACATAATGATTATTCTTTAAGTTTTATTTTTGCTCAAAAATAAACTCAAATTGTTATTGCGACTTTAGGGAGTAAGTGTAAAAATTTTTGTATAATGTACCTAACCAGAAACCAAGGACCAACAAAATTTAAATTGAAATTTGATTTAAAATTGAATTTAAGATTGATCACGTCTAGCTGGGTTGATGGTTCATGCGGAAAAGAACGCTATAAGAAACAACAGTCCTTCAAAGCCTTGGTGAGCAAAAACTTGATTTGAGAACTGGAAAATTTGACAGTTGTAACTCGTTTAAATGGGATTTAAATAGCGTTACGTTGCAACGTATCCCATTTTCTCAGTGTCATCAAAGTAATTGTGTGTCACGGAATTTTTTACTTTTCTTGAAGAAAGAAATATTTCTGAGTGCAAAACTTGTAAAGAAATTTTGCAAGGAAATTATGTCTGCAATCTCAAGCGCCATTTGGTTGAGCAGCACAAAAAAGAATATGTGAACGAGTTGGGGGAGGAAAAGGCTGAAGTTCCAGAAAAAAACAAATTAAATTTACAGTGACAATGTGCCCAAGTAAGGTAAAGGATTTATGCGTTGATCTTGTGACCACTCAACAAATGCCTTTTTCTGTATTAAATTCAGACAGCTTCAAAATTCTCACAATACAAATTTTTAATGGCCTGCAAAATGCCAGTGGTGACGTCAAGAAATGTAATGAGCTAATGAGCTGCAAAGTATGATAAAATAAAATCAGAAATCGTTGTTTCATTAACTGACAGAATGCTATACCTAAAAATGGACACAGCCACTAGACTAAATCGTGGAATCTTAGGCCGGGAAGGTTTCCAAGTAGAAGAAACCGCGAAATTTGGAAGATGTTCATGATTTTGGATTGTCATGAAGACGTGTATATAGAGAAAAAGATCGAACGGTCCAAAATGATTATACCGACATGCATCCTTCACTAGATTGAATATAATCGCTCTCTTAAGAATCATAAGAACCCGGGCGACGACGGTTATTCAGCTAGTTATTGAATAAAATAAAATAATTAAATATTTTCTTCAACAAATATTTTTTTCAAGAATTTTTTTTTTTTCCAAAAATGGACTTTAACGGTTGGTCTTGGGTTACTGATTAGAATATACAAAAAATTTTCACTTACTCCCTAAGAAAAGGCCGCAATATCAATTTGAGTTTTATTTTTTGAGCAAAAATTAAAACTTATAGAATAATCATTATTGTCATAAGTTTTATTTTTTGTTTAAAATAATGATTATTGATTGAGTTGTAAAGTATAACTCAAAATTAATCATTATTTTGTGAGTAAATTAAAATGAATCATTATTTTATAATTTTATTATAAAACTTATAATGATTACAGTCCCCCTGTTATTCTTATTAAAGTCAGATTCATCCAAATCAGATGCATCTTTATCAGAATCGGTTTCGTCATTTATTGGAATTTGAACTTATAAAAGTGCCACAACATCTTCCGAAAGAGGTTTCTTCTTATTTTATTTATTCTGTGGGTCACGCATAAGCTTGAGATCAATGGATCGCTAGTGTCCATAGCTCTGTGGAAAACTTCATGCATTTTATTTTGAAGAATTTATTTTAGTTTCTGCAAGGCCGGCTGTACCAGGCCTTGAATTTGTTTGTCTATATCTTCGTTTTCTTTCAAAATTTGGTCAGAGATTACCTTTGTGAACTCAATTTCGATCATTTCCATCAGAATAAGTATTTCGTGCATTCAGTACATCTTTACTGACATCAACAAACATCTTAGAAGGCCTTGTATGCCTTTTTGTGTTTTGGATCCGTTTTGAGCAATTCTGACATATTGTTGCATTTTGCATAGCTGCAAGTTCCTCGTTTTTTATACTCTGCACTAAAGGTACACAGAGTATATTAAAAGTTTGTGCAAAAGTATTAACAGGCAGAAGGAAGCATCTCTGATTTTTTATATTATATTTTTGATAAGCATCAACAGCCGAGTCGATCTAGCCATGTCCGTCTGTCCGTCCGTCTGTCTGTCTATCCGTATGAACAAACAGATCTCAAGAGATGGTAAGAGATAGGGCTCTGACATGTATGGGACATATGCCTCTTATTCTTGCAGGAAGATCAAGTTTATTTTCCACTTTTTTGCCACCGCCTCCCGTCCCCGCAATTTAAAGAAACTTACTGTCAGTTTTATATTTTAAAGGATCGAAACTTCTGGACATATTTTGAAACCAAGGATTATTTTTCGATCCGCCAAAGAAATGGTAAAGATCGGATGAACGGTTGTCGAGTTATAAGGAAAACAAACAATTATGGGCAGCACCAGTCGCAACGGTAATGGGCAGCACTTCACAGGTACAGAGCATGTTTCTTTCTTGTTTTTTATTTCAAAATGCTTGGCCATAAAATGAGATTTCTGGCCCACAGTGCGCTGGTCTTAAGAGTTTAATGATCCCTACACAACTTATCTGTTATGTTCATCCCTAGTGAGGCCCATCTTGGAATTTGGGTCGTGTATTTGGAACCCCCAATCATTAACCCTATGTAAACACATTGAATCCAGAAGCCGTTCCTTTTGTTTGCCCTTCGCAACTTGAGTTGGTACCCACAATTGAGGCTTCCACCTTATAAATATATCCAAACTAAAGCTTTTAGACTTACCGACTTTTGAACATAGACGTACTATTTTGGGTATAATGTTTCTGCACAAGCTTATAAAGGGTAACATTGACGCAGAGTACCTACTAGGGTGTGTGAACTTTAATGTCCCTTCAAGACAAACTCGAAACCTTATACCCTTGAGGCTTCCTTTGGCCTCTTTATATGCCGCCAGTTGTCCGTTTCGCATCCTGTGTAGGGATTATAATAAGATCTTTCCCCTTCTCAGTGATATCATTTCCGATGAAGGCTTTGGCTCTTTATTCTTTACAATCTTGCCCTTACTTAGCTTTGGTACTTTTTTTGAACTTCCTACTGATCACCAAGGCAGCGAGCAGGGGCATAGCTGGTCATTGTGACTAATAAAGTACCCCCAACGGATCAGAAGGCGTTCAATTTAATGTTTGTTTTCCTTTTCATCGGATTTTATATTGAATTATATTGTAACTGTGTCTTGTAGAGGTTGTTGCAATTAAAATAAAATATTAAATAAATCTCTATATATTTATATATAATAGTTTGTCCTGCCTGACTGATTGGCAATCACCGCAAAGTCTAAAAGGTAAGAGCTACAGGGCTGAATTTTGTACAGGAGTTTCCTCATGCGTACGAAGACGGGGTTTTGGAAAATTCCACCCGGTAAAGCCGGAAAAGCGTCGGAAATGTTTGTATGGGGAAAATTTTATTTTTCATCCGATTGACTTGAAATTCGGTTTGTAAGCTTAGTATGAGAAATAATTGGAAACGTGTTTTCTCGATTTCGGAAAATCCGCCCACAAGGAAAATTCTCGGGAAATTCGATATGCAAAAATCTATTTTTCATCCGATTGACTTGAAATTCGATTTGTAAGGACAATAAGTGAAATAAATTGAAATGTGATTTCCCGAGGCTGGAAAATTCGACCGTAGAAAAGTTTGTAAGGATAATTTTTTTTTCATCCGATTGACTTAAAACTGGGTTTGGAAAATTCCCGGGAAAATCTATTTTTCATCCGATTGACTTGAAATTCGGTTTGTACGAATAGTAAGTGAAATGAATTGATATGTAATTTTCTGATGTTGGAAAGTTTGATCTTAGGGTCTGAAAACTCATGAAAATCTATGCAGCCAAAAACCGATTTTCATTCGATGGGCTTTAAGCTTGGTTTGTAAGGATAGTATAAGAGCAATTGCGATAGCGATACCGATACCGATACCGATAGCGATAGCTACGCCTCGGCTGTTGGCCAAAAACGAAAATAAATTTCATCTGCCTGCAAGTATAAGAAGCATATGTCTCATACATGTCAAACTTCTATCTCTTACCATCTCTAAGATTTGTGCGTTCAGACAGCTTAAGACAGCCATTCCCCTTTGTAAGTGTGTAACTGTCTTAAGCTGTCTTTTTGGTGTTTTGCGCGCAAAGCTGCCCTTTGGAATTCCCAAACGGTTTTGCCGTCGCAGGCATGGAGAGACTGCTGTTTGGACAGACATTTCAGGCTGAAGATCGCTGATGAGTGAGGTTGGTCCCTCATGAAACGTCGTCCGATCAACCTGAAGCCTCCTTTGTTGTGTTGTGTGCCTCTGTTTAAAGCTATGTCAATAACATAGTAAGACCTCGAGCCTGTAAAAACTACAAGTCTTAAAATTAATTTGAGAAAAAATTTGGACTTAAATGTTATTTCTTTTAATTTAGAAGTTGTATAAATGAATTTTCGACGACAAATTAATTCTGTGCTAGTAATTTTAATCCTTAGAGCCCACAAAAGTTTTCTTTTTCAAATTCCCCAGTAAATTAGCTAACGTCCTTGTTCCACTGGCACCGATCTTTCTCAGGATGTTCTAATTGACCTCATTCTTTCTGTAGATTTTTTCTTAAGAGATAAATGTCCAAAAGGGTGATCGTCCATGACGGATGAACAAGTCAACGACTAAGGCCCGATTTCTCAAAGGTTCCGGTTGGCCAACCGCCGGTCAAATTTGTTCCTCCAGTTGACAAGCGGTCAAGTGATTTGGTTTTTTCAACAGCAGTTTCATCCGTTATCGATAAATTCCTATCGCTGCGTTAGGGTGACCAGACACGGTCATCAAATTAGGTATTTTTGTTATGCCTTTTTTAAAGCTATTAAATGCTGCTGGTAATCATTTTGCGAAAAATTTATTAAAATTGATTGCGATGAATCAAAAGCTATAGCTGGGGACACTTGTTTACCTGCACGGCTTATCAAAGGAACGCTGACTACACAGAAGTCAGCCGCAGTGAGAACGCAGCGTCGCAAAGTCCTGCTAACAATCCAAGTCACAACAAATTGAATCGCAAGGGAAATCAAGGCTTTAACCTAATCTCTAATCCTAGCATAAATTATTTTACATGTAGATTTTGTCAACCTGAATCTTTGAACAAATATGGCATCATACAGATCAGTTAAGTAATTAGGCCTCTTCCTGTACTCTCTTGCATTTTTTATACGTTGCTCTGCCTCTTCAAACTCCATTTTCATTGCGTGGAATTGAAAAATTCGTTTATTCATAAACATTTTGTGACAGCAAATAATTAAATAATCAAATCAAATGTTGGAGCCAGCTGTTTGTACAGCGATAAAATATATCGATAATTCCATCGGCTCTGGACACGCGGTTAACTTTAACCAGTGCTCGAGCAGCGGTTAAGTCTGTTCCTCCGGTTGCGCCACACACAGCATGAGATACGCAAATTCGGTTAAACTGCCTGTCAAGTTGACTAACCGCACATTGAGAAATCGGGCTAAATGATGTAGCCTTTTCCACCACCAATCAGAACGGCTTTGTGTCAATAGCGTTATCAGGGGTATAGAGTTTTAGCTTAGTGCAAGAAGGTTTTAACACTGCACACTGTGAAAGAATGGCAAACTGACCGGCAGAAATTAATAACGTCGTTTTCTTTGGCCTTAAAAGTGTCAAAATCATAACTGGGTGGTTTTTTGGTGCTCTGATTTAATTTTTGATATTTTTTCTGATTGGGTGGGTGGGGGCTGACTTATGGAGAGTGGAAAACTTAAACAAACAAAATGGGATATTGTTTCATAATCAGGAGATCGATGGGCAACCCATAGAAGAGAAGGGAGGAAGTTTTCATACACCAAACTAGTCCGATTTGGACCTTCAAAACTGTACATTTCCGAACTCATGCGTTAGTTGGCCACTGATTAAACCACTAAATGCAGCAGAGCTACAATCTCGATTTTTGAAATTTCTGCCGGACAGATTTTCGTTCTGTCCCAGTGCGCACTGAACACTACACCCATGTGGCAAAGATAAGCGACAAATTATTTTTTTTATAAAAATATTATATTTGGGCTATGAAAAGAACCAGAGTCAGGACTCCATTCAACAGCATCAGTCCTAAAACGCTCTATGCCGTACTTTACTTTCTTCGTGTTCTTTATGGTGAAGACCTCTCTGTACCAATCACTCAGCCACTTTTTAATTTGAAACTTTTATTATTTAGAAAAGTCTTTGATGGTATTTCTGTAACAGTAAATAATTAAGTATTTATTTATGTCATACATTGGAAAACGTTGGCGTTTTCACAAAAAATAAGCTTGTGGTAAGCTTAGAATCACAAAAGGAACACATTAAATCTAGCCTACTATGACATAAATTTATTTGAAATATGTGTTTGCATAAAAAATATGTTTTTGCATATTTGCATATTTTTATTTGCTCTCCATTCACAGTAACGTTCCGGCCTTCGTCATCTTTAAAAAAGTACGGTTCAATGATGACACCGGCCCATAATCTACACCAAACAGTGCATTTTTCATTGGGATGCATTGACAGTTCTTGCAATGTTCCTGGCTGCTCTTCGCACCACATACTGCACATTTGTTTGTTTACGTGTCCATTCAACCAGAAATGAGCTTCGTCGCAGAACACAGTTATCCGATAAATAAGGATCTTCATTCAACTTTACCAGCGCCCATTCACCAAAAGTTAGCCGTTGTGGTAGGTCGTGTGGCTTCCATTCTGGCATCAGCTGTATTTTAAAAGGTTTTAAACCCAAATCCTTCCAAAGTAACAGAGGCCCAATTGCTGTGAACAGCTCCGAATCGATAATTCACGGTCATTAACAACATTGGCGAATACAGCGATATTTATACCTGTTACTCGTAGAGTAAAGAGGGTATACTAAAGTCGTGCAAATGTATGTAACAGGCAGAAAGAAGCATCTCCGTCCCCATAAAGTATATATATGTAAGATAAATATGTGTCTTTATTATAGATACTCTTGTAGTTAGTTAGGTAATATACTAATAAGATTAAATGAGAGTGTGTTTGAAGTTTGGTTGACGGCTTAATTTCGGCTGATTTACGACTGACGGCTGAAGTCTGCTGATTACGTCGGCGGCTGCTGAACAACTGATGACGTTGACTGCCGACCTATAGATAATAACGTCTATCGCCCTAACAGGTATGCCACCTCGGTGCATGCAGGTCCCTACAACATCTTATATATATTCTTGATCAGCATCACAGCCGAGTCAATATAGCCTTGTTCGTCAGTCCGTCAGTCTGGATGAACACCTACATCTCGGAGACTGGAAGAGCTAGAGCCACCAAATTTTGTATGTAGACTCCTATTGTCCGTACGCAGACCATGTTTCAAAAATGTTGAATAACTCCAACAATTTTAAAGATCTCAAGCTCATATTTTGCAGTGTAGTGTATGTGCCCAATATCTACAATCTCTGAAAGTTTCAAAAAGATCGGATAATTAATGGCGCTACAAGCCCTTTTGGCTCACTTTATGTTGAAATGGTCACAATACATTATTGTGATGCTCTGTTAATTAACATAGGGAAAGTCTATTAAACACTAAGAGCCCTGAGTAACGGGTATATCGAAGTCGGGCAGGTCTGACTTTAACTTACGCTCTCGTTTTCTCTGTCCGCACTCTACGTAAGCGTGTTGGTGGTTTAATGTCCAATTTAGCCTCAAGATTCCGAATAGCCGCCTCAGTAGTTCACCCAAACTGATCATAAAATAGAAGAAGGCACGATGCATTTTCTTAACCGAGCAGGAATTTTGATAATAAAATTCAATAATCTGCAAGCGTTGTTCGTTTGTACGTCGATTCATGGCTCTTGTTATTCTTAAGCTATCTGATTAAATCAGTTATGTTGACTCATTCATTGAAGCATTTTTTGTTCACGTGTTCGGTTTTTCACACTCACCAACATTTTACATTTATAATACATAATATGAATGCTGTAATTATACGATAAGAACTTCATATAAAACCCTCTTACCTAATCAGGAGACATTTGTTGAGACAGTCTCATTCAGAGTCCATCATGTACGTGAGTAAATCAGTTGAGTCGTCGTTCGCCAGAACGCCTTTGATTCAGTTGGCATATCCAGTTGGAGCAGCTGGACCTTTTTGGGTGCCTTTGAAGCAGGACTGGAGCAAGCGTTGGTGCACATTGCCTCAACGTTACTTGGAATCGTTTCCGGAACGCATCGATGGCCTAGAAACATATGCCAGCGATGTGTTTGTGGTGTCGTACATAAAGTCTGGTACAACTTGGATGCAGGAATTAGCTTGGCAGCTACTAAATAAACTGGACTTAGAACGTGCAAAGAAAATTTATGTTACGGATAGGAGTGTGTATTTGGAGTGGGTATTTCAACGTCAAAAGTCAAAGAAAAGTGCTGAGATATAAATCGAAATTTCAGATACTCATCCGTTAATATCATGGCTAATGAAGATACTATAGATGCCTTAGCCAAAATGGCTCACCCTCGTCTTATAAAATCGCATTTGCCGGCCCAGTTTCAGCCCAGACAAGTTTGGTTAAATAAACGCAAAGTCATCTATGTGGCCCGCAATCCCAAAGACGTCGTCCTCTCTTCGTATCACTTTGTTAAAAACAGAAATGTGTGGCATGGAGATTTGGATGATTATTTGCAACAATTTATGGAAAACAAAATTACGTATACCTCCTACTGGTCACATATAGTGGACTTTTATCGCATGAGAAATGAAGAAAATATATTTTTTGTTACCTATGAGGAAATGAAAAGGAATTTGAGGGATGTAGTAGAACGACTTAACAAATTCTTGGGTTATACTCAACTGAGTGATGAACAAATGGAGTTACTACTGGAACACTTAAAATTTGAGAATATGAAAGGTAAATAAAACTAATACTTGGAGAAAATATAAAAGATATAAATTTATTAATCTTTATTTCAGTTGGTAAAACTAATCCTACCGCTTTGTTAAAGGCATTGTATAGTACTACCAACGATTTCGAGTGAGTTTTATTTTTTTAATTGTTCCTATTTCTTTTTATTAATTCTCATTTATTTTTAGTTTTATGCGTCGTGGTATAGTGGGTTCCTATAAGGATGAACTTAGCGTCGAGCAAAGAGAAAAACTGGATAGATGGTCAACGGAGTATTTAAAGGAATATGGTTTAACTGAGTATGATATCTTTGGTGATATATAAAAGAATACACTGTCAAATTCCAAATAAAAGAAACCCCATATTCTTTTTTTGGATACTTTTAAGCGAATTCGAAGTAGTCGAAAAAAGCATAAAAAAGAACCGCCTTTGATGAAAATCGCATGAATATATCGAATAGCTGTCATGTAAAAACTGGTCATAGAAGAGGCGCCATCTATTGGGCAGCTTTAGAAATCACTCAGCTAGCATTGTTCAATGCGAAAATGCAAGGATATTGAAAACTTAAGATTGCAAAAATTTATTGAATAACACTACAAGGTCCAGTATATTGAATGGTTGGTAGTGATTCTAGATGACTTTCGTGTGCTAAGCAAGACTGCGTTTAAAGAAAATGTCCATCACGTCGAGATTTTTAGTAATATAAGCTTAAAGTTGCTAATAATGCCTATTTTGACCCTTTTTAGGAGCGTTTTTCGGGGAATCCATTCTATTGTTTGATTTTCAATGAAGATATACCTTTTTTAGCACTTGTGTAAGAATCCAAAAATATCCTATTTATTGCCCCAAGGTATGCAATGGATGGTAGAGACTCTAATATGTTTTCGTTTCCTAAAAACAGTAAAGTAGTCTGGTCATTTGTAATGCACCAGCAACAAAATTCTAAAAAAAAAAAACCTTCACAAGGATCGAATTTTGTTGCCTTGTGTAATTGTCAAAACCAGGAAGCTAGGGGAGACATTGTTAATAGATTTCTTAAATATGTTTTCATCGCTTACTAAAGTAGAACTACTTGAGTCTTAGAATTTTTAAATGATTCACGATTCAAGTCTAAGTTGGCTAACCTTATCCAAATATGAAGAAACTATGAATTTTATTACTAACTAACCATTGTTTAATTTTGGGTCGAACCCACAAAATGGAGCTCCGGCCAGAATTTTTATGTTTGCGGCCCTGGATTCTTGTACAATCAAGTACGACTCGAACTGGAAATAGTAATCAGAAAGGCGAGATCATATCAATCTTATAAAAGAATGGGTTTCCTTCTTATGATCTAGAGGGAATGTCAGACTGATCAGATCCCAATTTTCATTCCTTGCAATAGTCCGCCAGTGCCTGGTGCGTCCTTAACCTCAAATCCTCTGGAACAAAGTATTCCAGACCCACATTGACATTGTCGTTTCCCTATTAATGCCAACTTTTGTTTACCTTTGTCATTAAGAAGAAAATGATAAGTATACAGGATTTTTTTAAGTAAAAAGAAAAAAAGGGTGAGTAAAATAAGAGCGAATCAGTTGCATTCGTCAAGGTGGCAGATGACTAAACATCCTCAAATCGAATATCTTCCTGCAATTTATAAAGCCCGGCACTTTTGAAAGTTGGTGTTTAATCTCTAACTTTAATTTTTTTAAAGACCCACACTGACATTGTCGTTTCCCCATTAATGCCAACTTTTGTTTAGGTTTCTTTCATTTAGGGAAGTAAAATTGCAAAAACTTAAGAAAATTCTCTCTGTTTCCATTCTGATTTTCTGTAGCATCTACATCTATTATTGAATCTGAATATGGGTCTTTAAGACAACATTATTATACCCTTGCAGAGGGTATTATAAAATTGTCCGGATGTTTGTAACGCAATGAAGGAAGCATCTCCGACCACATAAAGTATATATATTCTTGATCAGCACGACGAGCTGACTTGATTTAGCATTATCCGTCTGTCCGTCCGTCCGTCTGTCTGTTTCTATGCTATCTCCGTCAGTTTTAAAGCAATCCTCACCAAACTTTGCACGAAGACTTTTGGCACAGATACGCTGCACATTTGTCGGAACCGGCCGGATCGGATGATTATAGCATATAGCTGTCGTAGGAACGATTGGTCGAAAAACTAGTTTTAGTGAGAAAAACTTTTTTGTTTTCAATCGAAACGCCTCCAAACTTCGTTTTTCTTAGTTTACAATGCTTTTCCATGATTCCACCAAATTTGGACGAAATCGGACATCTATATAGTATCGCTGTCATAGAAAAGTAGAGTCTAAAAAGTAGTCTTAGTTTGAAAAACTTTTTCTTAAAATGGAATTGCCTTCAAAAATGTACATGTTAGTTTGTTATGCTTATTTTCCAAGATTCCACTAACTTTGGTCGAAATCGGACATCTATATAGTAAAGCTCCCATAGAAAAGTAAGGTCCGAAAAGTAGTCTTATTTAGAAAAACAAACTGCAAGGGTATACAAAACTTCGGCCGAGCCGAAGTTAACTTTCCCCTATTTTTTCATTTCTTTCTTTTCGTTAATTTTGGCTGCCTTAACAGCTGATCCATTCAAACACCATACAAAAATCAAAACTTTCCGAAAGGCTTTTGCATTTTCCACTCAGCACTTGGCAAAAATTTAGTTTTAGTTGGTTTAGCACTGACAAGATTTTCTTTTTATGTTTTCACTCACTTAAACACTTTGTTCGACGAAGGCGTTCTCGATGATCCTGTGCTGAATGTATAGGTGTACGACGTTGCTATTTTATTTTGTGGAATTGGAGTATCGAGTGTGTTTGATGTTTTGTGTGCTGTGTTTCACATTTGTGTCTCTATTTTGTCTTCACTATTTATTTTCCATTAAGTTGATGTATTTATGTAAATGCACCGACTGATCACAAAATTTTCCCTTGTTCTCAAAAGTATTAATTTGCTATATTTTTTTGGTATTTTTACTCTACAAGAACTTACAATTGGGCAAAGAAAAACGAGAGAGTATGTTAAAGTCGGCACTGCTCGACTTTGAAATACCCGTTACTCAGGGGAATTACGGTTTAATAGCATTTAATTATGTTAATTAACATAGCGTTAACATTAATCTGAACATTTCAACACAATGCACTATAGTCAAGACAACTACTTTTGTTGACCAAAATTTATAACTCGCGAACACATCAATATCAGGCCTGTTCCGAATTCCGAACGTTTTCAAAAAGTAAAAACGAAACGAAAGCGAACGTTTTACTATTTGTTGTTCCCAATTCCGAACGATTTCCTTACGTTTCGACTTTTCGAACTCGGTTTCGAAAACAGCTGGCTGGCTGGCCTGCGCACGTGTTTGTGTGTGTCGTCAGCAGCCAGAGTTGTCATCATCTCTATAATTTAAATTTATAAAGCTCTTATTTACTCCTTAAATCCATTTATTTTTACTTAAACCAGTATTTAAATATTACATTTGCTTATGTCATATCAAATATGGTTAAACATAGCTAAGTGAAATAGAAAAAGTGATGTCCGACTAAATAAAAATTATGCAGCAACCCTAGCAGCCGTCGATTGAAGGTCGAAATCGACTGAAAAATAGAGTGGAATTCAGAACAGCTCGGTTTGGTCGCGGCCGCTCGGTTTTGTTTTTCATGCAATATTTTATAGATGTTTTATTAAAAAAATTCTTTTAAATTATAATTTAACTTTAAACAGTTTAAATAATGATGTTAAGCGATCTTAAAAATGTTCAACTAATTTCGAATATTTAGTTAACAATTTTGGGGAACTATTTTAATGCTTTAAATAGCAATTTCTTTGAGTTCCGCTGACTCTGCAGAGCACGTTTTGAAAACGACAATTCTTGTCGATTTGCGGAATTCGGAACAGCAATCAACTCGATTGTGTGGCCGGAGTGGCTCAGCGCGTTAGTGTGCTCGACTGCTGAGCATGAGGTCGTGGGTTCGATCCCGCCTCGGAACATCTAATGAAAAGTTTTTTTTCTTTGAATAAAACTTTACACCCGGCCACACCTCTTGCTGTTGGCGCCAGCATTGCAGTAATTAGCCATGAAAAGCCTCTCAAAAACTGCCGTTCGGATTCGGCGTTAAACTGTAGATCCCTTTCTCTTGTGCTAAAATTAGAAGCGCCCAAGCCAAGAGATTGAGAGAGGCTCGGCTTTGGCCCCTCGGGGACGTTTTCATTAAAAACAAAAAAGTTTTTCTCACTAGAGCTAGTTTTTCGACCGATCGCTCATATGGCAGCTATATGCTATAGTCATCCGATTTCGACCAAACTTAGTGAAATAATGGGAAAGGATAGTAAACTAAGAAACACGTACTTTGGAGGCGTTTTCATTAAAAACAAAAAAGTTTTCCTCACTAAAACTAGATTTTTTACCGATCGTTCCTATGGCAGGTATATGTTTTAGTCATCCGATCCGGCCGGTTCCGACAAATGAGCAACGTATAGGTACCAGAAGACTTCGTGCAAAGTTTGGTGAGGATAGCTTTAAAACTGACGGAGGAGATAGCATAGAAACAGACAGACGGACAGACGGACGGACAGACAGACGGACAGGGCTAAATCAACTCAGCTCGTCATGCTGATCAAGAATATATATACTTTATGTGGTCGGAGATGCTTCCTCCAATGCGTTACAAACATCCGCACAATTTTATAATACCCTCTGCAAGGGTATAAAAAGTAGTCTTAGAAAAATTTTTTTGTTTTCAATGGAAGCTGCAAGGGTATACAAACCTTCGGCTCGGCCGAAAAATTTTTTTGTTTTCAATGGAAGCTGCAAGGGTATACAAAACTTCGGCCGAGCCGAAGTAAACTTTCCCCTATTTTTTTTATCACTTTAAAGCAGTGATGTCCAAAATTTGAAAAGGCAGCCACGCGTGGTTGGCAAGTTTGGTGATTGTGTGTGAGTTTGGACACCACTGCTTTAAAGCAGGGACTGTAATCATTATAAGTTTTATAATAAAAATTATAAAATAATGATTAATATTAATTTTTATTGATTTACTTACAAAATAATGATTAATTTTGAGTTATACTTTACAACTCAATCAATAATCATTATTTTTAAGCAAAAAATAAAACTCATGTCAAAATGATTATTCTTTAAGTTGTATTTATTGCTCAAAAATAAAACTCAAATTGTTATTGCGCCCTTTCCTTAGGGAGTAAGTGAAAAATGTTTGTAACATACCCTCCAATTAATTAAATTTACAATTGAATTTAAGATTGATCACGCCTAGCTGGGTTATTTTTATTCAATAACTAGCTTTATAACCATCGTCGCCCGGGTTCTTATGATTCTTAAGAGAGCGATTATATTCAATCTAGTGAAGGCTGTATGTCGGTATAATCATTTTGGACCGTTCGATCTTTTTCTCTACATACACGTCTTCATGACAATCTAAAATCATGAACATCTAAGATTCCACGATTTAGTCTAGTGGCTGTGTCCATTTTTAGGTATAGCATTCTGTCAGTTAATGAAACAACGATTTCTGATTTTATTTTATCATACTTTGCAGCTCATTAGCTCATTACATTTCTTGACGTCACCACTGGCATTTGCAGGCCATTAAAAATTTGTAATGTGAGAATTTTGAAGCTGTCTGAATTTAATACAGAAAAGGGCATTTTTTGAGTGGTAACAAGATCAACGCATGAATCCTTTACCTTACTTGGGCACATAGTCACTGTAAATTTAATTTGTTTTTTTCTGGAACTTCAGCCTTTCCTTCCGCCAACTCGTTCACATATTCTTTTTTGTGCTGCTCAACCAAATGGCGCTTGAGACTGCAGACATAATTTCCTTGGAAAATGGCTTTACAAATTTTGCACTCAGAAATATTTCTTTCTTCAAGAAAAGTTAAAAAAAATTCCGTAAATTTGACACTGAGAAAATAGGATACATTGCAACGTAACGCTATTTGAATCCCATTTAAACGAGCTACAAATGTCAAATTTACCAGTTCTCAAACTCAAGTTTTTGCTCACCAAGGCTTTGAACGACTGTTGTTTCTTATAGCGTACTTTTCCACATGAACCATCAACCCAGCTAGACGTGATCAATCTGAAATTCAATTTTAAATCAATTTTAAATTTAAATTATTGCTTGGGTTACTGATTAGGAATATACAAAAATTTTTCACTAACTCCCTAAGGAAAAGGCGCAATAACAATTTGAGTTTTATTTTTGAGCAAAAAATAAAACTTAAAGAATAATAATTTTGTCATGAGTTTTATTTTTTTGCTTAAAAATAATGATTATTGGTTGAGTTGAAAAGTAAAACTTAAAATTATTCATTATTTTGTAAGTAAATCAATAAAAATTAAAATCATTATTTTATAATTTTATTAAAAACTTAAAATGATTACAGTCCCTTAAAGCAGTGGTTCCAAACAAAATGAATTAACCAGGTGGCTCCTTTAAACATGAATGCTTTAGTGATAAAAAAATAGGGGAAAGTTTCTCGGCTGTCTTAAAGCTTGCATTAAAACAAAAATTTTGGCGAATGATTTATACCTTGCAGATTTCATTGAAAAAAATCCGAAAAATCCTAATCATGGTCAAATGAATAAGGATCTTAAACAAGAATTTTGTATATCTCTGCGTCTAAAGTCCCTGCTTTAAAGTGATTTTAAATTGTAATCAAACTGACACTTTTTTAAGGCATGTGCTGTTAAATAACAACCGCTAGGTTTAACTGCTGATTTCGCGAATGTGGCGCCATCTATGGGAATTTCTGGTACGCAACTGAGATGGCCAGTCTTTTTCTGATGCAAAGCGATCCAAAGTGCCTTATTTTTTTAACATTTAAAAATGAGGTTTTGACCAACAGAAGGGACCATAGTGCAATGTTAGCAAACAGCGCTTACGGAGCAGAAAAGTATGCAACGCTTTTTATAACCTTAATAATTCTGTTATTTATTATCCGATCTATATGAAAATTTCAGGGATAAAATGAAAAGTTGAATTTCGAATTTTTGCGGGCTGCGAACATTCGATTATCAATATTTTGTTTTTGTTATATTCGGTCACATATGATTATCATATGTTTGCATTAGCAGCCATTTTCGATTAGTAGTTTGCTTTGGCAACTGAAAAGGTTAGTCAAGTTTTTGTGTTTTCACGCCATTTCACCAGCACAATCTAACAGAATTAGTCGATTTTTGGTCATCGATTTATGCTGGTGAACGCCACCATTGTCTCAGAAAATAATTTTTTTTGCTTGGAACGCCCCATTTATAGTTTATGGAGTCGGAAATGAATATTTCTAAGCGTTGAAAACTTCAGGGCAAAATTAAAATACTCTTTCCAAGGGTATAATAAGCTTTGAGGGTTATTTTCGATCTCTGCATAAGATCCTTTATGATGTTTTCGCAGCAAACAAGTAGAATGTAAGTCAACGAGTGCTCATTTCAGAAAAGGACATTGATTGATGAATGAGCCTGACAATGGTCCACGGTTAACTGCAGATACGACCCATAAAAGCCAGTTACTAAATTTTTGCTTGCAATTTTCTCTTAGCAACCGACCGGCGGAAAGTTCTGACGATAATTAGCAAATTAAATCAAATTTGTGCCAATCCATCAGAAACAAAAAAGGAGAAAGTACGGAAACGTCATTCCTCGAATGGCTAATTGGCAATTATAAAATCAGGAAACTTTCTCCTTCCAAAAAGCAGTAATGAATTGATAAAAACTTTGGCACATTCAACTTTAAGACCAAATATAAAATATTTTTTTTAACTGATTTAATTTTAATTCCCGCCTCAGGAACAAGACCGCTAATTTATGGCCAGATTGTTAAAGAATACATCACACAGCCAAATTATTTGCAAAAATGGGAACATAACAATCCAAATTAATTGTAAACAAGCCATGAAACACATCAACGTCAGAGCTCTTGCCGCTTATTTTTATGACTGCCGTACATTGAACAGAGGAAAGTCAGGAGGATCAGGGGAGCCATGGCGGCAGATTCTTACATGTGGCGCTTTATTTTCCACGACTGCATTGTGTACGGAATGAATATGACCAAGAGTGAGGGCGTTGTCGACGCTTCCCATTTGTACGCAGTACAATAATATTTTGATTGAATTTGCCCACGAGGTGACGGGGGCGATAGGATGGTGGAATGCCAACAAAACAAAGTGGCATTTTATTTACGCCAACGTTAAAAATGTTAACCCAAACGTTTAACCAAATGGGTACTGATGACTTACAGAGACAGTTTGCAACGGCATAAAAGTGCATTTAAAATATATTAAAATTTTCGATGTCTGATTTCGACCAAACTTGGCGAAATCATGGATAGCATAATACACTGTTTATTACGAAATTTGGAGGCGATCCGATTTAAAACTAATAAGTTTTTCTCACCAGAACTTCTTTTTCGACCGATCATTCATACTGCAGCTATATGCTATAGTCATCCGATTTTGATAAAACTTTGTAGAAATGTGTCCAAAGTATATACAATAAGTGTATGCCAATAAAAACGACGTTTTCATTAAAAACAATTAAGTTTTCCTCACTCGAACTAGTTTTTCGTCCGATCGTAACTATGGCAGCTATATGCTATAGTCATCCGATCCGGCCGGCTCTGACAAATGTGCAGCCTACTTTTACCACAAGACTTCGCGCAAAAGTTTGGTGAGGATAGCTTTAAAACTGACGGAGGAGATAGCATAGAAACAGACAGACGATATATACACATTTATTTTGAGTTCAGGATCAGGTAAATTTAGTGGGTGTGCCTGGTGGGTGTTCGATCCCGCCTCGGAATATAAAAATAAGTTTTTCCTTTGAAATCTTTTACACAACCGGTAAGCTTCACCAGTAATTGGCGGCAGCTGTGTGAAGTAACTAGCCATAAAAAAGATTTTCAAACTATGCCGTTCAGATTTGGGGGCCAAAAGGATGAGGGTAACTCGGCTCTGGCCCTTTTGGCTGCTGTTGAGGGGCATTTTTATACCCTTGCAAAGGGTATTATAAAATTGTGCGGATGTTTGTAACGCATTAAAGGAAGCATCTCCGACCACATAAAGTATATATATTCTTGATCAGCTTGACGAGCTGAGTTGATTTAGCCTTGTCCGTCTGTCCGTCTGTCTGTTTCTATGCTATCTCCTCGGTCAGTTTTAAAGCTATCCTCACCAAACTTTGCTCGAAGTCTTCTGGTACATATACGCTGCACATTTGTCGGAACCGGCCGGATCGGATGACTATAGCATATAGCTGCCATAGGAACGATCGGTCGAAAAACTAGTTCTTAGTGAGAAAAACTTTTTTGTTTTTAATGAAAACGTCCTTATCATTGGCATACACTTATTTTATATACTTTTACACAATTCTACAAAGTTGGGTCGAAATCGGATGACTATAACATATAGCTCCCATAGGAACGATCGGTCGAAAAACTAGTTCTAGTGAGAAAAACTTTTTTGTTTTTAATGAAAACGTCCTTATCATTAGCATACACTTATTTTATATACTTTTACACAATTCTACTAAGTTTGGTCGAAATCGGATAACTATAGCATATAGCTCCCATAGGAACGATCGGTCGAAAAACTAGATCGAGTGGTGAAAACTTTTTGGTTTCTAATGAAAACGTCCTTTTTATTGGCATATTCTTATTTCATATACTTTAACATATTTCTACAAGGTTATATCAAAATCGGATAACTATAGCATATAGCTGCAGTATGAATGATCGGTCGAAAAATAAGTTCTACTGAGAAAAACTTTTAAGTTTTAAATGGGATCACCTCCAAATTTCGTAATGAACAGTGTATAATGCTTTCTCAAGATTTCACCAAGTTTGGTCGAAATCAGACATCTATGTAGTATAGATCCCATAGAAAAGTAAGATCCAAAAAGTAGTCTTAGAAAAACTTTTTGTTTTTAATGGAAGCTGCAAGGGTATACAAAACTTCGGCCGAGCCGAAGTTAACATTGTACTCTCACATTTCAACGCGTATGTTATTCAAACACAGAAGTCAATGTAAGGAAGTGCATCAAGCGAACCTTATTGACATAACAGTCTGCTCTTCTGATTTGGTGCTGCCCCAATAATGATGGCATGATCATCCCAGGTCGAGAACTTTCTTTAGTATTGGTTCAGAAACCTCTGAGTATGCGAACCACGCAACTGGAGCTGACTTTGATTATCTCATCTTGGATAGAGCAGAAACAGCGTGGAGTACGTCCTCTGTAAAAAAGTTCTATTTGTTATTTACAAATGTGTGCAAGAAACGATGTACATATGTTTAGCTGCTCACCTTTTAATATAGAGCATGTGCTCCATATTGAAATACAGCTGTCTAGTCTTCAACACGTCGTCTGTAGGGTTTTACATAGCTTTTACTTTAAGCAAATTACTGATGTGTTTGCACTAAAATCAAAACAATTAATGTTAATCGTCAAGCGCCTACTTGAACTTTCGAACTTCATAAAAATGTGTTTGTTTCAAATTGATACTTTTGCGTATCAAATTAATTACCAAATGATCATTTTGACACCCTCTAGGATTATATTGATACTAAAAAAACGATACTAGTCTTAGTTTCAATTTGAGACAACGTGTATCAAATTGATATTAATACCAATTTTTTTGGGTGTAGTAGTCTTAATTTAGTTTGGTAGACGTATTGAACACACTCGTTCTAGAGAACCATTTAACGCATCCACTCCAACTTGACGGCTTTTTGACAAGTGAGACTTATACTATTACTACGTTTATGCAATGCTCATTTCGCAAAATCATTTCATAAAATGGGTCCGAGAGTGCAAGCATAAACACCATTTCATGTATTCGACTTCTCACGAAAGTTGACTATGAATTGGCCGTCAATTCATGAATACCGAAGCGCAGCCAACTAAACGCTGCGCTGGTGTTGCCAGATCTTTTGTTTTCTCATATATGCGCTGGTCCATGATACAATAACTGAAGGTAGTCTCGTCGGCAAAAATCTGGTACCTCTACAATCAAAACAATGAGTGCGAGTGAGAGGGTCTCATCCTAGTAAGTTCGAGCGAAAAGACAATAGAGTGTGTGGATTAACCCTTAGATGGTGCGAGGGGTCTTAATTAGCATTTTTTAAATAAAAAGAGTTGAAACTTGGAAAACAGGCGTTGTTTTTATTTTTGTATTGCCAGTCTTTCGCTTAGATTCTTAATCCTAAAATATATTCTAGTCTTAAAATAAAACATTTTTATTCTAAAGCTAATATTTACATTTCGGCTGCTTTTATCAATGTTTCCTTAACTTTTTTAGTTATCTTAAAACTATCACTAGCAAAACTTAAAAATATTAGTTCTAGTTCTTCGATTTTGTCTACGAACTGGACAGACGGTTTCATGAGCCCTCCGTGAGACACTCCATCCACATAAGTGAATGTCCCATTTTCGGCCAACTCATTCAAAAGGTTCAATTTTTTTTATTATATAGCCCGCTATATACTCCACCGCATCCTCTGAGCTCTTTTCTTCCAAGTTCGCTTCTTCTCTGCTGTTTTCTATGCCTATTAACAAATCGTCAGGCTCGTTTTTTATACCCTGTTCTCATTGAAAATGGGAAAAGGGGGATCATGAAGTTGTGCAAAAGTATGTAACAGGGAGAAGGAAACATTTGCGACCCTATAAAGTATATATATTCTTGATCAGCATCAACAGCCGAGTCGATTTAGCCCTGTCCGTCTGTCCGTCCGTCTGTCCGTCTGTCCGTACAGGACAGACGGACAGGGCTAAATCGACTCGGCTGTTGATGCTGATCAAGAATATATAAAGGTCGCAAATGCCCCTTCTACCTGTTACATACTTTTGCACAACTTGCACAACAGGGTATAAAAAGTAACCGGATGAAAATACCTTAGGCTATATGGGCCTAGAACCGAGTGCTGTTTAAAATTAAAGGGAAACATAAAACACAAGAGACAGAACACAGAAAAAACCTAAGATAATAGCCTAGAATAATCGCCAAGTTTGCATTCCTCCCACAAGGCTCTTTTCCCCAAACATTTTGGTGCCTTTATAAATTTGACGCCATCCACGTGTCTGCGGCTCACATTGCAAAATGTCGTTTTGCCTAAGGGTTAATGTTCCAAAAAATTCGTCCGCACTGAACCTTTTCCGTCAACAGGCGAACACGCACTGAACCAAAACCCGAACGTTTCGACAGCTGACGACATTTTGTGAATTCATAAAAGCAGCATAAACAGAAACAAATAAGATTTTGCAAATTAAAGAAATCATGAATTGCATAGCATAAACGTAGTATATACACTCATGGACAATATAATAGGTGTGGAGTTTTTTTTTAAAGTATAGATTTAAATCGATATTAACATAACATTTAATAATTAATAATAATATAATACTTTTTTAATATGGTCACACTGTTTCGGTACGAATTGGGTGAATTCCTAGAATTAATAAGCTTTCTGGGTAAAATTGTGGATTGTTTTATTGGCTAGACTGCCAACTCGGCTGGTCAAATAAATAGGTGTATGAAGCAAAACATTAACATGTAGTTTATAAGTACAATTATTTGGTTGCAGAAGGTAAGATAATAAGAAAATATAACTAAATAGGACTTAATACTGCAGTGCGGAGGAGTGAAGGCTCATTCGACGACTCCGAGATGAAGGAAAAACGTATAAATCCATTGCCATGTTAATGAAACGTTCTCAAAATCGGAAAAAATAGGTGAAACTCGGTGGGGGGGGGGAATCTTCCAGGACGATTGCCAATGAATGTGGGAATATTGTGTTGTCATCACGGACCATTCGGCGACGATTGGCAGTAGCAAACCTACAAGGTAGGATTGCACGCTGTGTTCCTTTGTTTCGGTCGGCAAACTTACAGATGAGGAACAAATTTGCATTAGATCGTAAAACCTGGAGAGGACCGGAGGGTAAGTAAAAATGGCGTAATATACTCTGGAGTGACGAAACCAAAATATATTTATTTGGAAATGATGCCAAAACGAATGTTCGTCGTCCGAAAGGCAAAGAGTTTGATCCCAAGTACACATATAAAAAAAAATGGTTTGGGACTGCTATTCATGGTTGACAGAATAATAGACAGATTCGTACACAAAGATCTATTGGAGACGGTGATGCTACCATATGTCGAGGATAATATGCTACTTTTACGGAAGTTCCAGCTGGATAATGACCCGAAGCACGCCTCTTGGGTGGTAAAGGATTGGTTTCGTGAGCAAAATGTGGATGTTCTTGAGTGGCCAAGTCAATCCCCGGACCACAATCCCATCGAAAATCTCTGGGGTGAACTCAAAAGAGAGGTCGGAAAGACTTTTTGTCAAAATAATAATCAACTTTGGGATATTGTCCAAAGAGCATGGTACAATATTCCAATTGGAACTTGTCGCAAGTTAATATCCTTCATGCCAAGACGAATGGAGAAAGTCTTGCAAAATAATGGCGGATATAACGGTTATAAGCTGCCAGATACTTAGTTTAATATAAAACAAAACCAAAAATAGTGAAATATTGATTTAATTTCAACATTTATCTTCTTACACCTATTATTATGTCCAGCCAAAATTGGCGGATTTAAGGAAATATTTAAGTAAGTTGTAAATTAAAGGGTTTATGAAACTGTTTTTACTTTTTGTTTAAAGACAATTAATATAAGTTTTGAAAAAACTTTGATTTGTTGAGATTAGAGAAGAAATGAATTAGAAATAAAAAGTTGAAGAAGAAAAAATAGGGGAAAGTTAACTTCGGCTCGGCCGAAGTTTTGTATACCCTTGCAGCTTCCATTGAAAACTAAAAAGTTTTTCTAAGACTACTTTTTTGACCTTATTTTTCTAAGGGATCTATACTAAATATATGTCTGATTTCGACCAAACTTGGAAATTATGGATAAGCATAATACACTGTTAATTACGAAATTTGGAGGCGATCCCATTTCTTTTTCGACCGATCATTCATACTGGAGCTATATTACCATATATCCGATTCTGATTAAACTTTTTGATTAAACTTTGTAGAAATGTGTTAAAGTATATAAATTAAGAATATGCCAATAAAAAGGACGTTTTCATTACAAACAAAAAAGTTTTCCTTACTCGAACTAGTTTTGCGACCGATCGTTCCTATGGCAGCTATATGCTATAGTCATCCGATTTCGACCAAACTTTGTAGAAATGTGTAAAAGTAAATAAATCAGGTGTATGCCAATGATAAGGATGTTTTCATTACAAACAAAAAAGTTTTTCTCACTAAGACTAGTTTATCCACCGATCGTTCCTATGACAGCTATATGATATAGTCATCCGATCCGGCCGGTTCCGACAAATGTGCAGCGTATATGTACCAGAAGACTTCGTGCAAAGTTTGGTGAGGATAGCTTTAAAACTGACGGAGGAGATAGCATAGAAACAGACAGACGGACAGACGGAGCAGATCAAGAATATATATACTTTATGTGGTCGGAGATGCTTCCTTCAATGCGTAACAAACTTCCGCACAATTTTATAATACCCTCTGCAATGGTATAAAAAAACACACCTATTATTTTGTCCATGAGTGTAGCTTAAAACGTAAAACGCTTTCGTTTCGAGAAACTGAATCAATTTCGTTTCCGAAAAGTTGCTGTGTGGAATTGGAATTGAGAACAGGCCTGATAATTAATGTGGTCGGAGATGTTCTGTGCGTTACAAACATACGGACAATTTCATAATACCCTCTGCAAGCGTATTAATAAATACATAAGCAAAGTCACATCCGCCTAGTGATTTTAAACAATTTTAGTTATCTCAAATTCAAAATTTGACCCATGTCCCCTAGAAATTTTGGGGTTCTAGGCTATTGATTACGTAGGTACATCTTATCAGTAAGTAGCAAAGCCTCCACGCGCAGCTTCAATGCTCTATGTTCTTTTGGGTTTCACTTAGTTTCAATTCATTAGCGAACCTGTCGAGACGCGACTTAACAAAATGAGAGTGAATCTATTTGGAACAATCACAATCTGTGCCTTCTGGATGCTGATGCACATCAATCAGGCGGAATCCATTTCTGAAGAACCACCAAATTCACAACAAACGGATACAGATGTAAGTCACATGCCTAACAGTGAAAAAAGTGAAAAGTGATAATAAAAAAACTTTACAATTTGTCTCGTTGTGTTGCTAGTTTTGCCATGTTCTGCCGGACTTGAACGACATATGTGCTTCGCATTCTTTTCAAACCTGCAATCATCTGATCTTGTACATACATCAATTACACGATAAAATTGAAAAGTTGGAAAACCAGAATGGGAGGGATTGTACAATCAATAACGAACAAGTCAATCGCTTTATAGGCAAAGTTAGAGAACAATTAGATAAGGAATCGGAATTTAAAAAGGAAATCAGTAAATTAAATTTGCAGCTAGAAGAAACGGAAAGGGAAAAGAAAAAATTTGAAAGTGCCAATAAAAGGTTGGAAAGCGAAAAAAGTGCAATTGAGAAAAATCTAACAGAGGTCCGAGCTAATTTAGAGCAGAAAATAGAAGGCTTAGAAAGTACCAACAAATTGTTGGAGCAGAAAATCGATGGCTTAGAAATTACCAACCAATTGTTAGAAGACGAAAAAATTCGAATTCAGAATAACCTAACAGAGGTCAAAGCTACTTTAGGACACAAAATCAAATGCCTTGAAAATAACATCACTTTATTAACAGACGAAAAAATTCAAATTGAGACAAATCTATCAGTTGTCAAAGCAAATTTAGAGCAGAAAATCGAAAGACTAGAAAATAGCAACAAATTGTTAGAAGGCGAAAAAACTAAATTAGAGCAGAAAATCGAAAGTCTAGAGAATTACAATAATGTGTTAAAAGCCGAATCAATTAACTTAAAAGCCAACCTATCAGAGTGCACAGCCTCAGGTGAAAAATTAAACCCCTCCAGTTGCAGTCGTATTGAAGGACAGCCTTCAGGTGTTTATACAATTAAACTACCTGAAGTAAATCCTTTCGCAGTTCGCTGTGAAAGCGATGGTGATAGTTTTGGTGCAGGATGGACACTTATACAAAACCGTTTTGATGGCAGCGTAGACTTTTATCGAGACTGGAATGACTATAGCGTAGGTTTTGGCAGCTTTAACGGGGAGTTTTCCTTAGGTTTGGAAAAAGTCCATTTGCTAACTAATTACGAGCCACATGAATTTTATGCCCAGGGTAAATTTTTCGATGGTAGTAATTATATTCAGCATTGTAGGAACTTTAAGGTAGGTAGTGAAATTGAAGGCTTTGTTCTCTCTGTGGGGGAATGTACTGTTACTGATGGTTACTTCGATATGGTAGATTTTCATAATGGTCAAAAGTTTTCAACAAAAGACCGTGATAACGATAAATGGGAAGGTGGAAACTGCGCTGTTGGTCGTCATGGTGCCTGGTGGCATCATGATTGTGCGTATTTGTAAGTAACCAAATACTTGAAAAATGTTTAGGTTTAATTTTGATAATTTTATTTTTTCAGTAACCCCAATGGAAAGTATTACCCGGAAGGAGGTGATCACGTAGACGGCATGTATGCGGTTGATAATAAGTGGGACTATTTTAATTTGATATCAGTGAAAATGCTAATTCGTCCGAAATCTGCAAAAACTTAAAACTGTAATCAATTACTAAATCAAAAAACTAAATATTTTGTATATTCTTTTATATAAAATCAAATCAATAATTGTCAAATAAATTGTAAAAACTTGCTTAAATTGTCGATTTTATAAGTGGAATAGTATACCGAAGTTGTGCGGAGCGGTTGGTAAGTAATGCATTAAAGTCATCCAAGCTTGTCCAGCGCATAAAACAACAGCGGCTGCGCTGGATAGGACATGTTACCCGTATGGATGATACAGCTCCAGCAAAACGGGTGTACAGTCGGCATGCGAACGAGTTAGGAGGCAAGCCCGGGCCGGGTCAACCGAAGCAGAGATGGCGCGACCAGGTGCAGGGAGATATTGCGGAGCTAGGTGTGTCCTCCTGGTGGGATGTCACTCGGAACAGAGGCGAGTGGCGGGCATTTTTGTCAGCGGCCGAGGCCGTAAAACAGTTGTGATTATTTTATTACCATCAAATGGCCAAAGAAGAGGAAGAAGAAACACTATTTTGGTGGTATCTATCGGATTCAGTGTAAATTGCTTATTAAGGTAATACTTGAAGCACCAGAAATTTTGTCATAAAAAGGAATATTCAGTATTTATTTTCATTGACTTTTCTCACTTCTGTTTGTCTGTTTTTCACAAAACATGATTGAGAAATTTCTACTTCTAGATAGGGTATAATCATACGAGATTTATTCATGTGTTCTTTTGGGGTTTCGCCTGCAATTATTTGATGGTTTTTGAGCACGAACTGTGCCCAGATAATTTGAAATTTAGTTTAAATTGGTAACCTGTGGGCAGCTGCAGATGGCTAGTCATTCGAAATTCGGCTTTGTCGTTGCGGGTTTTGCCCTGCTTGTATACAATTGTACAAACATATTGTAATTGTTATTTTTATGCCTGTCTATTTTAAATACATGTTTTCTGATAGCAAGAAGCGGTTGTGTTGATGCAGCCAGAGTCAAATACCTCATTCGTCAATAAAAAATGTGATTCATTGTGAGTCGCTTCGCGTCGCACTTGAACCAGATCAAAGTATGTCCATCAGAAATTGTGTAAACATCTTAATTTGCATATAAATATGCATGAAAATTTTCTGTGTAAATTCTTAAATTTGATTTATGCGACTGCGAATGGTGTGGGTATGCGTGCGTATAGATTTATTTATGGGAATGGACGGACTGGCGGAGATTTGTCAGTTCATTAAAAATTAAGCACTTGTAAATGTTGATGAATTTTCTGTGAATGAAAAAGTGGCCGCAGTTGTCAGCGATTTCGACAAGCGTGACCAAAAGATGTGACATTGTGGCCAGAGTGCCAACTGATCTATAATTTATGAGGATAATGCAAGCGCTTTCACCACTTAAAAGCCCTGAAGTTTGTACTTGCTGCAATGGAGCATGGAAATTTTTAATTAAAGTGCAACAAACAGAATCCAGAGAAATCGCATTTGAAAACAGCCGCACAATTTGTACGGATATAAATTTAAATAAATGTCCGAGAAACCCAATCGAAACTTTGCCAATAACAGCGGCTTATCAGGCAACTGCAACACGGACTATGAAGACAAATGCTCGGCGCGTGGCATAAACAATCGAGAATTGCAAGCAAAGCAATCGAAAGCGGAATCCCAAATAGCGCAGCGTTAACGGAAATTGCTTACGCTCGACAACCACAAAATCTAATCCTTAGCTTCGCCATTATTTACCATATGCAAAAATTAAGTATACGCAGGGAGCTGGTGAGCGAAATTTCAAAGGCCAATGAAGCGAAATTAAGCTCCCCAGCTCTGCAGATTGTTCTGTTTTCCACTGCTTTAACTTATTTAAATGCAACTAACAGCAACATGACTTTTACCCCATTTACCATTCAGTATTTGTTTTGCTATTTTTGTATATTTATGGCCTTGTTTGCTAAGCGAAAAACAAACGTTCATAAATCAACTGTCATATTCCGACCGCAGACATCGTTCCACCACGGTTGGAAGCGGTAGACAAACTAACAATAGCAATGTGACACCATCCAAACCGATAAGGACTCTGTTGCATTGAAATGTGAATTTAAGCATTTAATAAAATCACTTAGAATGCATTGGAAGGCCGCATCATTAAGCCGAGGGCTTAAAGTTCACTCACATCACTCCAAGTAGGCGCGTCCTTATGCAGACGACCGCGTGTGTGGCATTTAATTACAGACAGTCGCGCCATTAAACGTTTTTTATTGTGCTTCTTTGGCAACAATTTTAGTACCAACAGCAGCCAAATCAGTTTTATGCCATTTAATGCACTTCTTTGCACAACAAAAACATGGCTCCATGAGCGAAAGATTAGCAGACAGACATATAAATCAAGTCAAGGACAGCCACACAATATTAATATTTGAAAGCTGGTTCACTATTCACAAAGAGAGTTTTTTTTTAAGTGTACAAATCAGATATTAAAATGAAATCTTTTTTATGAAAAAGTTTTGTCCCAAACTATTGCACCAAATATTTATGCATAAATATGCTCAATTATATTGATTTAAAGTCAAAAGCTTTTGATTGCATGCTTGTTTCTTTTTTGGGTGTTTTTTTTTCGTAAAACACTTTAAAAAAATTGTTTCCCCAATTGACTCAAACGAATTCCTGAAATATAAATAGCGCACCTTTCATAAAAAGTTAATTGCTTTTTCATAAACAAAGCCGGCAAAAATACATTCAAATAAACAAATTCTTAAGGTATTCTATATTTGTTTGCTTGTATAAAAAATGATATGAAGACCCAATGAATAATCATTCAAAACCAGCTGGTTCTTTACTTGAGGAGAAATACTTTCTTTTAATATTCGATTTTTTTTGCATTTTCTTTAAGTTTGAGGCCTTAAGAACACCTGGTGAAAACGGCAGGGTAATATCCTGATAAAAAACTTAGCGAGTTACATCCGAAAACTTAAACGGGTTGACAGTCATTCCTCAATTTTCAAACGCGTTTTTCTCGAAACCACGTTTTTCAACTCGGTACCCATAATTTGTCCCAAGCCAAAGAACTGATTGCCTTGAAACTGGTTGTGCTTTATTCTATACACTATTTCCTAGTAGATGTCAAAGGGATTTTTTTTTGGCTCAGCTCAGCGGCTAAAGTGCGCGAACGCTGTGCAAGAGGTCGTGGGTTCGATCCCGCCTTGAAACATCTAATGAAAAGTTTTTTCTTTGAATAAACTTTACACACGGTCACCACTCTCTGCTGTTGGCGCCAGCTTTGTAGTAATTAGCCATGCAATAGCTTTACAAACTGCCGTTCGGATTCGGCGTTAAACTGTAGGTCCCTTTCTCTTGTGCGAAAAATTAGAAGCGCACAAGCCAAGAGATTGAGAGAGGCTCGGCTTTGGCCCTTTGGGGCTGTGTCACACCATTTTACATTTTTTTTTATAAACAAAATAATTATTAATTTTTGGCCCAAAAATCATTACTTATGTTCAAACTTTCGCCAATTTGTCATAAATCGATATTTTGAATATGACAACTATGAAACTACTAAATTATTTTAATAATCTTTCTGGTTTTTTGTTTTCTGATGATTTTTCAAGAAACGACAGTGGGTGATGAAGATTTTTTGACGGCCAGCAGGAAGCATCTCCGATAAAGCCGATAAAGCCATGTCCTTCTGTCGATAAAGCCATGTCCTTCTGTCCTTCCGTCAGTCTGTCTGTCCATATGAACAAACAGATATCAGAGATGATAAGATATAAGTGTTCGACGGTACATCATGCGAAATCCGATTTTTTTTTTTCAAGAATAATGCGAAAATCGAAAAATAATTTTAGGATAAAAGCCACGAAATAAAATTTAGCAGTCCAAAAAAGGGAAAAATTAATTGGGAACCTAAAAAAATAACAAATATCAAAAAAATCGAATTGGGAAAACAATAAAAAAAAAATGGGGGAAAGATAACTTCGGCTCGGCCGAAGTTTTGTATACCCTTACAGCTTCCATTGAACCTTACTTTTCTATGGGATCTATACTATATAGATGTCTGATTTCGACTAAACTTGGTGAAATCATGGAAAAGCATAATACACTGTTAATTACGAAATTTGGAGGCGATCCCATTTAAAACCAAAAAGTTTTGTCACTAGAACTTCTTTTTCGACCGATAATTTATACTGCAGCTAAATGCTATAGTCATCCAATTTTGATAAAACTTTGAAGAAAGTGTTAAAGTATATAAAATAAGAATATGCCAATAAAAATAGGGGAAAGTTAACTTCGGCTAGGCCGAAGTTTTGTATACCCTTGCAGCTTCCATTGAAAACACAAAAGTTTTTCTAACTAAGACTACTTTTTGGACCTTACTTCTCTATGGGATCTATACTATATAGATGTCTTATTTCGACCAAGTTTGGTGAAATCATGGAAAAGCATAATACACTGTTAATTACAAAATTTGGAGGCGATCCCATTTAAAACAAAAAAGTTTTTCGCACTAGAACTTCTTTTTCGACCGATCATTCATACTGCAGCTATATGCTAGAGTAGAATTGTGTAAAAGTATATAAAATAAGTGTATGCCAATGATAAGGACGTTTTCATTAAAAACAAAAAAGTTTTTCTCACTAGAGCTTGTTTTTCGACCGATCGTTCCTATGGCAGCTATATGCTATAGTCATCCGATCCTGCCGGTTCCTACAAATCTGAAGATAGCTTTAAACTGACCGAGGAGATAGCATAGAAACACACAGACGGACAAGGCTTAATGAACTCAGCTCGTCATGCTGATCATGAATATATATACTTTATGTGGTCGGAGATGCTTCCTTCAATGCGTTACAAACATCCGCACAATATTATAATACCCTCTGCAAGGGTATAAAAAAAGGGGAAACTTAACTTCGGCTCGGCCGAAGTTTTGTATACGCTTGCAGTTTGTTTTTCTAAATAAGACTACTTTTCGGAACTTACTTTTCTATGGGAGCTATACTATATAGATATAGAAACTTAGTGCAATCATGGAAAAGCAAAACAAACTATTAATTACGAAATTTGGAGGCGATATCAATTAAAAGAAAAAAGTTTTTTCTCACTAGAACTTCTTTTTCGACCGAGCATTCCTATGGCAGCTATATGCTATAGTCATCCGATTTTGACAAAGCTTTGTAGTATTGTGTAAAAGTATATAAAATAAATATATACCAACGAATAGGCCGTTCTCATTAAAAACAAAAAAGTTTTTCTCACAAGTAATAGTTTTTCGACCGATCGTTCCTATGACAGCTATATGCTATAGTCATCCGATCCTGCCGGTTCCTACAAATGTGCAGCGTATTTGTACTAAAAGACTTCGTGCAAAGTTTGGTGAGGATAGCTTTAAAACTGACAAAGGAGATAGCATAAAAACAGACGGACAGACGGATTTAGACAATCAACTCAGCTCGTCATGCTGTTCAAGAATATATATACTTTATGTGGTCGGAGATGCTTCCTTCTAAGCATTACAAACACCCGGACAATTTATAATACCCTCTGCAAGGGTATACAAATCAGAGTTCCAAAATTTGGAATCTCACATACAATAATTGTTTGAGAACTAAAACTAGGAAAGTGGAATGCTTTGTGAATTCTTTCAACGATAAATTTTGACTTCCGAAAAATAATCATTCAGATTGTCTGGAGCATGATGAAATTAGTATAAGGTGGTCCCGTCCGTTAAATTTCTCCCTTATTGTATGAATTTCATGTGAGTGAGTGAAACGGCAACATTTTTTATGTTTAACCCTTAGACTGGCAGTGGGGTACATTTGCAGCCTACTGTAGCAACCTATGCCCTACGTCGAATGATTTTCGGTTCACGCGCCGGTGCACGCTCCGGCTCTGGTATTGCATCAGGCATGAGACGTCTTCTCTTCGACACCTGGCCTTTGTTGGTTAAAGTCTTCCAATCGGTAGCTTTAAAATGTGTATGGCAGATTTTTCTATTTGGAACAAAACTTCATCCATCTTTGGAACATGAATAAAATTTACTCCCTCAGTTTTTATACCCGCAAGACAATAAATGCAAAAGGTCTTTTTTTCTCCTTACGTAAATGTTAAAGCAACGAACAAAAAAATCAGAAAAAATTTGGTCCGATACGAGAATACTCTGTTGACAGCCTGCCAAGTACTGACAATACGGGACTAATCGAGAGAGCTGCTCTCATGACGGGACTACCTTATACTTATTACATCATGGTCTGGAGTCTAAAAGTATAAGCTGTTTCGAATAAGCCAAAAAATTGAAAAATATCCAAGCAATAATAGGGTGCACGAAAAAATGTATTACAGCGGGTTTTCAAACATCCAACAATTTTTAAATTCTAAGCATTTTTAATGAAGGAACAAGATGAACAAGACTTAAAAATAATACAGATTAACGCAGGAGAAACTCCTATGAAAAAACAATCAACATTCTATCGAACTGACAATAGGTTTATCCTTCTACTCAACAGCTTTGAGGAAGGAATTAAAGATGGATTCGTGCCTTTTCTGGAAAGTGTGGCACACAATATAAATTTTTAAAATAAATAGTGTTATTTTATTTAAAGTGAATCATGTTTTTGACAGCTTCCTTTTTCAGAGTAGAAGCTAACCCAAATATCGAAATATAGTAGGAAAAGTGGGAAAAGAAAAAATAATGAATCGAAAATCGAACATTTTGAAAAATTTCGCGGTTCTTGGACCATTTTCCGCCCACATCTTCTACTTGGAAACCTTACCGTGCAAGCATCGAACCACTATCCAAAGATTTACCGAAACCGCAAATTTTTTAACTTTCGCGGTTTTTGGACAATTTTCTGCAAATTTCTTCAACTTAGAAACCCTCCCGAGCAAGCTTTCAATTCATTCCCCAAAGTTTGACTGCAATCGGTTGAACGGTATAATTTTGCGAATTTCGCGATTTTTGGACCTTAGGATCCTTAGCGACCAAGCGTCTACCCATTGACAAAAATTTCATCGTTTTTGAATTATCGCGGTTTTTTGACTATTTCCCGCCCATTTCTTGAAATCAGAATCCTCCAAAGTTTTATAACAAACGAACATTTTGCAAATTTCGCGGTTTCTTCTACTTGGAAACCTTCCTGGGCAAGCGTCGATCAATTTCCCAAAGTTTTAGCGAAAACTTAAATTTTGCAATTTTCGCGGTTTTTGGACCGTTTTCCGCAAATTTTTTCAACTTAGAAACCTTCCCGGGCAAGCGTTCAACCATTCCCACATTTTCGTTGCAATCGGATGAACGGCATGATTTTGCAAATTTCGCGGTTTTTGGACCATTTCACGGACATGAGACATAGCCTATGACACTTTCCTGATCGACATGAACTTACTGTGAAAAATTCGTGAAGATCGGTTCAGCGGTTTAGACGCCCATAAGGGAAAAACATACAAACATACTTTCACTTTTATATAGATGTATAGATTTATTATTTAGACTTTTCCTAATTTTTGGGTCCCCAAATTTTGAATTCCTAATATTGTATCAACCAATTTTCTTTTCGTAAATATGCTTTTCCTAATTTTGGATGTCCGAGTTTATTATTTCCGGTTTTTGTTTTCCTAATTCTTGGCTTCCCTAATAATAATTCCTAATTTTAGTTTCCTTTTTTTTATTTCTTAATAATATTTGGCCTAATTCACATAGGGAACCAGGTTCGACATGTATGGGATAAAAAATTCTTTTAATTGCAGGCAGATCAAGTTTATTTTTAAATTTTGCCACGCCCCCTCCTGTCCCGCAATTTGGAAAAAAACGTCATATCTCCTACAATTTTATGGATAGAAGGTTCGTTCCTTCTGGGTATTTTTAGTAATCAGAATTATTAATCGAAGGTGAAGATCGGATGAACGGTTGTCGAGCTAAGAGCATAAGAATGTTTGCTGCTGCAGCGCAGTAGCAGCGCTTCTTCTTGCTGCTACAGCGTCAGCAAAATACGTCCTGAGCATACACTTTCGTTGGTACAGAGTACATTACAGACGGGACCTTCTTTCTTGTTTTACGTAAAGTAAAATTAGCTTGTCAAGAGATGACACAGCCCCAAAGGGCCAAAGCCGAGCCTCTCTCAATCTCTTGGCTTGTGCGCTTCTAGTTTTAGCACAAGAGAAAGGGACCTACAGTTTAACGCCGAATCCGAACGGCAGTTTGAGAAGCTTTTCATGGCTAGTTACTGCAATGCTGGCGCCAACAGCAAAGAGGTGTGGCCGGGTGTAAAGTTTATTCAAAGAAAAAAACTTTTCATTAGATGTTCCGAGGCGGGATCGAACCCACGACCTCATGCTCAGCGGTCGCGCACACTAGCTGCTGAGCCACCCAGCCACACGTTGGCCCATTTAACAATTCTGATTTCGCGTGATTTGATCGAAATCGAAACGGGAACAGGCCAGTATATTGAATTTTAAAACCGTTTAAAAAAACGGTGTCTGATGATTTGGAGACTATGGAAAGTTTCTCCAATAGTGAGATGGAAAAGTAATGTCAAATATTCATTCAAATAATTTTACGCATGCTTCCAATTTTTTTCAGATTCTTTCCGTTTTCTTTGGCCTGCGAAGCCTTCATACATATATTTGTAACGCCCAAAAAGAACAAAAAGCAACCTCATATTCCTTACTTGACTTGACATAGCAATGCATGCAGTTATCCTTAATTTATCCAGGCGTCTCCCTGTACGTCGCTCTGTTTCCAGGTTCCATGGAAAGTTCATCAAAACGGGCTCAATACGTCGTAGCCGCTCAAGGCGACCATTTACGAGATAACATATTCAAAATAGATGTAAACCAGAGATGGGCGCGTCGCAACGTTCACAATGCACACGAGGGCAGCACTGCCTCGTGTGCATTGTGAACGTCGCGACGCGCCCATCTCTGATATAAACACATCTACTTAAACCAGAGGCAGGAAAGAAATGCATTCACATTTTTGCATTGGTGTGTGTGAGAGCAGCGCAAAAATTTCTCTCTTTTCCAGTAGCAACGACTGCGTCGCGAGCACGTAACGCAGCGGAGCTTTAACAGTTTATACCAGCGTTCCCCAGCCATGCCCCGGGGGCCGAACACATTCGACGATTCAAGCCGAATGCGGGCCGAAGCAAAGCCTCAAAGTGTGTTAGAGAGAGACAGAGAGAGGCAGAGAGCCTCTCTTCTTGGGGAACCCTGGTTTATACCGTGTGTGTGGAAGCAGCGCTGCTTTGAGATTTTTCGTATGCACGCCAGATAGCAAGCTGCCGGCCCCTGACTTAAACCCAGAAAAAATTGCGATTTTCTTTGATCTTTTTAAAAAACATGGGTCCGTCGAATAGGGCCCCAACCCATAAACTAGAGATAAGACAAGGCCTTACTGCGTTGTTGGATTCAGCAACGGAGCTTTAGTTAGCGAACTATGGCAATTTTGGTTTAAGCAATTACCTTAGAGCAACGGTGACCATTTAGGGTATTAACAGCTTCCCAAAATTGTTAAAATAATCTTTTGAGTAAAATGCTTCATTAGTAGCAAAAAACGGATCCTATAATTTAAATACTTCAGTTCATGGCATCTTAGAGTTTTCCGGTTTGACCACCAAAGGCATTTCAAATTAAATTTAACTTTTTTTGTTATTTTCAATCTTTAATATTTACAAAATTATTTGTAAATAACTAACTCACGGCTTACACGCTAATTATCTTTCGTAACTGAATGTATTTTGAAGGGATGCCTGATTGATAAAACTGTGTATCTGGTTACATTGGGCGTGTTCACCAGCACACACTAATCATCTAACATAAATGAACAATCAAAAAAAAGTGTTTCGCTGCTGGTGACCGGATTTTGATGGAATTTGCAACCAACAAAATTATCGATATTTTTTATTGGCGGAAGTTTTGAACTTTTAACCGAAAATAATCCGAATAACATCAAGTACAATCCATTACATTGGATGTGACTGTCGTCAAAAACGCCGATATGGCGAAATTTCGACCTCTTCGGTGGCGACTTGGTTGTTTCTGGTTGTCCCAGATTGGCTACTTGTTAGCGAAGAGGAGACCGCCTTGCAGATGCTCTCCATTGAGGAGTTTCATGCGGACAGGTTTGAGGAATCAACTGGGGGGCCTTCTTGCAGCTCCATGATAGACTCGGAGGAAAGCTCTCTCCCAACCGATTTGGATGAGATGCAGAGCACGAACACTCGAGACCATTGTACAGTTTGCGGGAGGACCCAAGATTATGCTGCCATCGTCTATGCATTGCACTGGGAGCTTATATAGTGCACATGCTGCAGGAGGATTGGCCTTGTGCCATTGAGGTGATCAATAAGTTCCAGCAGCAGCGAATACCAAATGTCAGTGAAGATGTGCAGCTCTGGATCATGCTGAAGGTGCTGCAGGCTATACCGGAGGAGGCACATACAGAGAGGTCATACACTCCTCGGTGAAGCCAGTCAACTTTAGGGCAGCGCTGGACATGCGAGACGTATTTAAAGCTGCAAATGGGACGCAGTGAATGGGACGCAGTGTGCGTGGATGTGGGCACCTGGATTAAGAACATTGGCTACTCCATTGAGGGCTTTTTGGTATGTCGAAATGGTCACCTACTGATGAGAAGGACTCCCGTTTTGCCAACTTCCAAACTGCAAAAAGCAAAGACGATTCCTTGCCCATTTTGTTTTAGTTTCCACAAAATTAATTCTTTGTTTATTGCTGTCAGCTGTTTGCTATCGATAACAATCACTAATTCAAATCATTCTAACAAAGAAATACTTTGATGGATTTACATCTAACACAATCACGAAAATAAGCAATCATGATTGCACATCACGCCTGTTCACCAGCACAATCTAACAAAATTAGTCGATTTTTGGTCATTGATTTATGCTGGTGAACACGCCCATTGATACGAAAATCAGTGTTGCCTGATTGGTAAACCCGCTCATAACAAAAAAAAGTGAAAAGACTGATTCTAAAGTTATTAGTGGTATTCCTGAAAGTAATTTAGATTTGATTCAGATTTCGTCGATCAGCTGCTCCATACAAACTCTGCAGTGTGACCAGAGTAAGCTAGGAATTGAGGGTCACACTAATTCATTTCAGTTAATCAACTTTGAAGCTGATTTAGATTTGGTTTATATTTGTTTTCATTTGGCGTGACCGTTCTGAGTTGGCCGTTGGAGAACGTTGCAAGTTTTTGCTTTTCAAGTTTTAACTATTAAATAGTTATTTATTTAATGCATTTTAGAAAGCTTAAGAATCTCCTTGGAGGAAGGAAAGGCCAGTGGCCAGCAGTAGACGGAGTCAAAAGTTCTTCAGTTTTTAGAGCTTGTGCTTGATTGAGTTAAAAATGTTCTGAATTCCATACTTGCACAGCTCTCTTAGAATTTTGTACATCACAAATTCTTCCACAATTTCATCCTGCCTCATCTACTTGAGATCACATACATACTTAAACTACATATTCTGTTAATAAACTATTATTAAAAAGGATTACAAGAATAGTTTTCACACTATTTAAACGTCTGTTGCTTTCGCGCCGATGGTTAGCCAGCTTTGGGGTCACACTGCCAATTGTTCAGGAAATCTAAATCGAATCAGTGCGCAAAAATGGTCTTTCCGTCATATGATTTAGAGTTGCTTAAACGAAATCTAAATCAAATCTAAATACCTCTAGTATGTTATAGTCGGGCTTGATCGACTTTCTTACTTGTTCTTACAAAGGTCGACCAAAAACTAGAATTTTTATTATTGTTGCAAGTGTACAAGTCGGATCTGCTCGAAATTTTCGCTGGAAAAAAAAAAATTTAACCAGGGGTAAACAAAATCTCAAGTCCGAAATATAAGATGAAGTCAAGCAGGGTATAAGTTCCATGCAATCGTGTTTGGTATTGGTGTCCAATCGGATTAATAAAAAAAAAAATTTATATTTATTGTCGCTGAATATGGGTTTAATGACCTGCTCTGATTTTAGTCAAAGTGACTGTTAGCTGGCTCAAGGTCGATGTTTAATTATAGTTCAATGTATTCATATGTATTTTCCGTTGAATTTTCTTGTTGATTATTGAACTATAATCAAACCTCAACCTTGAACCTGCTAACATTCACTTGGACTATATTTATTGTCGAGATCGTACTTAAGTATTTCTATATATATATTTTCTTTTCTTTCTTTATATATTTTGGAGAATTAGCTTATGCAACAAATCGGTTGTTCTTGTTTACTGATGAATGACACTGGATAAGCATTATAGGTCCATCCAATGGGAAATGAAAAAGAATTATGTAAAAACGTTTCCGCAAAAAACGAGAGCGTGAGCAAAAGTCGGTCCTGCCCGACTTCGATATACCCGTTACTCAGGAAAATTAACGTTGTATAGCCTTCCTTTATGTTACTTAACAGAGCATTAACATTAATGAGAACATTTCAACATTATGTAAGCAAACAGAGCATGCGGAGCCAAAAAGTATGCAACGATTTTTATAACTTGAATAGCTCAGCAATTTATTATCCGATCCTTATGGAAATTTCAGCGATTGTAGATATTGGGCACATACACTACACTGCAAAATATGATTTGGATATCTTTAAAATTGTTGGAATTATTCAAAATTTGGTCGCTCTAGCTCTGCTAGTCTCCGAGATCTAGGTGCTCATACAGACAGACGGACAGACCGACAGACAGACAGATGGTCAGACGGACATGGCTATATCGACTCGGCTGTTTAAGCTGATCAAGAATATATGTACATTATGGGGTCGGAGATGCTTCCTTCTGCCTGTTACATACTTTTGCAGCACGTTAGTGTACCCTTTTTACTCTACGAGTTACGGGTATAAAAATCTTAAATTCAGAAAAATGTATGAAATCTTTGCTTAGGTTGATAGAACGATCAATATAATTAAATGGTAAAAGATGATTAGAAGATGTAAATGTTGGCCGCGGCGGGGCCTCAAATGGTTCATACGCTGGACTGTGGGCCAGAAGTCTCATTTTTTGGCCAAAGCTCTGGCATTTCTACAGCAGACTAGACTAGATTTAAGCCAAATTTTGCTGAGAGGTATATACATGTATAAGTAGTAGATCAATAAAAAAAAATAGGGGAAAGTTAACTTCGGCTCGGCCGAAGTTTTGTTTACCCTTGCAGCTTCCATTGAAAACTAAAAAGATTATCTAACTAAGACTACTTTTTGGACCTTATTTTTCTATGCGATTTATACTGCGATCTATACTATATAGATGTCTGATTTCGACCAAACTTAGAGGCGATCCCATTTAAAACAAAAAAGTTTTTTTCACAAGAACTTCTTTTTCGACCGATCATTCATACTGCAGCTATATGCAATAGTCATTCGATTTTGATAAAACTTTGTAGAAATGTGTTAAAGTATATAAAATAAGAATATGACAATAAAAAGAACGTTTGCAGTAAAAACAAAAAAGGTTTCTTCACTCGAACTAGTTTTTCTACCGATCGTTCCAATGGGAGCTATATGCTATAGTCATCCGATTTCGACCACGAGCACGAAATTTTTTTTCCAGAAAACAACTTTTACTTTTATGTACCTCACTGCAAGCTTTGGCTTAAATCTAATTACTAGTTTTTTACTTATAATAAAAAAACAAAAATGTTGATAAATTTTCAAACTTTGATTTGGATTATCAATATGTTATAAAATTTTTAAATTTTTTTAAAAATTATGTGCGTTAAGATCAAGAACATTTCGTAAAAAATTTCAGTTTCCTAGCTAGTCTGGTGTAGAAAGCCAGAGTTTTGGCCAAAAAATGATATTCTTGGGCCACAGTGCACTGCGAGGAATTTCAACTCAAATCCCATTTCGTCATTGATAGCAGTTAAAACTTGCAGAGAGGTAATGCAAACAAGATTTTGGCAAAGTTTTTAAATCGATCCAAATCAAAATATTGTATGTAGATAAAGGCCCAAACATGCAGCCGGCTAATATCATTTCAGGGCTCGCCAGAAAAAATTCCAAAGTCACTGGTCATTTTAACGAGCATAAGATCATAATTGGTTAAATGATTTGATTTTAATTGAGGCGTTGAACGTCCTCAGTGAATTAATGTTTCATTAATAAGCAGCTGCTCTGCAAACCGTTCCAATCCCGTTTGGGTTTCAAAGTAAAAATTTAATTAAACCGCTCATCAGTCGTCTGTTGGCTGATTAAAGATTTTTCCTAAATTGAGATAAAGTGCAGAGCCTGACTCCCGCTGGAATACGGTGGCCGGCAATGAAGTTTTCATATTAACATAACATAAATAAAAACAACTGAAACAGATGATGGGCGCTCTTATTTCCGGCTTGCCAGTTTGTCAACTGGGGCATATGCCGTCAGAGACGCCTTGGCAATTTATCTGCTCTGTTGGCTCACACCCACATTCAGGCAACTGGCTGTTGTTTGTTAGTCGACTGATGTCAAAATGAAATATTAATCATTTCGAGTGCCCCCGAAAGAGAATGCTCCCTGTGGAAAGGATGAAATCATGCTGAACCGCCCACAATTTATAATAATGCCAATTCAATTAGCAGCTAATTATGTAATTCCATTGGGTTAGCCAATTAATTTATTTAACTGCTACGCACATTATGCCTCAACAGGTCGGTGACCATAACAGGATCGAGGACCATTTGCATTCAGTTTCCAGGGTCATAGCAACGGCCAACAATACACTAATTTAGCAAAACTAGGCATTCCAGATGGTTGATAAAACGACAGTAAAAGTCAACACTTGCACGTGACAACATGGCGTATGGGCGATTTTATCTAGCAGGAGGCAGCCAAATGTCTAACACTTGAATTTTATGGCAATTTTGGCATTTGTCTTGCCAGCATGTGCAATTATTTTTTATTAAGACACAGGCAGAAGCAGTTTCACTACACAATGGAGCCCAATCCAATGGAGAACACAAATAAGTGTTTGACTTCCATCTCATTTGTCTGGCAATCTGTGCGCTAAATGAGGCAAGTAAATGGTGACGGTTAAAGGGAAATTTAACAACAACCACAAATTAAATCAGTTTCAAAAACGAGTTCTTTATATCCTTATGAAATTGTATTAAATATATTATAGATAATCACGTCTCCTCTGCTAGTACTCTAGCATTTTAAATCGGTTCAGCTCACATAATTAAAAGTCCTCATAACTTGCCGTTGCATTTATGGTTCTCTTTTTGATCACAAATAGCGCAATTTATATACGCAAGGCGAAATTAGTTTGCCTGGCCTTGGGCCAATTATTTCGGGATAAGTGTGGCTGAAGAGTGGCATCGTTTATGGCACACAGGGGCATTTACAAACGAGCAAGTGAGACCATCATTTGCATTGGGAACCGACTCTCATCGTTGTTGTTGGCCAATTTAAATGCCTGCAGCTGTTACAGTTACAGAAGTTGGTTGTCTTCTGCCTCTGTCTAGAAGTTCATTATCTTGCCTAAATTGTTCGCCGTACGACACATTAATAGTTTGTGCTTCTGTCTGGCCAAGTCAACTGGCTGACCTTGACATGGACGCGCCCTTAAAGAATCTTGAATTCTTAAATTCAAATTCGCCAACGCGGACACAATATGCAGGGCAATGTGGACTATTTACGAGCCACATCAAATCGAAATACTCGTGTATGAAATAAATTGCTGTCATTGTAGCGTCAGATTATTGAAGCCCGGGCTGAATTTGCAGTTGCTGCTGCAAAAAATATTGTCATTTGTTGTGCGACTGGCGGTGATAATTCACTGAACTAAAGCAAAATTTATGCAGCTTTTTCCTTCTCTCTCTCTATGATTGTAGCATCATCATTTTTGCGCATTGGCTACGCGCCATTTGATTGGGATTGGCTTTGCTTTTAGCCGCAGACCTTAATAATTGGTGAGTCAATGTTATCAATTTAAGTCGTAAACAATTTCTCATCGTAATATTATGCTGACGCCATTGGACTGGCCCAAAAGCTTTCCACAAGTAAGCAAACAATGTTGATGTCTTTTTTGCAAGTGATATAAAATCTGGTATGCCCATAAAAGCGCTCAGAAATGGAATTAACCAACACGGTTGCGTTGTTAGTCGTTTCCGTTTCCGCAATTTTATTGAAATATCGGCCTAAAAGTATGCAAGAAAAATGTTTATTTACATCGAAATAGGCCATGGTCAAGATAATAAACAAATAAATAAAGTTTTGATTAACTTAACAAAACTTTTCCCAAAGGTCATTAAGCGGAAGTGTGTCTGTGGCTGAAGAATTTACATACCTACCCTTCTCAGCATTTTGATAAGGATGGAGGAAATTTGCGCTCGCAAATATCTGTACAACTATTTAACTGATATACGTAGCTTTTATAGCCTGTTTCAAAAGTATAAAGGGTGTTATACAGCCTGCAATTGTTTAAGCGCACAAATCTCAGAGATGGTAAGAGCTAGCTAGCTATTTATTAATATCTGAACCCCACAGAATCGGAATGGTTCGGATTCCTTAAACCAAATTTTGAATCGAGCTAGCTGGATCTACCAGAACAAAAAACCCACACCGAACTATAGGAAATTTTCCCATTTATTATGCAAATACCCCTTTTCAATAGTTCAGAAATAGATAAAGGGTGGCTGATGAAAGCCGCTACCAAAAAAAAATTGAATTAAATTGTTATATTTGATGAATCTGCTTAAGTTTTTTTTTTTTTTTTTAGATTGATCTTTAAATTTGAGGAAAATGGATAAATGGGACACTAAAACAAGAATTTGGATTGTCCGCCGATATCACGCCCTGGAGTGGATGAACCATAATGAGACTTGTTAACAATTTTGCCGAGCGTGGGACAGTCGAAAGAAGACCTCACCATCGAAACCCTACAGTTCGGACGGAGGAAACAATCCCTGCTGTAGCTGCTGCCATACAAAACAATCCAAGAGCTTCGACAAGGAACTTATCTGCTCACTTGCATCAACGAGCGGGGCGGGGAATTTAATTTCTATTATTTTTAAAACTAAAAAAAAACTAATTTTATTTTATAATAATAAATAAAATTATTAAAACTAATTTTATTTTTCATCCGACTGACTTGATATTCGGTTTATAAGCATAGTATGCAAAATAATTGGACACGTTTTTTCCCGATTGCAGATAATCCGCCCACAAGGAAAATTGAAATTGAAATTCGGTTTGTAAGGACAGTAAGTGAAACATATTGAAATGTAATTTTTCGATGCTAGAAAATTCGACCGTAGGGTCGGGAAATTCCCGGAAAAGCGTCGGGAAAGTTTGAATGGGAAAAATTTTATTTTTCACCCGATTGACTTGAAATTCGGGTTGTAAAGACTGTAAATAAAATAAATTGAAATGTGATTTTCCGATGTTGGAAAATTCGACCGTAGGGTCGGAAAATTCCAGGAAAAGCGTCGGAAAAGTTTGCATTGAGAAAAATTTTTTTTCATCCTATTGACTTGAAACTGGGTTTGTAAGCGAAGCATACAAAATAATTGGACACGTTTTTTTCCCGATTTCGGCAAGGAAATTACCCGGGAAATTCGATATGCCAAAATCTATTATTCACCGGATTGATTTGAAATTCTGTTTGTAAGGATAGTAAATGAAATGAATTGAAATGTGCTTTTTCGATGATGGGAAATTGGAAAATTCCCCGAAAAGGCGTCGGAAAGTCTGTATGGCTTGAACTTCGGTTTGTAAGCAAAGTATGATAAATAATTGGACACAAATTTTCCCGATTTCGAAAAATCTGCACGCAAGGAAAATTCCCGGGAAATTCGATATGCAAAATCTTTTTTTTCATCCGATTGACTTGAAATTCGGTTAGTAAGGATAGTAAGTGATATAATTTGTAATGTTATTTTCTGAAGTTGGAAAATTTGACCTTAGGGTCGGAAAACTCAGCAGACAAAAACCTATTTTCATACGATTGGCTTTAAACTTGGTTTGTAAGGATAGTATAAGAAATAACGAAATAACAGTAACTCGGGCTGCAGTTTTTCATTGTACTGGCTGTGTGCGGGACCTGGACCTCGACCTGGAGCTGGCACTGGACCTGGACGTGGAAGTGGACGTGGACCTGAAAGTGGTCATTGAGGTGGCCATGGAGGTAACCATGGAGGTGGCCGTGAAGGTGGCCGTGGAGGTGGCCATGGAGGTGGCCATGGAGGTGTCCATGGAGGTGGAAAATGGTCCATCTCGGTGAAACTTTGGGGACTGGAAGGCTTGCCCGGAAGGTTTTTAAGCAGAAGAAATGGGCGGAAAATGGTGCACAATCTGCGAAATTTGAAAAATTCAATGCAACTTTGAGGAATAGTTGGAGAATTGGTGGAAAATGTTATTTGTTGGCCGATCTTTATCAAATTGTGTTTGTAAGCTTTAAATTTGAAAAGTTCACCACCAAGATCGGAAATGTCAGGAGAGACTTTATTTTTAACAGCGGAAGGGGCATAAGAGTTAATCTCTGCTTTCAGCCGATGTATGTAAGATACGGTCAAAGATTTTCCGATTTGTGAAGTCCACCCCCAAGTCGGAAAAGAAAAACTGATACTCTTATCGGTTAAAATAGCTTAACTGACGGCGGCGCAGCGAAGCAAGCCGGGATATTTGCTAGTATAATATAATAGTTAATAAAAATTGACAAATATTAATAATCATTGATTTATCGATAGTTCATCAACTATATATGGCGCGTTTTCGACCGGAGGCACTGGTTGACCTAAAGTGATCCTGTGACCGCGCGCTCTCCGCCCTCTATCTCGAAAACGGATCACCGTATAAAAAATTTCATTCAGCAAAATTTGTAGAGAATTTTGTATTCTACAATATTGATAATAAATACAAATAGCAAAAAACCCATAGGAAATGAGATACTTACAAAAAAAGTGCAAAAAAACGGATTTTGTGACCTTTGACCTTGAAATTTAATAGTTGCGCACACACCATCATATGTAGGTTTTGAGTCAACTTTTAGGGTGTCAATAAACAAGTATTTCCAGACTTACAGCTGGGTATCTCGAATTCCGAGGTGAACCTACTTTAATGACTGGACTATTATGACCAGCTAGGCAATAAAGTTTTTCGATAGTTTCCCTTTGCCTCGTTCCGATAGATTCAATGCAGGGCTGAGTTTTTAGTTGATTGATAACACAAGTTGACCGATAAAGTGCGGCAATTTTTGAATTGTCTCACAGTAGCTCAATTAATTTAATACCATTGGCAGCTTCAATAGCAGCTTTACATAACATATCTTTACTCTGACTCATTTTTGTTATTGTTAAATAACAGACAAGAAAGAAAGTCGGTCAAGCCCGATTATAACATACTCTGTACTTGTGAAGTGCTGCCCATCACCGTTGCGACCGGTGCTGCCCATAATTGTTTTTCTTATAACTCGACAACCGTTCATCCGAACTTAACCATTCCTTAGGCGGATCGATAAATAATCTTGATTTCAGAATATGTCCTAAAGGTTTGAACCTTCTTTCTATAAAACTGACGGAGATATGACGTTTTTTCTAAATTGCGTGGACGGGAGGATAAGAAGTTTTTGTCCCATACACATCGAACCTCTATCTCATCTCTGAGATCGGTTTGTTCATACGGACAGACAGACAGACGGATGGACTGACAGACGGACATGGCTAGATCGACTCGCCTGTTGTTGCTGATCAAGAATATATATACTTTATAGGGTTGGAAATGCTTCCTTCTGGCTGTTACATACTTTTGCACAAACTTAATATACTCTGTATACCTCTGGTACAAAGTATTAAAAACAACAACGTTGACGATTGCTCTCTATCGATAGCTTTGATTAAAAGGGTTGCAATGAGATAGTAATCGGAATGTAAGGACAAAACGAAAAACTTCATGAAGCAGACTAAGTTGTGTAAATGCGAGGAAGTTTTGAAGATGATTCAAAACGAAATCGAAGAGAGCTCCATGAAGCAAACTGCCAAAAACTATTTGAGCCAATTGAACTAAGTGTTAAAACCTATGGCTCTAAGAAATTAATCATGGTATCCTTGTAATTGTGGGCAGTGCTTGAAAAACTGCAACAATTTTCATTTCTTCTGCTTTTGACTTACTGCTGCTTCTGAGAAAATTTGAAAACGATGTCGAAGCAAGAACAAAAACTAATTTCTGAAAAAACCGAAGAGCACCAGCAGTCATCGCTTAGTGGTAGCGCTTATATGGAGAGTGCGGCCAAAAATACTTCCAGAAGAGTTCGGTCTGAAACTTGGAATCTATACATCTATATAAAAATAAAAGTATGTTTGTATGTTTTTATACTCTGTACCAAAGGTACATAGAGTATAATAAGTTTGTGCAAAAGTATGTAACAGCCAGAAGGAAGCATCTCCGACCCCATAAAGTATATATATTCTTGATCAGCATCAACAGCCGAGTCAATATAGCCATGTCCGTCTGTCCGTCTGTCTGTCCGTTTGAGCGCACAGATCTCATAGATGGTAAGAGATAGAGTTTTGACATGTATGGGACATATGCTTCTTCTATCTGCAGGCAGATCAAGTCTATTTTAAATTTTGGCCACGACCCCTCCCGAGAAATTTGAGAAAAACGTCATATCTCCCACAGTTTAATTGATAGAAGGTTCGAACCTTCTGGACATATATTTTAATCAAAATTAACTTGTAGTTTTTACAGGCTCGAGGTCTTGCTATGTTATTGACATAGCTTTAAACAGAGGCCACACACTTACAAAGGGGAATGGCTGTCTTAAGCTGTCTTTTTGGTGTTTTGCGCGCAAAGCTGCCCTTTGGAATTCCCAAACGGTTTTGCCGTCGCAGGCATGGAGAGACTGCTGTTTGGACAGACATTTCAGGCTCAAGATCGCTGATGAGTGAGGTTGGTCCCTCATGAAACGTCGTCCGATCAACCTGAAGCCTCCTTTGTTGTGTTGTGTGCCTCTGTTTAAAGCTATGTCAATAACATAGCAAGACCTCGAGCCTGTAAAAACTACAAGTTAAAGAGTATAAAGGTCGTTTAAACAGTCTTAACTTAATCAAAATTATTTATCGATTTCCCAAAGGAATCATAAAGATCGGATCAACGGTTCTCGAGATATGATCAAAAGAGTGTATGCTGCAGCAGCGCTGTTTACCGCTGCCACTGCAGCATCAAAATTTATGTTCGTTGGTAGAGAGTATTATATAGTCGGGCTTGACCGACATTCTTCCTTGTTATGTTTGTCCCTTATGGGCGTCTAAACCGCTGAACCGATCTTCACGAATTTTTCACAGTATTTTCATGTCGATCAGGAAAGTGTCATAGGCTATGTCTTATGTCTGTGAAATGGTCCAAAAACCGCGAAATTTGAAAAACTATACCGTTCATCCGATTGCAATGAAAATTTGGGAATAGTTGAATGCTTGACCGGGAAGGTTTCTAAGTTGAGAAAATTTGCGGATAACGGTCAAAAAACCTATAAAATTTCCAAATTTACGTTTTCGCTAAAACTTTGGGAAATTGATCGAAGCTTACCCGGGAAGGTTTCCAAGTAGAAGAAACCGCGAAATTTGCAAAATGTTCGATTAATATAATACTTTGGAGAATGTTTGGACGCTTGCGCGCGAAGGATTCTCATTTTAAGAAATGTGCGGGAAATAGTCCAAAAACCGCGAAAATTCTAAAACTATACCGTTCATCCGACTACGATGAAATTTTGGTCAATGGTTAGACGCTTGGCAGCGAACGTTTTAAAAGTCCAAAAATCGCGAAATTGGCAAAATAACCTTATGAGTATTTATGTGCTCATAATTCAATGCAGGAGTTGGTAAATGGAAGCTGTAGATTACACGGCTTAAAAATATTGCGAAATTTGCAAATTTTTGATTTGAGCCTGGATTATTGTGAAGATTTGATAGACGGCAATTGTATACGGGTAAATACGGGTAAAGTATTAGCCAAACGGTCAAAAAAGTCACGAAATTTGCAAAATATTAATGATTTTAGATTGTCAAGAAGACGCGCATATAGAGAAAAAGATCGAACTGTCCAAAATGTTTATACCGACATGCAGCCTGCACTAGATTGAATATAATCGCTCTCTTAAGGTACATGTCTAGTTTCAGATTTTGAAAATTTCGATTTTTTTTTTTGGCTTAAATCATGCGTTATAATGTTAAAAACATCCCCTGAAATTTTTAAGCAAAAAAAAAAATACAAACCTTTCTTATTTCCAAAAAAAAAAAAAAAACGTAAAAAAACAAAAAAAACAAAAAACAAAAAAACAAAAAATAAGTCTCATTACTTTTCGATCAACTATGTTTCAAAAAAAACATCAAAGCGAACTAAAATACGTAAATAAAAGAAAAAAAAAATCTTATTTTTTGATCAACCCTTTTTTCAATTCCAAATTTCAGCAACTATGTTTCCAAAAAGCTTCAAATCGCTAAAAAAAAAAGTCATTGAAAACTAGCTCATACCCGAAAAATATAAAAATAGTGCTAAATCAATACTCTTCACTTTTTTGGTTGTTGTGATTTTACCCTGTCCTGGCGCACTCTTTTCCAAATTTCTCGAAAAGTTCTTGACCGATTTTGATAAAACTTTTTTTCCGTGAAAGCTAATAGCCAGATGCAACTAATCGATGCCTAAAACCTACAAAATTTTTTTCTATTTTAGAGAAAAATGTTGTCGAAACTTTAAGGTACATGTCTAGTTTCAGCAGCCCAAAAGTAAGGGTTTACGAAAAAATTTATTACTCGAAAAGTTTACCACATATCAACTAGCGTTTTTTTTGTTCGATAGATAATTGATCAAGCTAACTTTTAAAATTTTTTTGTAGTTGTTGTTGCAGCGGTTGTTGTTGTAGCCCGCTTCAAAGTCGACCCATTTTTAAAAACATAGGTGCCTGGTGCGTCAGATTTCCAGAGAACGCGTCATCGGATAAAAAAAATTTAAATGAGGTTTTGTTGGGAATTGATGTGGTTATGGTCGGAACTAGGATATCTGGGATCGGTCTATATATAGGGGAGTAAGGGGTTCTCAAAGTCAAAATTTCGAAAATTGACCTATTTTTACCCCTTAAAATGGCCCTAACTCCGCTATTTATGGACCGATCAAAAATATCCTAGTTCCGACCATAGCGACGGGTATTACGAGCAATTTAAAAAAAACTATAAGAAAATCGGTCAACAAATGGCCTCGCAATCTGACGCACCAGGGTGAAAAAAGTGGTTCCGAGATAATCGCATTTAAGAATCATAAGAATCCGGGCAACACCGGGTATTCAGCTAGTATAAGATAAAATGTAATAATGATTTTTTTTTAAAAGTGGGTGTGGCTGTGCACTGTACAAAATTTTGAGAAATTTTGTATACCTTTGCCGAGGGTATTATAAAATTGTACGGATGTTTGTAAGGAAGAAGGAAGCATCTCCGACCACATAAAGTATATATATTCCTGATCAGCATGACGAGCTGAGTTGATTTAGCCTTGTCCGTCTGTCCGTCTGTTTCTATGCTATCTCCACCGTCAGTTTTAAAGCTATCCTCACCAAACTTTGCACGAAGTCTTCTGGTACATATACGCTGCACATTTGTCGGAACCGGCCGGATCGGATGACAATAGCATATAGCTGCCATAGGAACGATCGGTCGAAAAACTAGTTTTAGTGAGAAAAACTTTTTTGTTTTTAAGGGGGGATATACATGAATATCGAAATTTTTTGACCAAAATTTTTTTTGCTTTTAAAAATAGTTTATCATCTGGAGAATATGCTGTGAAAATTTTAAATTTGAATTCGAGCTCTAAGTGGCTCAGATCGAGCATGTAAGCGAGGAACTAAAACTGGCTTCGAGCGTAGAGCGCGAAGGTAAGCGGCTTTTTCTCCACTTTACATTTTTGCGTTTTTTCTTTCTTATGGACACGATTCACAAAAAACTATGCAACATATCGGAGTGAATCAAAGCTTATTCTCTTCAGTATTAAATTCTCTTCCATTTGAACCTACTTGTTTGTACAAAAAATCTTTTTTATTATTTTTCAAGGGGGTAGGAGTTGAAATCTTTTTTCCTGTGAATTACCGCTTTTTGTTCAAAACTGTATTTAATTTAGGTTCAGGTTTTAGGTTCAAATAGAAGATAAACTTATAATAAAAACAAATAGTTTTTGTTTTTTGATTTCAGACGCGAACTACGAGCTCTAGCCTGTCCATAACCGAGAAACTCAAAGATCGAGACGCTGTGGCACATACTCCATAAGTCCGCCATTTTGTAAAATTTTTTTATGAAAAAATTTGTGTAACATCTTTTATACGACCTTTAAATACATCCGCAGTGCCACGATGATTGCTTGAATATTTCCTTTAAAAAAAATCATGAAAAATTCCTCAATTTTAACAGTTTACTTGTATATCCCCCTTAATGGGAACGCCTCCAAAGTACGTATTTCTAAGTGCACTATCTTTTCCCATGATTTCACTAAGTTTGGTCGAAATCGGATGACTATAGCATATAGCTGCCATAGGAACGATCGGTCGAAAAACTCGTTCTAGTAAGAAAAACTTTTTTGTTTTTAATGAAAATGTCCTTATCATTGGTATACACTTATCTATACATCTATATAAAAGTGAAAGTATGTTTGTATGTTTGTCCCTTATGGGCGTCTAAACCGCTGAACCGATCTTCACGAATTTTTCACAGTATGTTCATGTCGATCAGGAAAGTGTCATAGGCTATGTCTCATGTCTGTTAAATGGTCCAAAAACCGCGAAATTTTAAAAATTATACAGTTCATCCGATTGCAATGAATCTTTGGGGAATGGCTGAACGCTTACCAGGGAAGGTTTCTAAGTTGAAGAAATTTGCGGAAAATTGTCCAAAAACCGCGAAAATTACAAAATTTATGATTTCGGTAAAGCTTTGGGGAATGGTTCGACGCTTGCCCGGGAAGGTTTCCAAGTAGATGAAATCTGCGGAAAATGGTTCAAAAACCGCGAAATTTGCTAAATCTTCGATTGTGATGGAACTTTGGAGTATGGTTGAACGCTTGCCCTGGAAGGTTTCTAAGTTGAAAAAATTTGCGCAAAATACAAAATAACAAAATTATACCGATTATCCGATTGCAATGAAACTTTTGGGAATGGTTGAACGCTTGCCCGGGAAGGTTTCTTAGTTGAAGAAATTTGCGGAAAATGGACAAAAAACCGCGAAAATTACAAAATTTACAGTTTTGGTAAAACATTGGGGAATGGTTCGACGCTTGCCCGGGAAGGTTTCCAAGTAGAAGAAACTGCGAAAATTTGCCAAATGTTCGTTTGTTATAAAACTTTGGAGAATGATTGGACGCTTGCGTGTGACGGATTCTGATTTGAAGAAATGGGTGGGAAATAGTCCAAGAACCGCGATAATTCAAAAACTATTCCATTCGTCCGATTGCTATGAAATTTTGGTCAATGGTTAGATCCTTGGCCGCGAAGATTTCCAAGGTCCAAAAATGGGAAAATTCGCAAAATTATACCGTTCATCCGATTGCAATCAAACTTTGGGGAATGAATTGAACGGTTTCTAAGTTGAAGAAATATTCAGAAAATTGTCAAAAAACCGCGAAAATTGCAAAATTTGCAGTTTTGGTAAAACATTAAGGAATGGTTCGACGCTTGCCCGGAAAGGTTTCAAAGTGGAAGATATGGGCGGAAAATGGTCAAAGAACCGCGAAATTTGCAAAATGATCGATTTTGATGAAGCTTTGACGAATGGTTGTACGCTTGCCCGCGAGGGTTTCTAAATTGAAGAATTGGGCCGGAAATGGTCAAAAAACCGCGAAATTTCAAAAACTATACCGTTGATCCGATTGCCATAAAACTTTGGGCAACGCTTGCACGCGAAGGTTTCTAAGGTCCAAAAATCGCGAAATTTGCAAAATAATATTACGAGTATGTATGAAAGCGCTTAGAGCTTAGATTACAATGCCTGCGTTGGTAAATGGAAGCTGTAGATTACACGATCCAAAATATTGCGAAATTTGCAAATTTTTGATTTGAGACTGGATTATTGTGAAGATTTGATAGACAGCAATTGTAGACGGCTAAATAGGAAGTATTAGCCAAACGGTCAAAAAAGTCACGAAATTTGCAAAATATTCTTGATTTTAGATTATCATGAAGACGTTTTTATAGGGAAAAAGATAGAACGGTCCAAAATGTTTATACCGACATGCAGCCTGCACTAGATTGAATATAATCGCTCTCTTAAGAATCATAAGAACCCGGGCGACGCCGGGTATTCAGCTAGTATTATAAAATTCTCACATTTTTACAAAGTTTTAACAAAATTGGATGACTATAGCATATAGCTGCAGTATGAATGATCGGTCGAAAAAGAAGTTCTAGTAAGAAAAATTTTTTTGTTTTAAATGGGATCGCCTCCAAATTTCGTAATTAACAGTGTATTATGCTTTTCCATGATTTCACCAAGTTTGGCCGAAATCAGACCTCTATATAGTATAGATCCCATAGAAAAGTATGGTCTTAAAAATAATCTTAGAAGAACTCTTGTGTTTTCAATGGAACCTGCAGGGTATACAAAACTTCGGCCGAGCCGAAGTTAACTTTCCCCATTTTTTTTGATAAATTAATTTTTTAATTGGTTTTTTTAGCAAAATACATTGTTCAAAATGGCGAATATAGCCAACGAAATACACTTTTCATTTATTGTTCTATCAATTGAAAGACTGCTTTCATTAAATTAGTTTTTCGTTTACAAGGTAAATTTACTTGCCCTAAAATAAAAGGATAAGAGCTTAAAAGCAACCTGCGAATCAAATCTGTTTTGGTTTACTATTCAGACAGTTTTTGATCAGTACATATTTATGCTTCGATAAAATTGTCTCCGTCAAAAGGGATAAAACTTTAGAAAATCTAAAATTTCGTTCAATAAGTCGCATGGTGCTCTTGTGACAAACTCGCTTTGGGGTAACATAAAGTTTCAACAAGAAAGGGCACTGTAGTCGAGTGCCCCGACTAAAAAATACCCTGTACCCTCTAACTCATGTGTTTTCATTAATTTTCTAGACAATTGAACACATGCACACAATCACTCATATACACAAAAACAAGCGCGCTCGCACGCTCTAGCTGACAATGACTTCATGATCCGATTTTATGCATTTTTAATGGGTACAGGGTATTAGAAAGAGATAACTTCAATTTCAGTCATTTATGAAGCAATCCTTTTTGGGATTATGTGCAGCTCGAATACCGAAGCCAATTTAATCTCGTGGAAACTTGCACCAAGCCGATTTTCAGATCAAATCAAGTACGAATTTCGAGCATAAATGAATCTTGGTAGATGTTGGAGCAATCCTTTTTCGGATTGAGTGTAGTTTGAATATCGAGCTCAATTTAATCTTGGCCAAACTTGCACAAAGCCGATTTCTAAATCAAATCAAGTACGAATTTCAAGCTTAAGTCAATATCGGGCCTTCTTGATTGGATCCTACTGAGGGATCAAGCCGAGTTCGGATATAAAGCTTAAGTCAATCCAATGTGGCATTAAGTCGGGATCAAGACAAGAATTCCAGGATTGAAAATGCGAAATCAAGGCAAGCCTGTTCGTACTTGGAATGAGAAAATCTGGGATTGACCGACTTCTGACATCGTTTGGGATTTATTTAATCCCGAATATCTCGGATTTTTTTCTGGGTGTGTATGTGTATTATGTATGGTATGTACGCTCGTTATACAAAGACACACAAGAGCGTAACACACAACCACATATACATACGCAAAAAACACTTCGGAAGTATGCTCTCGGCAAAAGTGTCAGTGAAAGACAGAAGAAAAACAGAGCTCTGCGAAATAAGGCCCCAATGAAATAACGCCCCAAAGTACAAAATAACAAATGACAATACAAAATTTTCAATGGGAGCTATACTATAAAGATGTCCGATTTCGACCAAACTAAGTGCAATCATGGAAAAGCATAACAAACTGTTAATTACGAAATTTGGAGGCGATCCCAATTAAAACAAAAAAGTTTTCTCACTAGAACTTCTTTTTCGACCGATCGTTCCTATGGCAGCTATATGCTACAGTCATCCGATCCGGCCGGTTCCGACAAATGTGCAGCGTATTTATACCAAAAAAATTCGAGCAAAGTTTGGTGAGGGTAGCCTTAAAACTGACGGAGGAGATAGTATAGAAACAGACGGACAGGGCTAAATCAACTAAGCTCGTCATGCTGATCAAAAATATATATACTTTATGTGGTCGGAGATGCTTCCTTCTATGCGTTACAAACATCCGGACAATTTTATAATACCCTCTGCAAGGGTATAAAAACAAACTGCAAGGGTATACAAAACTTCGGCCGAGCCGAAGTTCACTTTCCCCTATTTTTAAACTTTAGTTTCGACCAGGTAAGTGTTTATGACTCATAATGTTGGATTTTATGCCCTGTCCTCACTACAACTGCATTATGCATTTCCGCATTTTGGTAAAATGTACATTTTCGCCAATTGATGATACCTTAGGGTTTGATAACTACCTTAGGGCGCGCTAAAAAGACAGAAGTAGAGAATTGGCATTTAATTTATGCTTTCATAAACTTCTTAAAAGTTACAATAAATACACGATGAGCTGCAGAAAGTTAAGAGTCCCAATGAATCACAATTGGTCTGAAAAGGCCGCAAGCCATCTGTTGGACTTCTGGCCAGATCACACCAATGGATTGGCCGCCGCAATCGTTCTAGCGTTAACCGGGAATAAATTGATATGGATATGGATATGAACTTTAAACCCTTTTCAACATTAGATGTTATGTTTTTAGCATCTAAATAACTCCTATTTATCATTTATGTTTAATATATATGCTTTTGGTTAATTGTAAACAAAGATCAAACGTTCTCAAAATGCAAATGCAGATGAAACAAAATTAGGACAGCAAACTGCATTTTTAGTGATGACGATAACTTTTTTGACGAGAGCGTAAGTTAAAGTCGGTCCTGCCCGACTTCGATATACCCTTTACTCAGGGCAAATAGTGTTTAATAGCCTTTCCCTATGTTAATTAACACAGCATTAACATTATTGTGACCATTTCAACATTATGTGAGCAAAAAGTGAATGTATCACCAAAAAGTATGCAACGTTTTTTAAAACCTTTAAAACTTTGTAGATATTGGGCACATACACTGCAAAATATGAGCTCGATATCTTCAAAATTGTAGGAGTTATTCAACATTTTTTATTGTGGAGGAGGGAGGGGGCGGTATCAAAATTCGAAATAGACTTAATCAGCGTAGGGACAATAGGAGTCTACATACAAAATTTGGTGGCTCTAACTATTCTAGTCTCCGAGATCTAGGTGTTAATACAGACAGACGGACATGGCTATATCAATTCGGCTTCTGGTGCTGATCAAGAATAAATATACTTTATGGGGTCGGAGATGCTTCCTTCTGCCTGTTACATACATTTGCACGACTTCAGTATACCCTTTTTACTCTACGAGTAACGGGTATAAAAATTTGCTTTAGTGAGGAAGCCATATTAGATGTGATCACTGTGAATAGCCTATTAGTTATAACTGACTTGCGCTGCACTGAAAATACTAACTTTGACAGTTATAACCAGGGATTAATACCGGAACCGGATTAACCGAAATAAACCGTTTCAAATCACGTACCGAATACCGTTTACCGTTATTATTGGAACCCATAGAACCGGATCGAAAACGTTGGTACCGGTACTGTTTTGGTTTTTTTTTTTACTTTGGCAGAGCGCATTGTAAATTTGGTCGGATTTCTATAACGCAAGGACGGAATCATAAGACGTCCTTTACAAGATGCACGATTTTTTTGCTACCTTTCATAGAAGTCGTAAAATTTAAGCACCCTCTGTAAAATGATTTGCACGAAAATCTCGCAGATTCTAAAAGGCGCTTTACGAACGTTCGTAAATTGATGATTTGTTTTACATACGTATGTACATTGGCCAGAGTCTAAAATATGTATGTGCATACATACATACATATGTATACAGGCCCGTCAAAAGGGGCTTCCGGGCCCGGGGGGTTTTTTCATGTTGTTCATAGTTTATTTAAGTTTTCGCCAAAAATCCGGGCTCCAGGCCCCTCTCAGAAGTCCGGGCCCGGGGAAACACCCCGTCTCTTGTCGACGGGTCTGTATGTACATTTATGTGCATGTATTAAAATAAGTGATTCGGACGTCAGTTGTACATGTGCCGAGAGCTTAAACACGGGCACATTAGTACATAAATATGTACAAATTGTCGATCCTTTCTTTGTATGAACATTGTACATACATAAGTACTTATTTAAAAAATTTGGTTGTCTTTCATCGATTATTTGTTAAATATGTTTTCTGAAATTTTATGTTGAGTTGCGTTTGCTTTACGCTTATACGCCGCACTTATCGAAACTTTGCTTAGATCGCGATATTACCATTCACAAACAACCCACTCTAGCGCCTCTTGCACTGCACTGCGATAGATATTGCGAAATAATCAAACGTGTAAACGCTTGCCGCCTTTTTTTCCTATTTCTTTTTCAATTGTTAGAAAGAGACAAATGTGTAGGTTAATAAGCAGCCAAAGAAGAGTGCTGCTGCCTTGTGCTGTCGAAAAAAAAAATTGCATTTGTGTCGGATCAATTAATTAATAAAAAACTATGCCTCTTGCTAAAACAAATCCCTATCGGAAATACTTTTTGCTTGATACTGAAGCATGTGTGAGCAGCTGTGTAGTTGAAAAAGATGGTGTTAAATGTGGTCATCAAATTAAAGTAAGTTCTCATATTTACAAATGTACATACATATGTACATTTGCAAGGTTAGTGTGTACAATGATATGTTTATTGTACACACATACTTTGCAAATGTTCAAACATATGTGTGTACATTCGATTATGTTACTACGATCAAACCAAAAGAATGCTATGTTATGTAAATAAGACTTGGGCATTTAAAATTCAAAATTAAGTTCGAAAAAACTGTATTTTGTATAATGATTAATCATAAGGTCTCTAACTTCGTAAAATAAAACGAAATGTGAAAAAAACGTTTATTTTTTACTTTAAATGTCAAACGACTGAAGCTTTTATGTATAATCATAAGTTCTCTTACATGTTAACTTCGTAAAATAATACGAAATTTAAAAAAAGCGTTTATATTTGACTTTAAATGTCAAACGACTGAAACTTTTATGTTCAATATTGTTTCTTTAAATTACAAATGAATAAAATTATTTGGACTCATCTCAGAATTTACTTTTTACAATATTTAAAAAATCTTTTACTTATACCGGTACGTACCTTGCAGAGGGTATTATAAAATTGTGCGGATGTTTGTAACGCATTGAAAGAAGCATCTCCGACCACATAAAGTATATTTATTTTTGATCTTATCCGTTTGTCCGTTCTGTCCGTCCGTCCGTCTGTCCATCTGTCTGTTTCTATCCTGTTTCTATAAAGCTATCCTCACCAAACTTTGCACGAAGTCTTTTGGTACAAATACTCTGCACATGTGTCGGAACCGGCCGGATCGGATGACTATAGCAATTAGCTGTCATAGGAACGATCGGTCGAAAAACTAGTTCTAGTGGAAATTTAATGGAAAAGTCCTTTGTATTGGCATACACTTATTATATATACTTTTACCCAATTCTACAAAGTTTGGTCGAAATCGGATGACTATAGCATATAGCTCCCATAGGATCGGTCGAAAAACTAGTTCTAGTGAGAAAAACTGTTTTGTTTTTAATGAAAACGTCCTTATTATTGGCGTACACCTATTTTATATACTTTTTTACAATTCTACAAAGTTTGGTCAAAATCGGATGACTATAGCATATAGCTCCCATAGGAACGATCGGACGAAAAACCAGTTCTAGTGAGGAAAACTTTTTTGTTGTTAATGAAAACGTCCTTTGCATTGGCATATTCTTATTTTATATACTTTAACACATTTCTACAAAGTTTTTTCAAAATCGGATGACTATAGCATATAGCTGCAGTATGAATGATCGGTCGTAAAAGAAGTTCTAGTGAGAAAAACTTTTTTGTTTTTCCATTATGCTTTTCCATGATTTCACCAAGTTTGGTCGAAATCAGAAATCTATATAGTATAGATCCCAATAGAAAAGTAAGGTCCAAAAAGCAGTCTTAGTTAGAAAACCTTTTTTGTTTTCAATTGAAGCTACAAGGGTATACAAAACTTCGGCCGAGCCGAAGTTAACTTCCCCTGTTTTTCTTAGTGCAATTTTAACAAGATTTTTATACCCGTACTCGTAGAGTAAAAAGGTAAAAGGCAGCAGGAAGCATCTCTGACCCCATAAAGTATATATATTCTTGATCAGCATCAACAGTCGAGTCGATATAGCCAAGTCCGTCTGTTTGTCTGTCTGTCCGACTGTCAGTATAAACACCTAGATCTCGGAGAGTAGAAGAGCTAGATCCACAAATTTTAGTATGTAGACTCCTATTGTCCCTACGCAGATCAAGTTATTTAAAATTTTGGCCACGCACCCTTCCGACCCCACAATAAACAATTATGAGTAATAAACAATTTTGTAGATATCAAGTTCATATTTTGCAGTGTAGTGATTGTGCCCAATATCTAAAATCTCTGAAAGTTTCATAAAGATCGGATAATAAATGGCAAAGTTATAAAACTTATAAAAAATGCTGCCTACTTTTTGGCGACACATGCTCTGTTTGCTTTCATAATGTTGAAATGTTCTTATTAATGTTAATGCTCTGTTAACTAACATAGGGGAAGTCTATACAACATTAAAGCCCCTAAGTAACGTGCATATCGACGCAGGACGGACTTTAACTAATGCTCTCGTTTTTATTGTGTAAAGCATTTTATGAACTATTTCTACTCCATTTTGATCCAATACATTTTGCCAATTTTCGGGCAAAAGATTGATTCCACGATCATAAAACTTTTGATACTTGCTGGCAAAAAACTGGTCCAAGTGGTTTTTGACGTCCTGATTTGAGGTGAAGGTTCTCCCCTCCAAACAATTTTGCAGAGACCGGAACAAGTAATAGTCCGAAGGTGTCAATCAGCAAAAGCTTTCGGCAAGTCATCCAACTTGTATGAGGTCTGAAACTCGTTCTGTAAGAACATGAGGAACATATATGTCAAGCTTCGAAATTAATCCTAGACGTTTTATGTGCTTGTGAACGGTCGCGTTAGACAAATTTAATCTTTCAGCGATCACTCGAGTTGTTATTAAACGATTTGCATCGACTTACGACTTTATTTTATCCACATCGGCTTCAAGAGTCTTTCCAGTACGTGGTGCATCCTCAAGATCGAAATTGCCGGAACGAAATTTTGCATACCAATTTTGGCATTTTCGTTTGGTCAACGTATCTTCTCCGTACACATCACATAATTTTAGCCTTGCTTGGACAGCATTTTTACAAAATCGAAAAAAAATCTACAACTTTGAGGGCTTTCCTACATTTGGCAACTTTGAGTTAAGAAGCATGGCTTATTATTACCTCTGAATATTGTATCATAGCTGGAGGTATGCGCTTTTGCTCGGCTCAGCATTACATCGAATTAATTCACATCTGGATACAGGTCTTTAAAGTATTATTTATTGCTATCTCATTTCTTTTACAATATGAAGTCAAGTTTTCTAGATTTTTTGCGCAGTCCATATACGACTTTGTCCCCTGTAATTCCGATTTCATGATGAATAGCAAGTCATGATGAATCAGCAAAGCCATTTAAATGGTTCTGCAATAAAATAAGAAATAATAAATCATATATTCGATTTATAAGAGCAAATTCAAAAGGATGTACGGAACTCACTTTTTTATGGTGTTTTGTTGAATCGTTTTTATACGCTTCAAACTAGAAAAATTTATTTCTGCATTTGCGGTTGTTATTGGCAGTGTGGCCAATATACTGAGCAATTTAAATATATTTAGAAAATGTTCTTTTGGGCAGTTATTCAACGCTTTCACCGAACCTTTTGGTTGTAAAAGCCCTCTTCGCCTAAATATTTTTTTCACATTTTTAGCTCGATGAGAACAGCAGGTGGAACATTATTTAGAAATTCTTGGTAGAATTCAATAGTTTTCACAAATTTATTGACCTCATTGTGAACATCGCCTGAATCATTTTTGAATAGCTCCGAAAATAATTCTAAAATATGTTCATGATTGGTAAACCGCTCACCAAGATCCATAATGAAGACGTCCAGAAATGGATAAAAATTGTCACCCGAAAGTAAACTTCTGTGCTTTCTGGATTCGCACGATTTTTCTGCCTTCCCACAAAACCGTTTATGTTTTGTCTCAATTCCAAAAGGTCCAGCCATTTTTTTTTTAATTTTCGTAGATTTTGGAACACGTATCTTCACTTGAGCGGATCTCCGATAGTCTTCTTTGCAAATCTTTGGCAAGATCCATGGCTTGAGCCCAAGCTAAATTAACTTTTTAAAATTTGCGAGTCAACGGCAACGATAGGTTATAAACAAGATTAATTACTTGTTAGCTTATTAGAAATTTGAAGTCCATGGCGCTTGTTAAATTTTTAGAGTCCTTTTCTGGGGCTCTCATGTCTATCAAGGCTTCGCAGACAAGCGGAAATAATTCCTGAAAGTCTTCTATTTGAACCCCTTAAACCACTCTATCTACGCCACTGACTGCGACTCTCTGTGACAATGACAAGCTTTTAGACCAAATGTGCAAATTCGGCTTGGCTCAGCGATGTGACACAAATTATTCCTGCACTTATGAATTGTGAATTCCTTTCCCAAACATTTTTATCGCGGAAGATAAGAATGCGATTCTCCCAGTAGGAATCGCTTTACTCTAGCGATATCGCGTTATTATCGAATTCTCATCTCTCTTCGGGAAGAAATGTGTGGGAGATACGAAAAAGTCTCTTGTAAGCGATAAAAATCGAGAAAACAATGCAAACTACGTCTGCCGAAGTTGAAATACACTTGAAACTATTGTGACCACTGACTTAATTTTGTAAACACTAAAAAAAAAAAATGAAAAAAAAATTGCGTGGCAGCTACAAGAAGCGACCAACCGATTTTCGCGGTTTCGACACATGTGCAGTGTGCAGCTAAAAGATATCTCTCAGCAAAATTTCAACTCGATAGCCTCAAAACTGAGGGACTAGATTGCCTAGAAACAGACAGACGGACGGACAGAACTCATCATGATGATCAAGAATACGGGGGCCGTCCCAGAAATGGCCGACCTAGAGTAGTGTTGGAAAATGTTTACAAAAAATATTAAAAAGGGGAAGTACCGACTATTAAAAGCTTAAGTTTGAAGTTTGGTGTCTTTACCTTGCACAGTTTTTTTTTGGTCGATTTTAATAGAGAACGCTTGTTATTGATTTGCAAACATGGACAATATTGGTCATCGTTAGTGATACAACACTTTCATATAAAGGTCTTAGTCCAACCAATATTAAAAGGCTGGATTCACCTACGTAATTTCGTTTACACAATAAAATTTGGGTGGCTGAGTTAAGCGAGGTCGTTTGAGCTGCGAAGATGAACATCGTAATGGGCGTCAAATGAGGTGACCACTTTAGAAATGGTGGCCAAAATTAAAAAGTATTGAGAGGGATTAAATGTGGGTAGGATGTAGGCATCAAAAGTGCGGTCACATCCGAGAAATTGGACAGAAAGTTATGCGCAAGTGGGGCCCGTTTGACAGACAAAAACACCGGCCCACCGCGATGGCTAAAATTAGACCTCCGTATATCGGTGTTTTAAAAGGAAAAGTGATTTTGAATTTTTGAAAAGTACTATATCATATTATTTGTCCTAAACACGCCCTGGTATAATACACATGCCAACGATTGTCCAATCCTGAAGCACTTTGAAATGCGCTTTTCGGTATGGCCATCAGCTCTTTCTTCGTGACGAATGTGGCAAAACGCTGATGTGGTAGGGGACGGGTGGCGGTTTTTTTGGCCCAAAAATTACGAAAAGCATAATGTGCTGGTCTTACGTGATGTGATCCAATTTCCACAATCGATGTGGCCGTATACCATTCAAAAGCAATGTCGAACGGTTGGTTGTGTTACGGTTCGGGCTTGTCGACGTTACCTAACCCCTTCATCACAGTTCCCGTTGCACCCGGCGCGCGTCTCAACAACACAGGATATAACGCGAGAACGTACTAACCTTCGTTGCCAAAAACAAACACAACGATTGGTGTAATCAAACTATGATAAACATATGTGTCCGAAAAACAAAATATCGATACAAACAAAGCAAAAAAATATCGATAATCGAAGTACCTTTTCCTTTGAACACACCTGTATACTTTATGTGGTCGGAGATGATTCCATCTTTGCGTTCCAAACTTCTGGGCAAAGTTATAATACACTTTTCATATGTAAAAAATCAGGGAAAAATGCTTCTTCCTGGAGTTAGGAATGCATTTCTTTCTGGATTCTTACTCTGGGATTGGAACTCGGGACCCTCGGACTGAACACGATTGGAATGCCGTTACATCCAGTTGCGCTATCGCTGTTTGCTACACGACCAAAATAGTATTTATATTGAATTGCCTAAAAGTATTCACTAGAGTAACCACTTGTAATTCTCAAGTTTTTATTCTGTGGACCCCCAATATAAAAGGGGCTTCTGAAATTCGAATCTGCTTAGTGATGCATCGCCAATTTTCCGATTTCCGAAAGGGAAGGGGCGATTTTTATTCAAGAAATGTAATCTATCAGCGAATGGTCCAACTAATGTGAAGGCTCGCTTGCTGATCAAGAATATATTTATTTTATGTGTTTGGATAAGCTTCCTTCTATGTGTTACAACACCTGGGCAATTTTAATATACTCTCTGCCAGCGTAAAAGATAGGGACTCAATCGCGAATATAGTGCGTGACGTCTCAGATTCACTAAATTTTTTTATTGGATTTGGGTAATCGGTCCTTAGATGAATTTAGATTATCATGAGGACGGGTAAATAGAGGAAAAGATCGAATGGTCCAATATGATTCTATCGATTTGCAGCCATCACTTACTTGAATATAATCGCTTTAATAACAATCATAGGAACCCGGGCGACGTCGGGTATTCAGCTAGTCTATATGTACATCTATACAAAAGTGAAAGTATGTTTGTATGTTTGTCCCTTATGGGCGTCTAAGCCGCTGAACCGATCGTCACTAATTTTTTACAGTAAGTTCATGTCGATCAGGAAAGTGTCATAGGCTATGTCTCATGTCTGTGAAATGGTCCAAAAACCGCGAAATTTCCCAAATTATACCGTTCATCCGATTGCAATGAAAATTTTGGGAATGGTTGAACGCTTGCCCGGGAAGAAAATATTGCGAAATTTGCAAATTTTTGATTTGAGCCTGGATTATTGTGAAGATTTGATAGACGGCAATTGTATACGGGTAAATACGGGTAAAGTATTAGCCAAACGGTCAAAAAAGTCACGAAATTTGCAAAATATTAATGATTTTAGATTATCAAGAAGACGCGCATATAGAGAAAAAGATCGAACTGTCCAAAATGTTTATACCGACATGCAGCCTGCACTAGATTGAATATAATCGGTCTCTTAAGAATCATAAGAACCCGGGCGACGCCGGGTATTCAGCTAGTATCAAATAAAATAAAATTTTCAATATAAAATTTCAAAAATATTTTTTAAGTAACATTTGGGCACACCCCTGGCACAAATGCATAATATTTGAAAGGGCGGCCTTTTTTTGTCGCAGGGTGTATTTGTAGTACTCTTGTGTCTGTCCAATGGTAGTCCTATTTCGTCACGTCTTCATTACAAAATGCTAGGAATACATGTTTTCCGTATATTCATCAAAAAATATTATAAGTATTCACAAATTTTCATAAATGCATCTCCATTGCATTCGCTAGCTAAGACTATTTTAAAATCCATTGACAGTTTTTACAGTTTTGATAATTTACAAAAAGCGGAAGGTCTATTAGTTGATGCGATTGCTCTTCGCTGACTCGGACACGTAGTTAGCCAACCATTCGCCCACCTGAGCCTTGTTTAGTTGCAGCCACTTGATGTTGGCCTTAACTGTTTCCAAAGCCTGTTGACGGCCAGCAGTTCCAGCGCCTGCATCTGGGTATTTCACGAAGAAATTCTGAATTTCTTCTAGCTTAGTTTGTGTGGAGAAGCGCTCCGTAATAGTGGGAATCAAACGGCCCAAATTACGTTCATTTATACCAAAGCGCTCAACCAAATGTACCCAGTGCTCGCGTACATAGTCCCACACAAGACTCTGACCCACAGGGTTGGCGGAAATGTAGCCGAGCAGTGTGAAGTAGTCCTGACGACGTACGTTCGTCTCGTCCCAGGCCAGACTAATATAGCGCTGTACCAGCCAGGGCACCTTTACAGCAGCCAGGGCATGCATTAGCTTAAGCTTCTCCTGTGCATCGGGCTCGCTTAAATACAGCTTCCACACCTGATCCCAGGCAGCCTCAGTGTTCACCTGCTGCAGGCCGTAATAGTAGACCACATCGCGTACATCGGGACTGGGACGAGTCTCAGGTGAGGCCAACCATTGGCTGAACAAAGCGGCCGCCTGTTGCAGCGCTTTTTCATGACCCACGCGGCAAGCTGCACCAAGAACCTTAATTCGCAAGCGACTGCAAAATGAAAATGATTTAGTTAATCGAATCAAAATAAAGGCCCGCCGGATACCTACTTCTCCAGATGGTCAGTGCCCACGGTGAATGTGACCTGCTCGACAATCGGTGTCAGCAGTTTGCGCGCATAGGCGGTAAATTTGGTAAATTCATCTGTATAGTACAGGCGATTCTGGAACTTGGACAACCACGAGGTTCCCACACTCCAGGGTACATAGTCCTGCTCACTCTCTAGGTACGTGGTCAGTTCGAGAGCATCGGCGTAGCTCAGTTGCGCAGCATCGGCCAAAGTGGTGGCATCGTTCAGTAAATGGGCACGATCTGCAGTGCTGAAGGTTTCGCGGGATCCCTTGAGCGCAGTGGTCAAAGCTGCCCATTGCTCTTTAGGATAGTTCACTCGGTAGTAGCCCACTTGATCCTTGTTGAATTTAATCCAACTGGCCGCGCTGGGTAGAGTTATAGTGACCTCGTTGTCATTGTGATTAAACATAGTCTTCTGCACTTCGCTATTGACGCTGCTGGTGTAGGTGATTGGTATGGACCAACGATAGCTGGGGAAAGGCATAACGTTTGCTTAATACGTTCAGAGTTACTTAAGCTAAATACTTACTTGAAGGAAGAGGGCTCCACCACGGCATTATAGTCATCCTGGTTGGCCAGAAAACGTTTCTGAGTTAGCTTGTAAACGTTGCCATTCTTTTGCACCTCGACCACGGGAAAACCCATTTGTTCCGTCCAAGTTTCCATGATAAGTCTGTTAATATTAAATTGTATTTTTATATAAAAAGGGGTAAAATTATTGGAATGGGCATAAAGGTTTTGTAGTTAAGAAAAAACTGCAGGTTAAGAAAAAATATTTCTATTGAGCTAACCCAGTGACTAGAGTGTTGAAGATCCAAGATAATAGCAGGACGCTTTTATAAAAGTTCTTGTAAAGTATTGCTGTTATTAGATTGAGCTTAGATCAAATTCAGCTTTTTCTTATAATAATTTTGCCCGGGTGTGCTCGGATTCGGCGTTAAACTGTAGGTCCCTTTCTCTTGTGAGAAAATTAGAAGCGCACAAGCGAAGAAAGAAGAAATGGCCAAATTAAAAAAAAAAAGCAAAATCATTAAAAATTCCTTTAATTCATAAGGGATTCCAGTAGAGTTTCATTACTCATGAGATTTAGTACTTTATGCCTAATTTATGCCTAAAAAGCGAACGTCATGAACCCATAAAACTAATATACCATTTAGATATAGGGCCCTGATCCGGGTTTCGAGTAGATTTTCGTGTAAACTTTAACATTTTGCATCCAATTTGAAAAACGTTGTACTAGATCTGTCCTGCCCGACTTCGAAATACCCGTTACTCTGGGCAATTAGTGTTTAATAGCCTTTCCCTTTGTTAATTAACAGAGCATTAACATTAATGTGACCATTTCAACATTATGTGAGGGGGAAAAATAACGCATGTAGCGCCAAAAAGTATGCAACGTTTTCTTATAACCTTTATAACTCTGCCATTTATTATCCGATCTTTCTGAAACTTTCAGAGATTGTAGATATTGGGGCCAAAATTTAAAATAAACTTGATCTGAGTAGGGACATTAGGAGTCTACATACAAAATTTGGTGGCTTTAGCTCTTCTAGTCTCCGAGATCTAGGTGTTCATAAAGACTGACGGACAAACGGTCATGGCTATATCGACTCGGCTGTTGATGATGATCAAGAATATATATACTCTATGGGGTCGGAGATGCTTCCTTCTGACTGTTACATACATTTGCACGACTTTAGTATACTCTCTTTACTCTACGAGTAACGGCTATAAAAAACTCGAATTCGTTTGAGCAACTGAGACCGATTGCTCAATGCCAAGTGAATTCAATTCGTGAGAAAATTACGACGAGATCTGGTAACCACAGATTATCTTGTTACTTACATTCAAATTAATACAACTTAAACGCAAAACATTAACGTTTACACGAAAATCGAGTCGAAAACTGGAACAGACCCGATAAATTTTAAAGAGATAAGTAATTAAGTCCTAAAAAGGGAAACCACTAGATTTAAAATAAGTTTAAGCAGAGAGCTTATATATAAGACTTGCCTTAAATTTAATATTATGTTTACTTTGTTCAATAGTATTTAAGCATCTATAAAGTATATATATGAAAGATCGCATTACCTGTATTAGATTCCTGACCGAAGAGCAAGTAAGGGAAGTCATGTTTTTAGTGCCAACTTTTCAAATCAGAGCTAGTTTCAGAACTGATTCAGTACTGACCCCCTGATGGGTTCTATCCACAGTAGTGATGGTCCAATAAAAACATTCAGCGTGTCTTTATATTCTTTCGAAGAAATTGACTACTCTGACTTGTCGGAAAAATATTTTTATTCAATTATAATGATCCAAAAAATTCGCAAATACTGCTGATATTGACGAAATCACTAAATTCCGGTACTTAATTATCAGTACTGAGATCAGCCTTTTTTGGCCTTTCAGGTTTCGTGGTAATTAGATTCGGGTTCAGCTCGGACTCCAAAGAAAAGGGAGATTGTGAATTCATTGCGGGACTCTGTCCTTTTTGAAGAATTTGTTAGTCTTAGCACCTTGAGAAGTAATTTTGGTCATTTTGAAGTATAGAAACCTGTGTTAAAAAAATTCCAAAATAATTCCTTCGATACACCGCGAATTATGAAGAACTATCATTCATTATCAAGCGGTTATTCATGGTTTCTTTTAATATTAATATAGAAGTTTGCTAATGCTGTACCGAAACTATGTATGTACTTTATTATACTAGACAATTCTTTAACAAAGTCCAGTTGTTTTTTTTAGTTTTGGATGATCCATTCTAGAGATATCGTGTCGTAGAGATCCGCTATACCAGCTTTCCCAATTATAATTTTTACAAATCAAAACTTTTAAAATACAGGTAAAAGTTACCGTAATAAGTGTACAAATTTTGGCTTTAATAATTAGCAAAAAAAATGTTTGAAAGTGTCTTTTTCAAGCTATTTTTTATTTTTGCTATTTTTTTTTAGCTTTTTCATTTTTCAATTTTAGATTTTTTTCAAACTTTCAGGAGATTGGCGTCGAGGTTGGAAGAAGCTACAGTAAAAGTTTCAAGGTGGCGCTACAACGGGAACTACCAAAACCGTCTTATTATATTTTTCATTTCTTTATACATAAAATTTTTTCAGTGTTAGTCACAAATTATTCACCATTTTCAAAAACCTTGTTCGATTTCCAGTCGCTCGGTTTTTATTTCATGTCTGGAGCTATTCTGGAACCCGATATATAGATTAGAAAAAAAACCTTACCAAAAAAGGATATTCAGCGATATCCCAAGGACATTGCATAAAAGAAACCCAAAATTGTGCCAGATCAGTATGATTTGAAGTAACTCATTCAATTAAATAGGAAATTTCGAAATTTTCGTAGGTAGGCCGCATTATTTCAAATCGAGCATTTGCAAGGGTATAAAAACCGAGTATCCTAAAAGCTCTTATTGTTTCTGTCCATAAGTGAGAGTTGCATCAGTAAGCTCGTCTTTTTTTACTCTGTACCAGAGGTACACAGAGCATATTAAGTTTGTGCAAAAGTTTCCGTCCGTCTGTCTGTCCGTATGAACAAAAAAATCTCAGAGATGGTAAGAGATAGAGGTTTGACATGTAAGGAACATATGTTTCTTATACTTGCAGGCAGAATTTCGGCCACACCCCTCCCGCCCCCGCAATATAGATAGATAGAAGGTTCGAAGGTTCTGGTTCTGGACATATTTAGTATTTGGGATTCTTTATCGATCTGCTGAAGGAATTTTAAAGACCGGATGAACGATATTTGAGTTATAAAGAAAACAAACAATTATGGGCAGCACCGGTCGCAACGGTGATGGGAAGCACTTCACAGGTTCAGAGTATGTTATAGTCGGGCTTGACCGACTATCTTTCTTGTTCAAGGCAGGATTAGCTGTTATTACGAAGATTAACAAAGACCATTGCCTTTCTGTGCTTAAACCATTTATTGATAAGCATCATGCAAATGACAACACGGCCTTTTAGCCCGATTAAGTACATGTGTACTATGCTAAAACAACACTAGGGGCTTTGATATTTGATATACAAAATATACCCAAGTTGAAAAACACGCCTAATGTACCCAAATTAAGGCCAATGGAACAATTTTTGGCCAATTTGCAAAGAAAGGCTAGTTGCTATGGTCATGAATTTTTTTGTAAAAATACCTTAAAGGTAAAGCCTTCGTCAGTACACTTTCAGTTGCTGTCACGCCATGGCGGAAGCCGAAACGGCCGACTACACAGCCACAGCTACTGTTCATGTTCATTCGTATTCTCTGTTGAATTTTTGTGGTTGATTATTAAATTAATCTATAATCAAACCTCGACCTTTGAGCCTGCTAACATTTACTTTGACTAAAATCAAAACCGGTTCTTAAACCCATATTCAGATATATGCAAAATAGAAGCAAACTAATTTCATCAAAAAATTTAATTCCCGAGGTCTTTACTGTTCGACAAAGATCACTAACACTGGTTCATCGATAAGAATGGCTTCAATTTTCTTTCGAACTTTCTCATGCTGCGCGATCAAAGTTAAACTACTCCTCTCTGAAGTGAGCGAATATAATGGTATCATTTTTTGGGAACAACCACGGACAAATTTAAGGAAATATGAAGCTAGGCTAACAAACTTTCTAGCAAGTAGCTCAAAACAAGAAATTTGCGAGCAGAACAGCAGTCTTCAGAAAGCTAAATTTTACCACATTTAACTTAAGCCCAGCTTTAGTAAGTACGTTTAGAACAATTTCTAATCTTGAAAACCCAGCTCTTTTTTCGGCAGTACCACCACAATTTCTTCCATATAAACAATTAAATACGAGTGAGTAAGATCTCACAGTGCCGTACTAATTGCATGCGGGAAAACAGATGGCGCATCTTAATCATTACCAATCATCTCAGTGTCAAGATCGGTCAGGCTGCCTGCTTGCTGAGACGTCCTGTACAACGTCAAATAAGATTTCCATTATCATTTCATTAATGGCAATGCTACCTAGAATTTGCAATGTGCTGTATGTATCAGCATCGCCAATGCCCTTTAACATACCAACATAATTAAGACGATCGCCCGATAACTTCTTACTAATCCTTTCTCTAATAAATAAACATTTTTTTAGAGTCAAAACAAATCGGATAGCTCGCACCCTTTTAATTCATAATGCGTTTTTTCACTTTTGGCTTCTAGTGTTAGAGTCTCGACTCCAAACTTTCTCGCTTCTCTACTCTGCATTCCAACATTTTGTGTCCTGGATTTCCACAGAAAGGGCACAGAATGTCTGACGGTTTTGGTTCAGTCCTATCCTCACGGCCGGCACTTCATTTCTCCCGAACGATTCGTTAGATCGTAGGAACAGATCCCACTTCTGATGTCGGGGTTGTCTGGTTAGCACTATTATCCGTTTTCTAGCTTGTTTATAAAATTAATATAAGTAACATTTGCTCTATTTTACAATATACCACCCTCTGTATATTAACATTTTGCATATATTATGCATATTTTTCATATATTTTGCATATATTGTAAATGCCAAAGCCGAGCTTCTCTCAATCTCTTGGCTTGTGCGCTTCTATTTTTCGGACAAGAGAAAGAGGCCTACAGTTTAACGACGAGAGAAAAAACTTTTCATTAGATGTTCCGAGACAGGATCGAACCCACGACCCTCTTGCACAGCGGTCGCGCACCCTAGCCGCAGATCCACCCGGCCACACATATATTATATCATGCAAATACGCAAAAAAAAAATTAACATATGTACATCGTTTTCATTGCTTAGGATCAATGAAACGAACTTTGGCGTCAGCAGAATTCACCAGCCTTAATCCTTCAAAAATATGAAAAATTCGAGGTCTAATTAATAATAGCATATATGTAGAATTCAAGTTTCTCGGACATCAAATAAATTTTCTACTAGTCTTTCAGCATTTGTTCGTACATATTTCATTACGCATACCTTATCAAGGGATAACAATCGCAAAGTTGTATCTCTTCCTTGAGATCTAGATGTTCATACAGACATACGGACAGACGGGCGGCGGGCAGAAAAATTTGCTCCACACGACATGACTTGTTTACAGGTTATACATTTTGATCAGAAAGAGGTCACCTGATATAGGTCAGAGGAAATGGTAAAGGGAATTGCAAGAAGCAAACATTGAACTTACTTGACATCATAATCAAGACCCTCTTCTTCTTCAATGGCCGTAAGATAATCCTCGGTGGTAGCCGTGCGATAGATGTGATTATTCAGGTAACGTGTGTTGGAAGACCGCAGTTTCGTTTCGCCCACCAGATTCTCCAGCATACGCACCAGAGCTGCACCCTTGGAATAGGTAATGGTATCAAAGTACTCCGTAATCTGGGCCGGACTTTCAATTGACTTGACGATCGGATGAGACGCCAACGAAGCATCAATAATCATTACAGGATGCAACTCCTCGATGACGAATTGATTGTGCATATCCCACTCGGGATGCATTTTATGTACACCCTTGTACTGCACGAAGGAGGCAAAACCCTCGTTGAGCCACAGATCGTTCCACCAGTTCATGGTTACAAGATTGCCGAACCATTGATGCGCCAGCTCGTGCGCTACAACTACGGCTACACGCTGTTTGTTTACACTCGAACTCGTGGTCTCGTCATAGAGCAGAGCTGTTTCCCTAAAGGTCACCAGACCCCAGTTTTCCATGGCTCCCGAGACAAAGTCGGGAATGGCGACCATGTCCAGTTTGGGTAAGGGATAGGATATGTTAAAGTAGTCGATGTAATAGTCGATGACGCCAGCCCCTATTTCCAGAGCATATTGAGTCTTCTCTACCTGGGCGGGAGGAGCAAATACGCGCAGTTCAATGTTGGTTTCGCCAATCTTTGTGGCCGTGTGGGCAAAGTCGGAAACAACGAATGCTGCCAGATAGGTGCTCATGGGCAAAGTCTCTTCAAAGGTCACCTCAGTCAAATCGCCATCGACGAACTCGTTGTCCACAGGCATGTTCGACAGGACATGGTACTCTGATCCACTGGGTCTGGCGACAGTGATGGTGAACTGGGCCTTCAGAGCCGGTTCGTCAAAGCAGGGGAAGGCCAAGCGGGCATAGGTCGGCTCGAACTTCGTGGTGGCTATAGATCTGGAAAGTGGAAAAAATGAAAATTACTCATCGAAAAATTGGGAGTCTTCCTCTTAAGCTAAGTTAGTTCGTGGCATGCATTGGATTGGCTTGTGGTTGCTGGTGTGTGTGTGTTAGTAGCGTTGCACTACCTGCTGCGGTTGCTCTGCTTATCCCAGTAGGAACTTTGATAAAACCCAGTTATGCGATCAGTTAACGATCCATTGAACTTCAACTGCAGCGAATAGTTGCCCACCTCCAGGGGCTGTTCGAATTCGGTCACGAAGTACTCAAATTCTGGATACTCAAATGTCAGAGTTGGGGAAATACTCCTCAAGGGAGCCCCGGACTCGTCCAGGCGCTGCACATCCACACTGCTCACATTCAGCTGCTTGATATGCACGGGTATGAAGTTGATGGGCTCCAGCACCTGCAAGTGGACGCTGAGGTTCCCTGTGTAGTTCTTCTTGGTGAGATCGGGACGCAGATGCAGATTGTATTTGCTCGGCTTCAGTTCTTTGGGCAGGCGATACAATAATTTCTCCCAAACTTTACTGGCTGCTTTTATTGCGGGTGGTACAGTCGGCATGGTGCGGGTGGTGGCAGGCACTTGAGTGGTGTTAGAGCGGTTATCTGATTTAAGAAAATTTTAATTAGGCTCTCGAGTTGTCAACAAAGCGGCAGTGCTGCCACCTTTGTAAATCTAGTCGATATATCGGAACATAGATTTATATCGATACTTATTGTGTATCGATACCAAAGAAAGTACCCGCTTTTTTTAAACTACACAACAGATTTGAATATTTTAAACCAAGTACGGAGACGCTGAGAATTATCTCATAGCGAGAATTTTTTCATAATTCTCAGAGGCCTCGAAGACTGTAGTGTGACCAGGTAAAAGCAAAAAGCCAGATGTGGTTTGTTTAAATAAATAGACGGGCTAAAATGTTTAAAATAAAATTGAAAATGAAGCGACTAAGTGGAATTCAGAGGGCATGGGCAATGAGGGAGCCCACAGTCGTAGTGATAGCCAGTTCCATAGACTGGAGATGAAGCATAATCATCGGGAACAACTAAATGCATATGGATTTAAAGGTGGCTGGCAGGTGGCGGCTCGTGTTAAATAAGGATTGACCACAACAGGGAAGTCGGGACCAAAGGAAGCCACCACAGCTGGCGTGGACAGAGGCGCCACTATAATGGGCTGTGGACATTCAAACATCAGCGGTTTGGTAAAAATCGAGTTGGCAGCAGTGTTGCCAACTCTTCAGGGCCTAAGCACGCTACATCAACATTAAAAAATAGCCAGAAATAGCTAGAAATTTTTGAAAGTAGCTAAATAAATAACTATCATAGTTTTTTATACTTGTTTCCATTAAAAATGGGAAAAGGGGATTATGAAGTTTAGCAAATGTATATAACGGGGAGAAGGAAACATTTCCGATCCTATAAAAAATATCCGCGTCGATATAGTCATGTCCGTCTTTCTGACTGTTCGTATGGACGCACAGATCTCAGATGCATTCTCCGTACCGATTCCAGTCCAATTTCTAATGTTTAATTTAAACTTCCTTAGCTCCTAGCTTGGAGTCTCCTCCTTCAAAAGGTACTAACGACTTCTTTCCAACTTTCACACATTGGTCTGTGGACCAGAAATCTAATTTTTTGGCGAAAATTCTCGCATTTCTATACCACCTTAGCAAGGAAGCTGAAATTTTTAACGAAATGTTTCTAAGGCTGGAATGACACTTTAAATTTTTAGTGACAATTATAATTGCAATTTTTCGTTAATTTACAAGTGTCTATATTGTATATCATCTCAGCCTCATCAAAAACATTGTGAGGAGAATTCAAGCATATTCTTATTCTCTTGCAACAACGACTTTTCCCCATAGACGAAAAATTGTGACTAAAATTGTTCCTAAGGATTTTAAGTGTTTAGGATATTGATAATCCCAATTGAATTTAGAAAGTTTCAAATTTAAATTTTATAAAAAATACTGTACTTGGACTTGTACCAAATCTCGCAAAAAAGTAAAAAAATATGTCACAATATGCCAAATGGTTTTTGATATATTAACCCAAAGAGGTACTTGCTTTGACAGCCCAACACTTTTAGGATTTTCGGTCAATTAGATCACAGCAGTTTTTTGATCGATTTTATCCTCGCTCTTGATTTATTACACAAATAACAAAAAACTAAATTTTTGTAGTAATAGGAACTCATAGTTTGGGTGTAGCCTTTGAAGTTAGAGCTCTGACGCCTGCAATTTATATTAGAAATATTTTTCTTATATTTTATACCGGATTTTCACAAAGCTTTTTCGGAAAAAAATCATACACAAAATTGCTTACTTTTAGGCGGGAATATAATTATACAAAAATCAAAGAAATATAATAAGCCGTGTTGCGAGTAAGCTGCCAGGGTTATCCCAACTTTTTCATATTATAACAAAACGCAATCGAATGGAAACTTTTTTATAAATTTTTTTAATCTAGTCCGTAGTCGAAAGCATACAATCAAATTATGACAGCAGCTTTTTACTAGTTCAACTTTTAATTTTCCAATAATTGGATTAATTAAAAAAAAAAACAACTTTGAAATGCTACCATTCAAATACCATTTTGTGAAAGGTTCCAAATTTTGGCATCAGATAGCTATAAGTATTCTACATCGTTTCCGACAGTCGTTTTATCCAGTTTCCCAAGCTAAAACAAGTAAGGGAGCTGCAGTCGAGTGCCCCGACTACAAAATATCCTGTTCCCTTGATTTCGTGTGTTTTCCTCACGCATAAACACACTCCAACATACACACAAACGCATGGCTTGCGGCCGCGCGCGATAACTGACAATGCAAGACCCCCCCTCTCTACCACAAGCAAAATTGGTTCGTATATAACTTCGGTGTTTATTGTCCGATCTTAGTGATCTTTTCAGAATAGATAGATATTGGGCCTTACTTGATATATGTAAAGTTTGGATATATGTAAAGTTTGGAAGGTCTATCTTAAAAATTGTGGCTCTGACAGTTTTTTGCGCTTAAAGGGGGAGAAGGAGGCATAACGCAAAAGCATTACGAAAATGATGGAAAAGTAAAGTTAGAGATGATAATGCTACATCGATTGCTCTTAATACAACAAAAAGAAGCAATTTTTTGTTTCAAAATAGCCATAATTCCCGCTAGCCGTCATCTTACAAATTTGCTCGCCAACTGCATTAGAAAACCGCCAGATTGGTGGGAAAATAGCTAAATAAACAACACTGGTTGGCAGAGCGCAATTGCGGTATCTCCGTACTCGCTGTGAGAATGTGCTCTGAGAATTTTCTTTAGAGCATTCTCGGAGCTATGTAATTGGATGGGCTCAGAGAAAACTCGAAGCGTCTCCGTACTGAGCTTAAACTGTTTTTTAGTTGGAAGACTTGTTTGATTTGATCGAATCGGATGACTACAGCCCATAGCTAGTTTAGAAACTGTTCGTCCTTAAGCTATTTCTATTGAGAATTTTTTTGGTATTAATAGGACTCGTTTTTATACCCTTGCAGAGGGTATTATAAAATTCGGATGTATGTAACGCATAGAAGGAAGCATCTCCGACCACATAAAGTATATATGTACATATATTCTTGACCAGCATGACGAGCTGACTTAATTTAGCCCTGTCCGTCCGTCAGTTTCTATGCTGTCTCCTCCGTCTGTTTTAAGAGGGTATTTGCCTCTAGAGCAGGGGCCGGCAGCTTGCTATCTCGCGTATATAGGAAAATTCTCAAAGCAGCGCTGCTCAAACACGCATAGTATAATCTGTATAAGCGCCGCTGCGTTGCTTGCTTTCCTACGCCGCGACGCAGTCGTTGCTACTGAAATTGAGAGCAATTTTTGAGCTGCTCTCACACACACCAATGCATTGCAATGCAAAAATGTAAATGTATTTTTTTGCCTCCCTCTGCTCTAGAGTCTAAAGAGACAAATTTTTGACCTTAAATCAATAAAAAACAAGTAAGGGAGCTGTACTCGAGTGCCCCGACTACAAAATACCCTGTTCCCTTGACTTCTTGTGTTTTCATACACATGTACACACACTCACAAAAACACACACACACTCTAACATACGCACACACGCATGCGAAAACGCGGTAACTGACAATGCAAGGCCCCCCTCTCTCCTACAAGCAAAATGGAATCGTATATAACTTCGGTGTTTTTTGTCCGATCTTATTGATCTTTTCAGAATAGATAGATATTGGGCCTTACTTGATATATATAAAGGTACTTGATATATGGAAGGTCTATCTTAAAAATTGTGGCTCTGACAGTTTTTTGCGCTTAAAGGGGGGAGGGGGAGGAATTTTCCAAATCTGAAACAAACTCGATTTGCATCGGGTATACACCTACCTACATGCAAAAATTTGTGGCTCTAGCTCTTATAGTCTCTGAGATCGACGCGTTCATACGGACAAACGGACGGACAGACGGACATGGCTAAATCGACTCGGCTGTTGATGCTGATCAAGAATACATATACGTTATAGGGTCGCAAATGTTTCCTTCTACCTGTTACATACTTTTGCAAAACTTCATGATCCCCCTTCTCTCATTTTCAATGGGAACAGGGTATAAAAACTAAAAATGATTTTCCTTTAATTTTTTCTCTTAAATGATCGTTAATATTTCAACAATAAAATAAATAATAAAAAATGGAAAAAAGATTAAAAATTAAAAAAGTTACAGGCTGTTAAACAGGAGGTGTTTAAACAAGAAATACTCTGTACCTGTGAAGTGCTGCCCATCACCGTTGCGACCGGTGCTGCCCATAATTGTTTGTTTTCATTATAACTCGACAATCGTTCATCCGATCTCTACCATTCCTTTGGCGGATCGATTATTAATCCTAATTACTAAATGTGTCCAGAAGGAACGAACCTTCTATCTATAAAACTGTAGGAAATATGACGTTTTTTCTAATTTGCGGGGGCGGGAGGGGGCGTGGCAAAGATAAAAAATAAACTTCATCTGCCTGCAAGTATAAGAAGCATAAGTCCCATACATGTCAAACCTCTATCTCTTACCATCTCTGAGATCTGTCCGTATGAACATACGGACAGACAGACGGACATGGCTTTTGCACAAACGTATTATACTCTATGAACCTTTGGTACAGAGTATAAAAAGATGCCTTCATCTTGACACGATTTTAACCTTTCTAGTCATGAGAAAATGAATGGAAATAAGATTCTTAATTGGCGCGAACTATTATAAACAAAAATATTTTTTTTTAAATGCCGAATTTTTAAAAATAATCTATTTATTTGCATTTTTTTCAAAGTTTTTAATTATTTTAAAAAAACTAAAATCCTAATTTTTACATAATCCTAGTTCGGGCCATAGAGGAATCTATAAGAACTTGGGAAATCATGTCAAACGTGATGGAAAATGTAGTTTCGAGAAAAACACATTTAAAGTTTTAGCAGCACTGTAAATTTACCTGAAGCGTCTCTACAAATATGAGTATATCTTTGAAAATATTTGCCGGATTGACTTGAAATTTTCTGATTGTGTTCTTAAATACATGTACATTAAGAAAATAAAATAAAAAAATTGATTTTTTCCAAATTCTAGAAGTAAATACCCCTATCTTCAACAAACTTTTCGTGAAGTGTATTAGTTCAAATAGTCTGAGTAGATGCATAGGAATGATCGGTTGAAAAACTAGTTTTAGAGAAAAAAAATAGGGGAAAGTTAACTTCGGCTCGGCCGAAGTTTTGTATACCCTTGCAGCTTCCATTGATAACAAAAAAGTTTTTCTAAGACTATTTTTGGGACATTACTTTTCTATGGGATCTATACTATAAAGATGTCTGATTTCTATTAAACTTGGTGAAATCATGGAAAAGCATAATACACTGTTAATTGCGAAATTTGGAGGCGATGTCATTTAAGACAAAAAGTTTTTCTAACTTGAACTTCTTTTTCGACCGATCATTCATACTGCAGCTATATGCTATAGTCATCCGATTTTGACCAATCTTTGTGAAATGTGTCCAAAGTAAATAAAAAAGTGTATGCCAATGATAAGGACGTTTTCATTAAAAAAAAAATTTTTCTCACTAGAACTAGTTTTTCGACCGATCGTTCCTATGGGAGCTATATTCTCCAATCGTGTGTGTTATTGTAAGGTTTCCATTAAAAACAAAAGTTTTATAGAGTTTTCGACCGTCGTTTAGGGCATATAGTATCCGTTCCGACCAATCTTGTAGAATTGTGTAAAAGTATATAAAATAAGTGTATGCCAATGATAAGGACGTTTTCATTAAAAACAAAAAAGTTTTTTTCACTAGAACTAGTTTTTCGACCGATCGTTCCTATGGGAGCTATTTGCTATAGTCATCCGATTTCGACCAATCTTTATAGAATTGTGTAAAAGTATATGGATTAAGTGTATGCCAATGATAAGGACGTTTCCACTAAAAACAAAAAGTTTTTCATAGACTAGTTTCGCGGATGACAGTGAAATCAGGAGGATATAAACTAAAAATACGTACTTTGGAGGCGTTTACGTTAAAAACAAAAAAGTTTTTCTCTTTATGACTTGTTTTTCAACCGATCGTTCCTATGGCAGCTATATGCTATAGTCTTCCGATCCGGCCTGTTCCGACAAATGTGCAGCGTATTTGTACCAAAAGACTTTGTGCAAAGTTTGGTGAGGATAGCTTTAAAACTGACGGAGGAGATAGCATAGAAACAGACGGACAGACTCAGCTCGTCGTGCTGATCAAGAATATATATACTTTATGTGGTCGGAGATGCTTCCTTCTATGCGTTACAAACATCCGGACAATTTTATAATACCCTCTGCAAGGGTATAAAAAGGTCTCCAAACTTCTTAGTTGGCTAAGCTTTCCCATGATTTCTCTACGTTTGGTCGAAGTCGGACGACTTTATAGTATAGCTGTCATAGAAAAGTAGATTCTGAAAAGTAGTCTTAGTTGGGAAAACTGTTTTGTTTTGAATGGAAATGTCCTTAAAATTGGCATCTATTTATTTGATATGCTTTCGGTCGGTCGAAAAACTAATTCTAGTGGCATATATTTATTTTATATGCTTTGACACAATTCTACAAAGAATGGTCATAGTCGGATGACTTTAGCATGTAGCTGCGGTACGAACGATCGGTCGATAAAAGATCTAGTGGGAAAAACTTTTTGTGTTAAATGTAATCGACTCCAAATTACGTACACGTTAGTTTGTTATGCTTTCCCATGATTCCACTAGGTTTGGTCGAAATCGGACATCTTATGGTATAGCCCCATAGAAAAGTAAGGTTCGAAAGGTAGTAAAAAAACGGGTTTTCACATAAAACACGATCGCGTTTGGCACGACGGTCTGCTTTTTAACTTAAAGTCTTTACTCCCAACTGAGCAGTTTGTTTTGCTGAGCGCCTTTCTCGAAGGACGCAGCTTCCTGGTCCAGCTAAGGGACGAGCTCTCGAGTATCCGCCGCGTTGGAGCTGGAGTACCCCAAGGAAGTGTACTTGGCCGAGTTCTATACACCCTGTTCACCGCGAACTTGCCAGTTCCAGACGCCCAAAACACACTTATAGCCACTTATGCTGATGACACAGCCTTCCTGGCTTACAGACCCATCGCCAGTAGAGCGTCGGTAATAGCTCAATCTTTTTTGGATGGCTTTAGTTATTCCTTTGGAACATCGCAGTCAACTTGGAAAAAGCGAGCACTGAAGAGGCAACACACCGAGGCTTAAGCGGAACGACTCAGTCAATAAAGGCAATAATCATCCCGACTTGGACCTCGGGTATCTTCCTCTGGGGTACCTAAACGATGCAATCCAAGATCTTACGCAGAATACTTGATGCTCCCTGGTACATGCGGAACACCACCATCTACAAAGTCCTCGGCATTCTACCAGTCTGCTCACAGATCAACCGCCACCCCGCAGATAAAGAAACCGCTTGCTGGCCCACACAAACCGTATCGCAAATAAGCTAGCGACAACTCGGATACGAAGACGGCTCAAAAGGAGACACCCGTCAGTCCTGTGGATACAAGGTAGGCGACCAATATGCCGTCTGCTTGCCTCACCCTAAAAAAAAAATCTCTCTGTCTTACCAGTAATATTACTTTTTTCAGCCAACTGGCATACTGTTTCCGTTCCAGTCTTTGTTAACCTTATAAAAATTTGTAAGCGGATTAAGTTCCGCAAATCCTTTTTCGATTTTGTAAGTTTGTTATGCTTTTCCTTGATTCCACTAAGATTTGTGGGAATCGGAATGCATTTTCATTATTTTACTAAGTTTGAATCGGACAGCTATATGGTATTGCTCTCATTCAAAAAGATGGGTCTAAAAAAATAGGCTTAGCAAGAAAAACTTTTTTGTTTTAATGATTGGCATTTGGCATTTATTGATTTTATATGCTCTTATCTTATTCTACAAAGTTTTGTCAAAATCGGATGACTTTAGCATATAGCTTTCATAGGACCGATCAGTTGAAAAATGTCAAAGTAAAAAAAAAACCTTTTTTTTCAATGTAACAGTTTTTTATCTTGAACATCATTAATAATCGGGGGTTTCCCAGAAATCTCTAGAGATTTTCGTATAAGCGAAGAAATTTTTAATTTAACTAGGAGGACTTTATATGTAAAGTGACAAGAATAACATGGGCTACTAGATTCTAGATTGAGCAGTCGCTTTCAAATCTCTCAACTTTTTTATCTAATCTAGAAGACTATCATTTTGAAGACACTTTACATTAGAGGTGGAAAAGTATCGATAGTCGTCACCTTCGACAGTCGGCGATAGTTTTTTCCAAACCATCGATAACTTTCGATAGTTTTCGATAGTATGTTATTTAATACAAATTTGCCTAAAAATGCAAAAATGTCCAGTTTTAAATCAAAAAAGAAATTTGTATTTCACAAAAACAATATATTTAACTAAACCTGCAGTTTAGTTAAACTGTTATGTTTGCTGTTGCCTGAGAATTATGAAACAGTTCTCGGTGCGAGAAAATTCTCAGCGTCTCCGTACAGGGCTTTAATAACCTAAATGGTAAATTTGTTGACATCATGGTCTTTGCATAAGTCTGTATAGAATGTAGTTTCCCTATAATCATAGGGGTGTGTTTCGTTTATGTGCTGAACAAACTTTTCTCTGTGCAAAAATATTTTTTGATACTTTACAATTTAACCAAATAAATTGTTGCTGAAATGCCCATTTTTGTAAACATTCAACATGGATTTTGGGGCTGTGGTATATCCAATTACTTATGAAGCTGTGTTCTCAGTTTTTTACGTCACTTTAGTTTAACTTAACAAAAGGAAGCTACTTTCCCTGCATTATTTCTATTAATGTTAACCATTGGCCTTTTTCTGAAAATAAAGTTTCTTGAAGATTGTGGTACAGAATTTGAATCCTAGGCCATCAAAATATACTCGCTAAATCATTCGCATTCGAGAATTCAAGGGTGATCTATATGAACTCAGAACAGGATAGAATAGTGACTAAACCATTAAAATAACTGAACGAAACTAATGCCTGAGTTCGGTACTTAGCCCCAAGGACCAGTTCAATCGATGTAATCTCCTAGAACCTCCAATCTGAACAACAAATTGTACTTGAAACATTTCCACCAACCTGACAAGACACTCAATATTGGCTTGGTAGACAGCAGTTGATCACGATCCACGTAGATGGTGCGTATGTTGGCGTTTGAGTCTGGGAGACTGCCATTCGCCAGGCTTTGCTTCTGATGTTCATCGGCTATGTTTTTACCCACATAGACCAAGGCTCCCAACAGGAAGCCGCACAGCACCAACAGGAATACACAAAAGGCTACCAGTGTGAGGATCGTATTGCTTGGAGCTTTGTGCGGCCGGTTCGTGTCCTTGATGCGATGGTTGTCGTCTGTGGAGAGGCTGCTGCGTGGGCGCACGTTTTTCGTGGCATACATGCCGTAGTTTTTTTTTTTGTTTGACTTAATTTCAACGGTTAACTGGACTTATTTACACTGGGATGGGTTGTGGTATACCTTAAGGGGTATTCATAAAAAGAAAGGGCGAATATTAATTTTGACCTCGATTTCACAACGCTGCTAGCGCAAATGTCACTGCCACAAGCTTATTAACTCTGACTTGAATTTAACTTTTAACTGTCATTATATCTTGAACCGAAGCTGCCACCATTGCGCGAACTCCAATCTATGGTATCATCGACGAGTGTAATTTGAGTGTGTGCCGTAGACAGACACAGACCGAATTACATACATCCTCTTTGCACTATGGGCCTGAAGGCCGGCAAAAGCAACAGTCTTATCGAATACTTGAAAAAATTTTGTCAAAAAGGTTAACAGTTAAAGATGTGTACGGTTTAAAGCGAATTCTAAACAAAATACTGTATTTAAACTATAACCAACAAAACAGTTAGGAAACCTATACAAATATTAAAGGAGATTTTCAATTAAAATTTATTTTTTTAACTAATCGTATTACGACTTTTAAGCTATGTGCTTAGTTACCTAATGGTGGATTTTGCTAGCATAAACGCAGAAATAAGATTTTTAATGCTTTGGCCCATAGTGCATTATTATCCATCATCACTTTTTTAATACCTCCCAAAGCCACTTATACACAAACCGAAGTTGGTTTGCCTTACTTTTATGGTGGGTCTTCCGTCACATTTCTCTTGCTTTAATTTTGTCGCTGCTAGAGATCAATCAGATGTAATTTCTGCCCCTCGCACGGTCACGTAATGAAGTTGGTCATTTCATGAAATTGTAACTACCCATACTTTAAGCAATTTTTTATTTATTGCCATGGCGCCGCCGAGTGGCAAACCGCAAAGTTGCATTACAAATTTCCAGGCTTGTTGCTGCAATGATACGACTTTCTACAGAGGCGTCGGCGTAGTGCGATTGATTGATGGCAAAGGTTATTGGCCTGCCAATGGGCTTGCAGAAATTGCTTGGGAAAAATTGGCAGATGAATTGGCGTATGCCAGATAAGGTAAATCGCAGAACAATATCCAGGATATGCCACAGCATTCATTGCAGCAAATGAGCAACAGTGCGACTTGAAGAATATGCTAATTTCCAGCAGACACCAGAGTCAATTGTCTCAGGCCCACACAAGTCTCTCTAGCTCTAGTGCACAGATCATGCTCATCATGTGGTGACGGTGATGCAATGCGCCGACTCTGACGCTTCGCGTTGAGTCAATTAAGGCACACAACAAAAAGCAACAAAAAACGGCATCACTACCTTATGAGGCCATAAAGCCAAAGCTGCATACAATGACTGTGATGCGACTGCATAATTTTGAACGCCTCATTGTATGCGAGTCTTAATATTCTGGAGTTGGACAGATGTCAAAACATAACGGTTCTTGAGCCACAAAATAAATTGCAAAGTTTAATAAACTTAGAATGTTTTTCTTGATTTTGTACTTTTCTCAAACTGAAACCCTTTAGTTTAAAGCTGATTTGTCTTCCCGTTGAGGTCATAACTTTCACAAAGCTCACCGATAAAGTACAAGTGAAGAAATTCAAATTATTTAAAATTTACGTGACAAGTTGAACCCGTAAAACGCCAAAAAGAAAAATAACTGACCCACAACTGCCCTAGGTGACGCACGGAGAGTTTCGTTACATACGTGCAAGCAATTTATATTATTTACAACAAAACAACAAAAACTTTAATAGTTTCACAAAAAAACACAATATATTGATTACCACAATTTGCATGCTTGGAGCCAGCGGAAAGCAAATTAAATTAGTCAATCAAGAGGTTGCATAATGTTGAACAAAAAACTGGCTGTTTCATATAGCGAAGTTTTTAAAAAGTTATTAAGGGGAATCTACCTATACACTTACGTTCGAATGTTCCATGAAGGTTTTGTATACTACTGAAATTTCGTACTTTTCAAAAAAGGATCGCTAGCTTAAAGAATGTTGGGGTCTTGCAGCTTTATTTGACCCCTTCTGGTAGTGCACTTGGTGACCACATTATATTTATAATTTTGTGGGCTTAAATAAACTAAGATGCTGGTCGCCGTTTGCCTCCTTATAGAGATAACGGATACGGTTAAAAATCCGTCGTACACAAAGTGCAAAAACGTGTTCAGAAAATAAGATTTCTTTCATCTCAAAAGTAAGAACAGAATGTTCTTTCAAATTGTTGAGAACAAATGTTCCGAATGTTCTTGAAATGAACACAATTCAGCTCATCTGCACCGAAAAGTATAAGTAGCCATTCAGACGAGGCAAAGTTCTTGGGCTCTACTCCCAGTAAGGCCGACATATTTTTATTTCTTGAACAATTAACCAAGGCAAGTGGGGTGTTGTACAAGCGATGTCTCTTTGGACCTTGGACGGTAGACGTGGACCTCTGTACGTGGAACAGGACTACACTTGTTTTTGGTGTTTAAAATGTTCTCAAAAACTGAACATATCAACTCGCATCAGGATTGTGCATTCTCAAAAAAAAAGTTCGTGAGGTGAGAAATTTTTCTTGAAGTGAAAAAAATCCGGTCATAACCAGTTTTTGAAAGCGATTGTGCTCATTTTGAGCTAATGTTTTCCGTTTTTATAGCTCTAGCATCTCAAAGGCTCAAGAACAAAATTTTAGCTTAACTGTTATAGTCCATTAATGTAATGCCATTACTGTTCTGTTCTACAGTAAAAAGTATTTCGAGGATCTTTAACTTTAGACAAGTCCATGCTGAATACGAGTTGGAAGGTCAAAGTCATAGCTTAGTTTCCGTTTCCAAGATATTGGCAAAAAAAAATTCATCGACTTTGGACCGTTTTAGAATTTTTGTAGGCCACACCAAGTATTAATTTGTGATTTTATGAAGCCTCTAGGATAGTCAACATATCAATGCCACTGAGAAAAAATTAAACACGCGGCATAAGCAATGCCAATGGTGTCGAAATTTTTGTCAGGATCATTCGCAAAGTTACAGCGTGCTTAGTCCGAAAATCAAGATTTAAATTTATGGGAGGACAATTAGATTCCCACCCATAATTTTTATAGGAGTTCTAAAAAGGCTACTTGTTATATCATTGGCGTAGCTGCAAATTTTTAAAATTTACAATAAGAGAAGTATCACCGTACTATTTGATCTTCTTCCTCTTTGGCCCGACATGTAAATCACAACCGCCTAACGGTATCGGCCGCAGCTATGATTGGCGGGCCAGTCGTACCTGCAGGGCTTTTTCGGAGACTACGAAGCAGTCAAAACTGATGGGCTTAGCGGTAAACGAGGTCAAGGCAAAGTACCTAAAATCCACGCGCAGAGACTCTTGGCTTCTTATACAATCTGTTGCAATTGGAGAGTACAACTTTAAGGTTGTAAATGATTTGGTTTACCTAGAACAGTGAAAACCAGCGACAACAACAGACTGATGTTATCCGAAGTTCAAGAGCAAACTCTGTTGGGAGTCAAATTAAATAAAGCGCTATACAAGTCGCAAGTCGTTATATGGCACAGAAGCATGGAAATGTGTTGTGCGTGTTCAAGAGAAAAGACCTTTGGCGATAAATTTCGCACCCGAAAGAATCATTAACTGTATGAGCTCTATGGGTTCAAGCGAATATAAAAACAGCGGCTGAGCTGGATACGACATGTTATACATATAAATGATCAAGCTCTAGTAAAACAGATGTACAACAGATACAATGTTTATTAAAATCTAAGAATTTTAAAATGTGTTAATTAATAACCTATAATGAATGCCTTTTTGTATAAGTAGCTAGTAAGTTAGGGTATGAAAATGTAAAATGGCTTGAAACAGCCCCGAAGGACCAAAGCCGAGCCTCTCTCAATCTCTTGGCTTGTGCGTTTTTAATTTTTCGCACAAGAGAAAGGGACCTATAGTTTAACGCCGAATTCGAACGGCAGTTTGAGAAGCTTTCCATGGCCAATTACAACAAAACTGGTGCCAACAGCAGAAAGGGGTGACCGGGTGTAAAGTTTATTCAAAGAAAAGACTTTTTCATTAGATGTTCCGAGGCGGGATCGAACCCACGACCTCTTGCACAGCGGTCGCGCACACTAGCCGCCGAGCCACCCGGCCACACTAAGTTAGGGTATACTTATTATATATTAAAACTCTTACACTATTGTGACCAATACTAATATATAAGACTCTGTCTAATTGTATTGGGAAAATAATAAATCTAAGTCTAAGTCTAATGCAAGGCAAAAAACGGAATGCGAAACACTTTGGGAGAAAAATAAGCAAGAGACAACCGAAACTGAGATGGAAAAACTGGGAAACATATTCGGGCCTTGACTCAGCGTAATTAAAAGTAATTGCTATTTAAAACATTAAAATAATTCCTCCAAATTGCTAACTAAAAATTCGAAATTAGTTGAACATTTTTAAGATCGTTTAACATCATTACTTAAACTGTTTAAAGTTGAAGTATAATTTGATAGAATTTTTTTATAAACATCTTTAAAATATTGCATGAAAAACAAAACCGAGCGACTGTGGCCAAACCGAGCTGTTCTGAATTCCACTTTATTATGTAGTCGATTTCGACCTTCAATCGACGGCTGCTTAGGTTGCTTCATATGAATTTATGTAATCGGGCAGCCCTTTTTCTATTTCATTTAGCAATGTTTAGCCATATTTGATATGACATATTCAAATTTAATATTTAAATACTGGTTTAAAGGAAAATAAATGGTTTTAAAGGGTAAATAAGAGCTGGGTAAATTTTAATTATTGAGATGATGACAACTCTGTCTGCTGTCGATATACAAATACACATGAGCAGGCCAGCCAGCGAGATGTTTTCGAAACCGAGTTCGAAAAGTTAAAAAGTAACCAAATCGTTCGGAATTTGTTTCGTTGTTACTTTTTGCAAACGTTCGGAATTCGGAACAGGCCTGATTACCATGCTTGGTGTCAAGAATTGGTGGCAGCTCGCAAAAAACAGAAGCGACTGGCGGGCAATAATAGCAGCGGCTGAGACCGTTAGCCGGTTGTGATTTACATGAAGGGACAAAGAGGAAGAAATAGATCAAATAGTACCGTCGTACTTTCACTATCCGCAAACGTTAACGTAGCATTCCATGAATGGTGTTAAAGTACATTTTAAAAATTTGCAGTTACGCCAATGTTATAACAAGTAGCCTTTTTAGAAGTCCTATAAAAATTTTGGTTGGTAATCTAGTTGTCCTCCCATAAATTTAAATCTTGATTTTCGGGTTAAGCACGCTGTAACTTTGCGAATGATCCTGACAAAAAATGCCATAAAAATTTCCATCATTAGTGCAAATGGTAATCTAATGATCAGATGGTTTCTATAAATGTTCGACAAAACCAATGGCTTGTAGAAGGGGGTTTGGTTTGACAAAATTGCTATAAATCAACTAAAATTTTACACCACTGGCATTGTTTATATCGGTTGTTTATTTTTTCTCAGATGCATTGATATGTTGACTATCCTAGGGGCTTCATAAAATCACAAATTAATGCTTGGTGTGGCCAACAAAAATTCTTAAACGGTCCAAAGTCGGTTAAATAGTTTTCCGCAAATTTCTTTGAAACGGAAACTAAGTTATGACTTTGACCTTCCAGCTCCTATTCAGCATGGGTTTGTTTAAAGGAATTAGTTAAAGATACTCGGGATACTTACAAAAGGTCTCAATATGTAGAAGTGTGTTATTTTAAAGGTCATTGAGCAGTGCTCACTAATTGAGAAGTAATGATTTTTGATGAAAAAAAGTGAGATGGGACTCTTAGTAAGATCTCTGAGGATACTTCATTTTGTTAAATAAAATTACTCTGTTTTTCCAACTTCTATATTGCTGCTCTGTATCAGCAGTACTTACTATTTACTCTGTTTTTTATTCAGAAATGTCCCAGAAATGATCGACCTAGCACAATAGTGCTGGAAAATGTTCACAAAAATTATTAAAAAGGGAAGGTACCGGCTATTAAAAGCTTAAGTCTGAAGTTTGGTGCCTTTACCTTGCACAGTTTTTTTTTTGGTCGATTTTAATAGAGAACGCAATATTGGTCATCGTTATGTGATACAATACTTTCATATAAAAGATCTTAGTTCTAGGAGCTGGATTCTACCTTTCGTAATTCTGCTCCCTCGTTGACAACAATAAAATATTGGATGGCTGAGTTTAAGCGAGGTCGTATATCTATAGCTAAAATTAATGAATTAAAATTTGAATTGCTACCTCACGCCCCTTATTCGCCAGACTTAGCTCCCTCTGATTATTTCTTATTTCCAAACTTGAAAAAAAAGCTCGGAGGAAAAAGATTTGGCAACAATGAAGAGGTGGAGTCCGAGGTTAATGCCTATTTTGAAGAGCTTCACAGTTCTTATTATAAAAAAGGTATCGAAGCTATTGAACATCGCTGGGAGAAGTGTATCGACCTTAAAGGATCTTATGTTGAAACATAAAAAAAAAAATGATAAATTTTTGTGTTTTAGTAGTTAGGTCGGCTATTTCTGGGACCGCCCTCGTATGTGACAGATAGTGCTACCTACAAGATGAAATTTCGGCCATAAGACTGATCCAAAACTAATTGTTATAGTTATTGTTATTAGCAAAACTATTGGGGGTGCCCCAGAAATCTCTAGTAATTTTCGTGTTTAAAGGAAAAGGAGAATTTTGCATTTTCCCAGGCTGTGTACATTCGACTATCGATATTTTGTTTTATTCAAACACATATGTTTATTATATGTTGGTATTAGCAGGCAATTTTAATTAGCTGTTTGTTTTTGGCAACTGAAAAGGTTAGTCACGTTTTTGTGTGCTCTTAGATTTTTGACTAATTTTTAAGCAAAAGCAACGTCGCATTAGTATCGCTCAGGAGTTGTTGAGTAACGTCAACGACGATCCGGGTTTGCTCAAACGGGTCATAACTGGTTACGGAACGTGGGTATATGGTTATGACATCGAAATGAAGGCCCAATCATCCCAATGGAAGCAGCCAGATGAGCCAAGATCAAATGTGAAGGTTTTGCTCACTATTTTCTTTGATTACAATGGTGTGGTGCATTATGAGTTTCTGCCAAAAGGTCGCACAGTTAATAAGCTCAATCGATCGGAATTGTGGAAAAACAAATCGTGGATTCTGCATCACGATAATGCACCATCTCACACATCAATTCTTGTTCGTAATTTTTTGTTAAAAAAAAACACCGTAATCATGCCTCAACCACCGAATTCACCAGATTTGGCTCCCTGCGACTTTTTCCTATTCCCAAAACTGAAGAGACCAATGAAAGGAAAGCGTTTTGGCACAATTGATGAGATCAAGTCAGAATCGAAGAACGAGCTGATCTCCATACCGAAAAGCGCATTTCAGAAGTGCTTCGAGGATTGGAAAAAGCGTTTGCACAAGTGTATTATATCCGATGGCGGTTACTTTGAAGGGGACAAAATGGATATTGATGAATAATAAGAACTTTTCAAAAAAAATTCAAAAATTCCCCTTTTCTTTTGCACACACCTCATAAACGCATATATTTTGAATTGAAACTTCTGGTTACAAGAATTAATGACGAAGGATAAGCAAATTAAAACCTACTGTTCAAAGCCAAGTAGATTTAGGTAGTAGTTCCAAATCATTAAAGACTCGCCTTCTGATCTAGCAACCGAAGATACACTTTTCACTTTACATATAAAGTTATAAGGCTATTCACACTGAGCACATCTTTCATCCAACATTGCACATCCTGAGTTAAAATGCTTAATAACTATTTGCTATGCCAACTTTTTAAAATGTTTGTTTTGTCAAATTGTTAAGTGGATTAGTGTCTTATGGAAATATGCTACACACATATCAAATTTTGACCGAGTAAATTTCTATGGCTCATGATTTTGAATGTAATACAACATTTACACTAGGACTGCGTTATGCGTTAATAGCCAACATTTGGCTTTTTTGTATGGGAAAAAAGCTAACGCACTCCTAGTGTAAATAGCCAATTAGATGTTAGATGTGCTCAGTGTGAATAGCCTATTAAATAATTGAAATTTCAAATGCAAACGTTTTTACGAAAATCACTAGAGATATATGTGTCACCCCAGTAAAGCACAGTATGCTTAAAGCCTGTTTGAATTGATCTACATTATTGGTGTAAAATACCCGAATTTGCGTCTTAAAAGTTCTTCCAAATTGGTTGCTAAGGGAAACAAGAAATTGCTTTTTTTGCTTGCATAGATGTGAACTTATTATTTACAATCAGTCCATAGCTTCATTTAAATAAACAAACCAATAACAACTTAAGAACTATTGAACAAAGAATTTTCAATTTCAGACGGGTGATAGTGCCTTGAATAATTAGAAGCAGCCAGTTAACTATGGAATGCAAAAGTGGTCGTTTCGGTACATTTTGCAATTTTACTTCTCTAACAGAAACTACGCGACCCTAGACAGATGCAATGAGTGAAATACAGTGGTAGCCTTTTTATACTCTTTACCAGAGGCACACAGAGTATATTAAGTTTGTGCAAAAGTGTTCGTCTGTCTGTCCGTCTGTCGTATGAACACACATATCTCAGAGATGGTAAGAGATAGAGGTTTGACATGTATGGATCATATGTTTCTTATACTTGTAGACAGATCAAGTTTATTTTCAATTTTGGCCACGCCCCCTCCCGCCCCCGCAATATCGAAAAAACCTCATATCTCCTACAGTTTTATAGATAGAAGGTTGAAACCGTCTGGACATATTTAGTATTCGGGATTCTTTATCGATCCGGAAGGAATTTTAAAGATCGGAACGATATTCGAGTTACAAACAAAACAACAATTGTGGGCAGCACCGGTCGCAACGGTGATGGGCAGCACTTCATAGGTACAGAGTATGTTATAGTCGGGCTTGACCGACTATCTTTCTTGTTCTATATGGAATCGTTAAGTCTATTGCTAACCGATCTCACAGATTGTTTAGAAAAGATCTGTGATAGAGATATAAAACTGGTCTATAGACTTGAGACTAGACTTAAAGGCGATAATCGCGATTGTTAATCTACCCTCAACGGTTCTTTAAGTCTAACATCACTAAAGACCAGCTCGATTGATGTACGGTGTTCCAGCTAAATTCCCCACACTGCTGCCCTTCCAAGATAAACCCACAAGTATTGAAGTAGAAACTTTACCCAAGAAGTGTCCAAAATAAAAAATGAAAAAGAAATCAGTGTCAATGAAAATGAAAAATGTTTGAACGCAGTGCGTTGGTTAAACTTTCGAGAACAAAACAAAACAAGAAATGTGCTACGAAAACAAGTGGTTCACATTCAAAGTCAATGATGTCGACCCATTTTGTTTTTGTTTTGGCATTTTGAAGAAAGTAATTTCTCAAGAGCCATTGAGGCGCATGGCCGAGCGCTTGGGGACAGCATTTGTAACCAAACAGCGCATTGGATTGGCTTGTCTTAGCTGTGCTTTGGCCGATTTAAGGCCAAGAACTTGCGCGGCAAGTGAACTATGTATGCATGAGAGGCACTGCAGACTGAAAGCCTGTTTACTTGTGGAGGGGGGAGGCGAAGACGCATGCTCTGCTGCAACCTGTTTTGCGTGCGTGCTGGAGTTTTTGCGGTTATTTATTGTGTTTATTGTTGAAAGTCAAAGTTGGCACAGAATTCCATGATTGTGATATTTTGATACACATTAAAATTAGCTTGCGGTTCAATGCGCGCTCAATTAGAACACAGAGGCCATAACGGAGCTCGCCCAGTGACAATGACAGCTTCGGTCAGATTAAACGGTGTCTCTTTCTAATTTGTACACTTTGTGGCTTAGTTTATTGGCAGTTTGCGCTTTGAGCAGCTCCACTTCTACATGATTTACAGTTAAATCTGTCGTTTCGATGCTTGTGCCTGCCTGGTGGTCATCACTTTTGATTGGACTCAATTCGTAATTCGCGGAGACTAAACTCTTGTTTTGATAGCGCCAGCTGATTTAAATCTTAGACGAGGCGCGCAAGTTGCACGTTCGAGACCGGCAAACGAGAAACAGAAAAAGATCAAGATCGGTATCCAACGCGCCGCGCATTGACAACCGTCGCGCTCAGCTTTAAACTTCCCACTGAAGCCAACGTTCGAAGCTGTGGCCCTCGGTAAGCTTTGCTACAAAGCTTTCTCCAACAGCTGAGGCCGGCCGGGCTTCAGCACACCAACAATCCACCACTCCAATCTCGTGCATTAGGGGTATTCACTAGTTTAATCACATACTACGTTTATGCTATGCTCATTTTTAAAATCATTTCATGAATTGGGTCCGAGAGTGCGAGCATAAACATCATTTCATGAATTCGACTATACTGCGTCACAGAGTGTCACATTTAAGTGTCACAATGTCAAATTCGTATGGAACTGTGACATTGTGGCACTGAAATGTGACACTCTGTGACGCAGTATAAACCCAGCATTACGCTGTGCTGATCTTTTGTTTTCTCATATAATGCGCTGGTCATTTCGTGAACTCATAGAAGCAGCATAAACAGAAACAAATTTGATTTTGCAAATTGAAGAAATCATGAATTTCATAGCATAAACGTAGTAACAGTTACTCACTTAACAATGCCATTGGCATCCGTGTAGTTGCTTCTGTAGGCTCCCATCAGACTGTCCAGCTTGTAGTCAAAGCTGGCCGATAGGGTGTAGGCCTTGTTCATGCTCAGCACCTCCTTTAGCTTAATTATGATCAGCTCGAGTTTTTCATCCAGAATAACATCGTCAACGGCAATGCGCATGCGTGCCATCATATTGAGAATGCTGATGCTGTGCACCTCCATTCCCTTGGCATGAAGAACTATCAGATTGGTCAGCTCTTCAAGTTGGAATTGAATGGACACAGTGCCTTCGCACTCGCCGGTCTTCAGATCGGGTTGAATATAAATTCTATACTTGATGGGCCTCAGGTGGGTGGGCAGGCGCCACTCAATCTATAAAAAAGGACGGAAACACAAGATCATTATCAGTTTAATTTGTGCTGAATAAATTGTTATTTTCAATTAAATTTTTTAATATCACCGCCCCAAAAGTGCAAAGCTGTTAGTTCTTATGTGAGTTTCTTTATATACTCATAAAAAAAGTCCCAAATTAGCCCTAATATTAGAAATTCGCCTTTGAAATCCGTCCTAAGACGACTCACCCTAAAATTTAGAAAAATAATTTCTAAATACAATGGAAAGCTTTTCTTAACCAAAGGGCTACTTTTTTTTTAGAATTAAAATCTCTTTCTGAATCATAGAAAACTATTTTCTTAAAATAAAAAAATTTTTTCTAATATAGAGACAAATTTTTCTTAATAAGAGAAAATGTATTTTCTTAAAAGCAGAAAAATTGTTTGAGACCACGGGTTCAGGTCTACCACCGGGTCCAGGTCCACCTCAATGGCCACCTCCAGTTCCCACCGCCGGTTCAGGTCCAAGTCCGCCACCGGTCCAGGTCCAAGTCCACCACAGGTCCATGTCCAAGTCCACCACCGGTTCAAGTCCAAGTCACCACCGGCTCAGGTCCAAGTCCACCCACCGGTTAAGGTCCACCTTAATGGCCACCTCCAGGTCCACCACCGGTTCATGTCCAAGTCCACCACCGGTCCGGGTCCAAGTCCACCAGCGGTCCAGGTTCAAGTCCACCACCGGTCCAGCTCCCCTTACACCTTCTTTGGCACGTCTGAATGGGCTACTTATATTTTTGCACTGGAGCAAACATTTTTTAAATCTAACACCTTTTTTTCTAAAAGCAATGGCTACTATCGCCATATTTTTAAGAAAATTAGTTCCAGAAAATGTTCCTGTTTTTAAGAAATTACAGTATTCTCTTAAGGGGTTCCATTTTCTAAAATTAAAGGTTAATTTTGCCCTATTTTTAAGAAAAAGACTTTGGAAAAATTCGCCCTAATTATCAAAAAAAAATCTTGTTTTAAAAAAGTTTTTTCTAAAAAAATTTTATGGCATATTTCTAAGCCGACTTTCTAAATTTCTGTGTGTAGGTAGATCTTGCATTTCTTCGATCTTCGTGGTTTGTTCCACTAATATTATTTATTTAAATACTTAAATAGTTCGATATAAATTGTCGGGAGAAACCAGTTCCTAGCGCTGACTTCGGGATTGCTAGTCATGAACACACTGACTACCACTGGAGATGAGAGATGATGGCTGCGTCATAGTGTGACCATAGTCGCCAGAGTAATCGATAGTCGTTCCTGGCCAGTGATGGCAGAGTCGCCACATGTTGCATGCAGATTTCCTGCCATACAAAAATCATAGGGGCAAACAAGTTGCATTCAATTTGAATGGCCACCAGAGGACACATCAACGCTATTGGAGCTTTGGTATGAGAATATAGACTTCGCCTCTCTTTATAGATTTCCCCTAAAAATGTTCTGGCAGGCTGGAGCCGATCCACCCGGGAACACTTTTACAAAGTGTACAATGTCAATAGCTATTGACACAGTCGACAGTACAGATAAGCATATTTTGTAATTATTGCAGAGATCTCCCTTTACATTGCAAAGGCGATATTGATTCCGAGAGCGACATCCGCAGCAGCCAAAACGTTGAAATCTGGATCAAGTTGGTTAAAATTGTGGAAAGAAAGTTGGCTGAGATGTAGAGTATTCTGGAAGAATCGGTCTATTTCCACCACCGAATCATGGCTCGCATTGAGAGGAAATAGAGAGAGAGAAAGAGAAAATAGTTTCCTAAATTCCGAATAGGGGCCTATTCAAAACAATTTTATAGATAGAAGGTTCGAACCTTCTGGACATATTTTGAAATCAAGATTATTAATCCATCCGCCAAAGGAATGGTACAAATTGGATGAACAGTTATCGAGTTATAAGAAAACAATCAATTATGGGCAGCACTTCACAGGTACAGAGTATATTATAGTCGGGCTTGACCGACTTTCTTACTTGTTTTGTATGCAAAGCTATGGTTCCACAACCGTACAAAAAAGAAAGGCAGCTTTTTAACCGGAGAAGATAGCTAACGTTTCTAAATTATTTTTGGGCGTTGAGTTCAAATAAATTGTCCGTTTTCCCCCAGAACATCTGCTTTAAAAGGATTTTGCATAAACGAGTGTTAAAAGAGGTTTGTTCACGATTTAACCTATTCGAACAAAAGTTGTCAGAAAAATGCGTATTTTTCATATTTAAATCAAAATAATGGTATTTTAAGATACAGAACCAGACTTTGCTTTAGGTTTTCGTGATTGTTTTTCAACTCAATCTACGGAGAAACCAATTTGGTTTGAATTGGTTATTTAATGAGGCTGCAGGACCTAAAAATGTGAACAAACCTAGTTTAACAAACGTTTATGCAATATTATCTAAGACCTAAACTCTCTGGTAAAAAAGTTGTCTTTTTGGTAAATTTGTGTTATTTGCCTGTGGGAACTAAGCTTAGACAGCTGACATGAGCATAAATGCCAAGGAAAATTTGTCATAGAATGGGTTGTAGGGATGCGTTCGCTTAAACTTGTATGTTTCATTTGAATAATTATTTTAACTGCCACGAAAACCACACTGAGCAAGCAGTGCAAATTCTTAAGATCTGTGTGCTTTTAATTATTGCACAGTTCAATTTATTTTAAAGTTTTAGAATGGCAACTTTTTCCACAACTGTCGACAATAAATGTAAAGATTAGGGTTGCAAGCCAAAATAAATTATTCGGACCTCAATGGTTATCAATGATTATCATTGGCTAGGGTACAGAAGTTTAAGGTTCAAGGTTTTGGCCCAAAAGCTTGTCCAGAACCGTAGTTTTGGAATGTTTTTAAAAGTTGTAAAATATAAAAAATAAATATTGCTGAAAATTTACAGTAAGTTCACAATTCCACTTCCACATAAATTTTGTGATTTAAAACCGGGTTTTGGTGTAAATTTGGTCTCTAAATCACAAAACTTTTGCGGAAGTGAAATTGGGAACAAGGCTGAGTATTCTTTCTTTTTTCTGTCTTTAAATGTAAAGATTAAATAAATTTGAGTTTCGAAAATTGAGAAGAATAGCTGATCGAAATATAAATAATTCAGTTAAAAACTTAGTTGAGGAGACAAGAACTCAGTAAATATTGGAGTACAGATAAAACATTATTAGAGTCCTTGAAGCGATTGTTGTTTTTGGAAGCCAAGAGTGCGCTCTGCGTGGTTATTTTACAAATCGATTTTTTGGAACCAAAAAAAAGTTATGAGATACAGGTTATATGTTATATATACATATATACATCTCTACATAAAGTATGTTTGTTATAGAGAGCTGCACGAGTAAGTAAAAAAGTAACATGTATCAACTCGCCGAGTACGATTACAAAAGAGTATGATTACTTTTAGTAAAATGACAGTAATCATACTCATTTGTAATCGTACTCGGCGAGTAGTAACATGTTACTTTTTGTTATTTTTCAATCATACAGGCTTTGCGCTCGGTGTTTTGAATTTCTTGTTTGTTTTTTACGACAAAAATTAGGTTATGTGATGTGGTGTTGTGCACGAAGTTCTTGTCTTAAAATGGTGGGGGCTGTGTTTTCGGGTCCTGGTGCTGAACGACAGTATTTTTTTTCTTTATTATCGATTGTGTAAGGAAAGAGTCTTTGCACTCTATTTTTTTTATTTCTGATATCTTCTATTTTCTGCGTCTTTGGTACATACGAATTCTGGCCAAGCCCAAGCGAGCTACAAGTGGAAGTGAGACGTTTGCTCTCTTAAGCGAAAAATATTACCGGTACGTTTCTGTGTAAGCGTGGACCGCCTGGATCCAGGTTTCAATCCTAGTGACTAGCCTGTACGAAGCCAAGGACATCTGATTTTTGACCGCCCGTGAATGTGCATTTTTAATTTTTATTTGCCAAAAAACAAAAAAAAATATCAATGGATTCAAACCAGCAAATTTAAAATGTAGGGCGGCAACACTAAACCCAGCTATCAGCCATTTTGTAAAACTTGTTGCTTAATATCAATACAAGGAAACTCGTAGAAGCAGAGTTGAAAGCAGCATTAAAAATCGGCTTACTATGATTCGATTTTTAGACGATGCAACGAGTACTACTCGGAAAGTAGTAATGTAAAATCGCTTGACACAGCCCGAAAGGGCCAAAGCCGAGACTCTCCGAATCTCTTGGCTTGTGCGCTTCTAATTTTCGCACAAGAGAAAGAGACCTACAGTTTAACGCCGAGTCCGAACGGCAGTTTAAGAAGCTTTTCATGGCTAATTACTACAAAGCTGGCGCCAACAGCAGAGAGGGGTGACCGGGTGAAAGGTTTATTCAATGAAAAAAATTTTCATTAGATGTTCCGAGGCGGGATCGAACCCACGACCTCTTGCACAGCAGTCGCTCACACTAGCCGCTGAGCCACCCGGCCACGCCGGATATAATCGTAATCATACAAACGATTATATGATTACAAAAATTTAGTCGTTGTACTCAAAAATGATTATTTTTTACCTGTAATCATACGATGCCGGAATCACTCGTGCAGCTCTCTAGTTTGTATGTTTGTATATTTGTCCCTTATGGGCGTCTAAGCCGCTAAACCAATTTCCACGAATTTTTTACAGTATGTTCATGTCGATCAGGAAAGTGTCAAAGGCTATATCTCATGTCTGTGAAATGGTCCAAGAACTGCAAAAATTGTAAAATTATACAGTTCATCCGATTGCAATGAAACTTTGGGGAATGAATCGAACGCATGTCCGGTAAGGTTTTTAAGTTGGAAAAATTCGCGGAAAATTTGGCCAATGGTTAGACGCTTGCCCGCGAAGATTTCTAAGGTCAAAAAACCTCGAAATTTTCAAAATTACCTTATGTGTTTTATGAAAGCGCTTAATGCTTATATTACAATGCAGGCGTTGGTAAATGGAAGCTGCAGATTACACGGTCCAAATTATTGTGAAATTGCAAATTGCAAAACGTTCAAAAAGGTCACGAAATTTCCAAAATATTCATGAGTTTAGATTATCATGAGGTCGGGTAAATAGGGGAAAATACCGAATGGTCCAAAATGATTATATCGATTTGCAGCCTTCACTAACTTGAATATTATCTCTCTAATAAGAGTATTAAGGACCCGGGCGACGCCGGGTATTCTGTTAGTTAACTATAATTGCTAGGCTGGTGGTTGAAAATCTTAATCGTTTCGGACTTGATATCTCGATTTCGATTGGTCGGTGCACACTGGGCCATCAGGCCGAAATTTTGGCCAAAAGTCCCACTTTTTTGTTTGGGAAACTTGATAAAACGATTGTCGGAAACGATTAAGAATACTTATAGCTGAAGCTGAAGCTGAACATTTTCACTTCTTGGTTTTTGAATGGCAGCTATTCAAAGTTGATTTTTTATGAAATTGCTCCAAAAAATTGAAAATTAATAGTCGAAACTCGGAAAGAAACAGCTTCTACGAACTAGATTTAAATAAAAAAATATAAAGAAGTTTCCAGTAGCATTCGTTTTCATAAAAAATTGAAAAAATCAGTAATTTTTTGGTTTTTTTTTACATTTGGCAACTTTGATTTGAGAGTGCCCACGGGTGCCACTGGCTAATCACTCGTAACATGTCAAATAATTTTCTTTGAATATTGTACTATAACTGGAGGTATGCGCTTTTGCGCGGTTTTGGTTTGGATTTTATTAAATCGATTTTAAAAATGTATCCCCATTTCGCATTGAGCCGGTTTCAATTTTCAAGTCAAGTTATTCCCATGGATTAAAATGTGTAGCATACTTTTAGAAGCACGGAATTACGGTTTAAAATACATACAAAAATTATTTTTTAATTAATTAATTTTTTATATTTTATTTTTTGTTTTAAGAGAAAAAAAGAACAGGTTAAATAAATAAAAATAACGGTGGAAGTAGTCAGATTGACTGAAAATCCTTGACAGGGTGGGCAATCAAAGTCAGTTCTATTTTGAGTTAATAACTCATAAACGACTTATCCGATCATGACAATTATTTTTCTTAGAAACAATCTACACTTGTATATCCTCTCTGCAAAATTTGGCTTAAGTCTAACCACAATTTTTTTTTTAAATGAAAAATCCAAAAAGTTGAAAAATTTTCCAACTTTGACTTGGATTATCAATATGTTTTAAAATTTTTTTATTTTTTTTTTAAATTATGTGCGTTTAGTTCAATCTTTTAAGAACATTTCGTAAGAAACTTTAGCTTCCTAGCTAATCTGGTGTAGAAATGCCAGAGTTTTGGCCAAAAAATGAGATTTCTGGCCCACAGTGCGGTGGTTAAAAATTTAATGACGCTTATGCAATAACATGAACTAATTATGCGTCGCATCCTTTGCACGTCCCCTGAGGCGCATATTCATAAAATCTTTCTTAATCTTCCTCAGCTATCAGAGATTGCCTTAGCTCAATGGAATCAGTCAAGATTTTCTTTAATACACACAACAAAAGTCAGTTTTGGAAAGTGTTCAGGACAGAAGTTGAAATGAAACAAATGGGATAGGGAATGTACTTACGTTTAAGGTATTTTATAAATACGCAAATAAGGTCAGTCTATTCTGAGAACTCAACCTCATCAGACCGATCCTCCCACTTGAGCCAATAAAGTTAATTTTATAACGTGGTAATTCACGCCCGAGCCTTCTTTTTTTGTTGCAAAAATCCAGACTCCTACGAACAGAAAGTACCATCGAAAAACCAATAAAACCCCAAGAACAAAAACTTTAAAAAGACTGAATCTAATTGACGCGATGTGATTCGAAATATTAGGCATAGGAAGATTTTCAGGAAATCCTTGAATCCTTGATTGACATGACGGAAAAGACTCTTTAAAAATTAACATGCGATTTTTTTTTGTCAGCTTTGTGTGTTTGAAAACCAATTTACCAGAAATAACTGAATTGATTTGGATAAAAATTTTCACACAGATATTTATATATTAGTCGTTTGTTGTGCGATGTGATTTTCTTCGTGCAGTTCTAATTGAAGGGAGTTTTAAGTTCTCGTAGGTAAGTAGTTGAGTGAGTTGGGGTGAGTTTTTACAAATGCAAGTGGGTACTTACAGGTGTAGTTGAAAATGTAAAGGTGTAGATAAATATTTACAGGTAAGTCGATCTATTTTCTAAATTCTATTCGTCAGGTCTGGGTGATGGATCCTTCTTAGTCTTCTTCGACCTCTGATCCCATTTATCATTCGTCTTCTAAGGAGACGTCTCAAATAAATTTAAGTGTGCTAGTCACGACTATGTCTTTAAAAATAAACCATAACACAACACAAATAAATGGAATTTGAAACATTAATATGCATACTTTTAGGCTGACAATAATATTCAGAAATATAGGAAACTAAAATAGTAAAGCATTCATGCAGGTAACCTGGACGGGCTCGCAAAATAAAGTTGTTACAAGAAATTCAAAATGATTTCTACATCCACTTTAAACGCAGAATTTTACCCTTGCAGAGGGTAATTTAAAATTCACTTGTCTTTATAACGCATACTATAATTACACATTAAGTATATGGACATTAGAGCGGGTAAAATTTTTAACCGACCAAGCGTATAGAAGAAGCATAATCTACGGTAAATTCTAAGAAAATTTCCTCAATAAACTTTAGGTCTAAGATCAATTCCTAGGTCCCGCCTAGCGAGGTCAAAATTATATACATAAAACAGTATAAGAAGATAAGTTTCATCCTTACCAAAAATGTAAATCAAAATACATGACATACAATTTTTTTTCTTTCTTAACTTGTGGCTTCACCAGACAAGTTGTTAAAGGAGAAAGCAAAACTAACTTCTTCTGTGCTGAAGTTTAAATACACTTGAAACTTTTGTGACCACTGACTTAATTTTCTGACCAATGACTTAATTTTTAAGCTTCATGTTTTGTTCCGTTGAGAAAGTAAATTAAAAAAAATAAAAAAAAAAGAAAGAAAATCGGTCGTGCCCGAATATATCTTACTCTGTACCTGTGAAGTGCTGCCCATAATTGTTTGTTTTCCTTATAACTCGACAACCGTTTATCCGATCTTTATCATTCCTTTGGCGGATCGATAAAGAATCCCATTAACTAACAAGGAAGAAAAAGTCAGTCAAGCCCGACTATATTATACTCTGTACCAGTTGGGGTCGCCGCTCGCATTTGCTCCCGACTATATTATATCAAATCGGTATCCAGGGAACACCACGAGGAGGCCATTGCAATAAAAATGGGGTCGATAAATGAATAAAGACCTACGAGTCGACTTGGGTTGCTTAAATACTTATCAATTAAGGTGCTGTTGCATACTTTTGCACAAACTTATTATACTCTATGTACCTTTGGTAGAGAGAGAGAGGATTGGCACGCGCCGCAGACAAAAAAAAACCTTTGCATTTGCCAGAGCTAGAGATGGGCGTACATCGAAAACTACGCGGGACTCCGGAGTGACCAGAATGACTTACCATCATAGTGATTGCTTGATATTATATTAGAATTAAAGAACTAGACTATTTTTATATTATTTGCAATTTAAACAATCCTCGACTTAGTAGTCAGATGGGTATCGGGCGATATATTTATCCCGCGACCATCTCTAATTTCTCTCTCTCAATATTGTGTATGTGGGAAAGGGAAGGGGGAAAATGAGAGCGTCCCAGTTAGCTGCAAGAATCCAATTGGATCTAATGAGCTAGCCATAGCTGTTAGGTTTTGTATAGGATTTCGTTGGTGGAATTACTCAGACAATATATTTGCAGGTTTAATTCATTTAAAAGGTGGAATTTTTGGCGGGGCGGGGTCATCACACCCACAACGATCCAATATGAATCGTTCACTCTACAATATAAGTTGTTATAAAAATAACAGTAAGTTGTAAAATTTAGCTTAAGGTAACTAAATAAATAAATAACAACATTTAATTTAAAAAAAAAAATATGAATCCTTAAATAAAAATTTGTCCTAAAATATTGTTGGTTATCACTTTGCTGTGTAGTCGTTGCACATATACATACATCTACATACATATGTATGTGTTTTGCTGCTGCAGGAGCAGTCCAGATATATTGAATTTTCGTTTGCTCATATCTTTACTACCGTTCATCCGATCTTTACCATTCCTTTTGCAAATCGAACAAAAATTTGTATTAGAAAGTATGTCTAGAAGGTTCAAACTGTGAGAGATATAACGTTACTCGCAAATTGACTTGATCTGCCTGCAAGTATAAGAAGCATAAGTCCCATACATGTCAAACCTCTATCTCTTACCATCTCTGAGATCTCTGCGTTCATACGGACAGACAGACGGACATGGCAATATCGACTCGGCTGTTGATGCTGATCAAGAATATATATACTTTATGGGGTCGGAGATGCTTCCTTCTGGCTGTTACATACTTTTGCACAAACTTATTATACTCTATGTAACTTTGGTTCAGAGTATAAATATGTCCAGAAGTAACGAACCTTCTATCTATAAAACTGTGGGAGATATGACGTTTTTTCCAATTTGCGGGGGCGGGAGGATGCGTGGCCAAAATTAAAAACAAACTTGATCAGCCTGCAAGTATAAGAAGTTTCTGGCCAGATCGGATGACTATAGCATATAGCAGTCATAGAATCGATCGGTCGGTGAGAAAATTTTTTTTTGTTTTCAATTGAAACGGCTCCAAACTTCGTATTTCTTAGTTAACTATGGTTTTCCATGATTCCATCAAATTTGGTCGAAATCGGACATCTATATAGTATAGCTGTCATAGAAAAGTAGAGTCTGAAAAGTAGTCTTAGTTAGAATAACTTTTTGTTTTCAATGGAAATGTCCTCAAAACTAGCATGTATTTGTTTTATATGCTCCCACACAATTCAAAAAATGTTGGTCAAAATTGGATGACTATAGCGTATAGCACCCATAGGAACGATCGGCCGAAAAACTAGTTCTTGTGAGAAAAACTTTTTGTTTTCAATAGAATCGTCCCTTACGTTGGCATATATTTATTTTTTATACTTATACACAATTCTACAAAGTATTGTCAAAATCGGATGACTATAGCATATAGCTGCAGTATGAATGATCGGTCGAAAAAGAAGTTATAGTGTTAAAAACTTTTTTGTTTTAAATGGAATCGCCTTCAAAAATGTACAAAATTCGTTATGCTTTTCCAAGATTCCACTAAATTTGGTCGAAATCGCAGTTCTATATAGTATAGCTCCCATAGAAAAGTAAGGTCCGAAGAGTAGACTTATTTAGAAAAACAAACTGCAAGGGTACACAAAACTTCGGCCTAGCCGAAGTTAACTTCCCCTATTTTTCATGCTTACTTTTTACGTGAGAATGCATGCAGAGACATGAGCATTCGGCTTTCTTACTTTCTCATTCATTCATGTTGATTCTTACTAAACGACTACCTTAACGAAAATATAACGTTCCCTGAATGCTATTTGTACTTCGTTCATCATTTTATGCACCACATGACCAAAAGTATAAAAAATCTGGAAAAAAGAACTGTGATAAGACCACACATTCACAGTGTAATGACTGAATTGAGAGACGGGTTGCAAACCAGAATGGATGACAAGTACTTTGGATATAATGTCAACCAAAGTCTACCTCAATTGACACAGCATCAACGATCGAAAATTGAGAGAGAGGCATTATTAGTTTACCATCAGCTCTTACCTATTTGGGAAAAAGGCACGAATTTGAAAAATCTCAATTTTTACACTTAACGAAAACTATTTCTTCGAGCTGCTGAAACGACGAAATACTTTCTTTGACTTTCCTTTCGATTTAAAATGGGTAAAAATTGTCGAAAGTTCTGACGGATTTGTCCTTAATTGTTGGAAAAGTTTTATCTATCCCCATCAGCAATGCCTAGGTGGAAAAAGTTTTTTCAGTGATGAAGAATGTTTGGACCGATTTGGGGAATCGAATGAGAGTCGAACTGGTGAAGGCAGAGTTTCTGACGAAATTATTTTCCATATGAGTTGCGAAGTATTTGCGCTTTTTTGATTTGACCGGAACAAGAGCCACTTCTTCGAAAAGCGATGACGAATGAAAAATACATGTGGAAAAAAAACTATGTGTTCATGGGTTCATACATTTTGTAAAAAAACATAAGGTATGAAAAAAAAACATTTTCAAATTTTCCGCTTTCCCCTCCCAAGACGTTGATAACTTGCCGTTATATTGAATATTGAATTAAATCTCCCATAACCCATACCCTTACCGTAACCGTTATTATATATAGCCTTAATCTCTGATTGACCGCCATTTAGATTATTCAATATCCATACGAAGTCGATGAGATTTTTATCTTCAGTTTGATAAGACGATGAACTGCGATAATTGATTCCATTAACAATGTCAAGTCGTAAATCAAATGGACTTTGCATTTATAATTAAGAAATGTCCAATGAGTCGAGACAAAATTGTGAAATAATTCTCGTCTTCGATCCAATTTTTGTATTTGAGTTTTCATCACATCTAAGTATAAATATCTTTGTTCATATTTGGAGCTAATTGTTGCGCCAATGTGCTCGAATCTGATGAGAGGTATCAGTCAACACATTGGCCTGAATGTAGTCCTCGAGCACATCCAGTTTGACTTTGGCTTCCTCCAGCTGCAGCCATAAGTTATCCCTATGGACAACGACAATTACAAGAGCAACCGCCAGACAGGTGGCCAATAGACCAAAAAATATGGCTACTCGTTCTGCAGTGATACTATCTGGCGAATATGAAAATTTTATGTGACTCCTGGCAAGTTCAAATGGTTTAAGTGTTCCTTACCCTTTAGATTCGCTTTTAACTTTCCCATTTCTGTGCGTTGGCTACGACTAAGCTGACTAAACTGACCACTAATTTGGCATGTGCTGCCGAAAAAAACTTTTAGATTAACAGCCGATAAGCTGAGTGGAATACGATAAAACATGGGAATTGGTGGCTATGCCGACTTTACGATGTGTGCCCAGCTTTCTGGCTATACCGCAGTGCGAGTTGTAAAAGAAATTTGTTAAATAGACTTGCACTTACCTCTTCAGGTTTGGGCAGGCCTGTAGGCAAAGTTGGATATATGGGGTTGACGTTGTCTGTTGTCGTTGTACTGGGTGTAGTTCCACCTCCAGGAGTTGTTCCACCTCCAGGAGTAGTTCCACCTCCAGGAGTTGTTCCACCTCCAGGAGTAGTTGCACCTCCAGGAGTTGTTCCACCTCCAGGTGTAGTTCCACCTCCAGGTGTAGTTCCACCTCCAGGCGTAGTTCCACCTCCAGGCGTAGTCTCACCTCCTGGCGAAGTCCCTCCTCCTGGCGTAGTAAGATTGGGATTGGGTGTAGTACTAGTTGTGGTGGTCGATGTTGTTTTATCAGCTGTTAGTGCCTCTATCTTATCGAGCGCATCCTGTAGATCATTTTCCAAATCGGCTTTCTCCACAGCCAACACAATAGTGGCCACACAAAAGGCCGTTGTGGCCAGGCCCAGGAATATGGCCACTGCCTTGACCGTCAGCCCTGATTAAGAAAGACGTAACGTATCATAAACTATGTTCCTCAAGTTTAACAAGTCTTGTGGTACACCTACATGCAACCATTTTTTATAAAGAGATCCTTGTTCTAGGAGACTTCAGCTTATGCGAATGCTTCCTCTCCGCTATACGCCAAATTTCAAACTGAATGCAAACAGCGAATCTGACCCAACTATTTGGACTTGATAAACAGATTAATATTCGATATCTAGAATCGCTATAAAGACTTAGACCTGCATATCTACATAGCCACATTCATTTATAAAATGTTTATACGAGTTTCATGTTTATGACTTTGATATTGATCGAAATTTATAGCTGGACAGTCTGACGACTGTTGACTGCCCTTTCATGATTCGGGGCCGTTATATTGCCCTGATATTCCTGGAGGCCGTAAAAATCGCCACATTTTTGGATAAAATAAAAATTCGTGGTTTCATTTATGGTTTGATTTTCTAATTGGCCATTCGATTATGCAATCTTAGACTCGGCCATTTAAGCATTTATTGGATATAATGAACTTTACAACTGGGTTTTTTTACAGGTCAGTTTAGTGGTGTGGACGTGCCATCCAACCAATCGCTGATATCACCGCTGTTTTCCTCCAACCACTGAATGTTGTACTTGATGGTCTCCAGTGCCTCGTGCCTGGGACTGGCACCCGCTCCGGACTCTGGATACTTGACATAGAACTGCTCGACCTCCTCAAGCTTAACATGACTGGCAAAGTTCTTCGTAATCTGAGCAATTAGTCTGCCAAAATTGCGATTGTTCAGACCAAAGCGAGCCGCTAACTGCGGCCAATTCTCGCGGTAATATTCCCACACCACAGGCTCACCCACAGGATTGGCAGCAATGTTCTGAACGCAGGTGAAATAGTCTTGAGAGCGCACAATGCGTTCGTCAGTGGCGATTTCCAGAAAGCGATAGAGTATCTGGGCATCCTGCACCCCTGACAGACCATACATCAATTTCAGTTTCTCACTGGCATCCGTCTCGCTCTGGAACAGCGCTAGTAGCTGCTCCCAAGTGGCTTCGCTGGTCAGCTGTTGCATCCCATAATAATAGACGATCTCGCGAAGATCGGGATGAGGCCGGTTTTCTGCAGTGGGGTTCTGCAGCCAGGTGTTAAAGCGTTGAGCGGCTTGGGTCAGACAGTCCGGTAAGCCCAGGGCGCAAGCCGCCGACAATATGGAAACTCGCAGGCGACTACAAAGAAAAGAAACCCCAAAATATTAAATCATTGTCAAGGTTTTCGATGTGGATACTAGAGATGGGAGCGAAAGGAGCTTTGTTTTAAGAGTTAAGTTCAGGGACGTCTCGCCGCCCCCATCTCTAAGAGATACATACTTTTTCAAATGGTTATTGGCATCGACTGTCCAGCCCACCTCATTGTAGATCTTGGTCAGCAGGTAACGCCCATAGGTTAGATACTGGACATAGCCCTTGTTAAACATGAGACTGCGATGCAGCGACTTCAATTTTTCTGCTGCCACATACCAGGGTACAAAATCTTTTTCCTCAGCCAGATAAGCAGTCATTTCCAGCGGAAGGCTGTAGGAAAGCTGACTGGCATCGGCCAAAGCGAAAGCATCATTTAGTAAGTGCGCTCGATCGGCTATGTCAAAGCGGTCGACATTGTCAATCATCTCCTTGATGATCAACTTCCAAATGCTATTTTCATAGTTTACGCGATAGTAGCCCATCTGATGAACATTAAGCTTGATCCACTTAACCGCAGCAGGTACAGCCACACCCACCAAATCCTGATCATAGTTGAAAATAAAACTATGTACATCGCCGCTCTCGGTCGTGTCCAGAATGTAAGTGAGGGGCACACTCCATTTGTAGTTGAATTCACTATCATCGACTGCCTCATCATAGCTGGCTTTGTTGGAGAGGAAACGCTGCTGTGTAATGGTGAAGCCTTCATCGTGGCTACGAGCCACATTCAATACCGGATAACCCATCTGTTCGGTCCAGGTGCGCATCAGTAATTTTACATCAAAGTCAGTGACCAGAGCGGCCACTTCAGTCAGAAAATCATCAGTGACTGTATTCTTGAACTGATACTTTGTGAGATAATTGGTAACAGCCTGCTCAAAATTCTCAGGCCCCACAAGTGTCTCCAACATACGAATGACCGAACCGCCCTTCTCATAGCTGATTGTATCGAAAATGGCAGTAATTTCATCGGGTGACTCCACCTTTTGCACAATGGGATGCGATGAGAGTTTGGCATCATAGACCAAGACTGGATGCAGGGCAGCAATTTGGAATTGCTCCAGCTAAGCGAGAAAAAGCAGATGAGTATCTCCTCAATTGAATCCTACCGGTTGAACTTACCATGCCCCAGTCCGGATAGACGTCGTTCACTCCCTTGTACTGCATAAATCGAGCGAAGCCCTCATTCAGCCAAATATCGTTCCACCAATTCATGGTAACCAAATTACCAAACCATTGATGGGCAATTTCATGCGCCAGGACGCCAGCTATAGCCTGCTTGTTAGCCGTGGAGCTGTAGTTCTCGTCATACAGCAGCGCCGTCTCGCGATACGTCACTAGACCCCAGTGCTCCATGGCATTTGACGCGAAGTCGGGAATGGCAGCCATGTCTAGCTTCGGCAGTGGATACGCAACATTGTAGTATTTAATATAGTACTCTGTGACAGCAGCTCCAAATTCCAATGCGAACTGAACCTTGCTCAGCTGATGGGGGGTGGCATAGGCATGCATATTGAAGTTGTCACCAATGCCGTTGGCATTAACAGTGATACTTTCCGAGCCAAAGTCAGAGACAATTATGCAGGCCAGGTAGGTACTCATCTTTTCGCTGGTTTCAAAGATGGCCTCTGTGTTTTCGCCTAAGTATAAAGAGTCCTGAAGTTTGGGAGTAAATAACCAATAGAACTTGACGGATTTTAAAATCACGTTACCTTTTGGTTCATATTTGAGACTGCATGGTAGAGTCCAGCTGTGGGATGTACCACGGTGATCTCAAAGGTGGCCTTCATTGCGGGCTCGTCAAAGCAGGGGAACGCCTGGCGTGCGTATGTTGGCTCGAATTTGGTGGTGGAAATGTTTCTAGAGGGCAAACAAGCTGCAGCATACTTTTAGGCTCAATAAAAAAGTCGAATTACCTCTGGTCACCGGCTGCCGTTTGGTAGGTGCTGCTATAAAGTCCCACCAGCTTATCCGTCATCTGGCCATGGAATACAATGCCCAAGTTAATGGTGGTACCCACTTCCAATTCGCGTGTCAATGTGATAATCAAAAACTGTAGATCTGTGTCCAGCCTGAAGTAGTCCACTTCATGGTTTAAAACGTAGACATTGTCGATTTCCAGTAGATAAGAATGCAAAGTAATTTGCTGGGTAGCCCGCGCCACACTGATGGTGATTACCTCCTGGCCCGTAAAACGGCCCGTTTCCACATCCGGATGCCAATGCAGTTTATAGTGTGTGGGCAGGAGTGTATCGGGCAGGCGATAGTTTACCTTTGGGGTTTGGGGCGATTAATATGAGAGTCACGCCTCTATGCCCTTATCTTACCTTCATCTCGAGCCTCTCTCGATCTGCGGCCGCCTCTCTTTGGCCTCCCAGGGTTTCGTACATATCGATTTTCTGTTGCACGTCTTGCAAATCTGCCTCCAACTTAGCCTTTTGCACTGCCACCACCACGGTGGCCGTGGCAAAGGCCACAACCGCCCAGCTCAAAATAGCCTGCAACCAATAGCCCGTCAAAAACATCTCTTCAATGCGGACACCCGCTGGTAACTGAATGTGGGCTTGCTTGGACTGGTTATATCTCCGAATCTATCGATAAGTTACTCAATAGCACATTTTGATTGTGTACACTTGTATTATTTTATGTCGCCTCAATCAGTTGCGATAATTGAGGCAACAACCATGATTACGATGGATGCGACAATTGCAAACTCAGCAACGTCAATCCATGTGGGTAGTGTGTCTAATCAAACATCACTGCTTAATGGTCTGAGTGGACGAAATTGGTTATTTATAGTGCTATAATTTAGTTGTTTCCAAAACAATCTAATCTTTTTAATCAATGATTCTTCATGTTTGGTTATGGTAGCAATAAGGTGGGTACAAAACTATAACACTTTTTACTTCCACTGCCGCGACAGCGCCATATACTTCATAGTGCCATTCCTTAAGTGGCTGCTTGTCCAGCCAGGCATCCACGCTTTCAAGGTTTTCAGCGAGCCACACAATGTTGTTCTTCACCGTCTCCAGAGCGCGAACACGAGCCGCAGTGCCTGCGCCCGCCTCGGGATACTTTTCAAAGAAGTACTCCATCTCTTCCAGCTTTGTTTGCGTTCTAAAGCGGGCCGTGATAGAGGGTATCAGATTGCCCAGATAGCGCTCGTTAAGTCCGAAGCGTTTAACCAACTCCAGCCAGTTCTCGCGAACATGATCCCAGACCAGAGACTCGCCCACTGGATTGCCCGCAATGTAGGTTAGGCAGGTAAAGTAGTCCTGACCACGCACATACGAATCATTCCAGGCGAGATCAATGTAACGCTGCAGTAACCAAGGCTCCTGGACGGCAGCCAAGCCATACATGAGCTTTGACTTTTCGCTGGCATCGGCCTCACTGACAAACAGATCCCAGACCTTCTCCCAAATCTCCTGGTTACCCACAGACTGCATGCCGAAGTAGTAGACTGTCTCGCGGACATCGGCCTTGGGACGCACTTCAGGCTTATCTAGCCAGTTTTTGAACTGCAGCCCCACCTCAGTTAGACATGACTCCAGACCCAGGGAGCAGGCTGCGTTCAGTGCAGTCACACGAAGACGGCTGTAAAACAGATTATTGGTAAAGTGGAAGAAGTCACTTAAGGTGATCACTTACTTATCCAGATGGTCTTCTCCCACGGTCCAAGTGAGTGCGTTGTACACAGGTTCAATCAAAGCAGTGGCATATTTCTTATACTTTACATAACTGCTGGTGTAGTACAATGTGCGCTTCAATGATGTCAACTTTGAGGCGGCCACACTCCAGGGCACATAGTCCTCCTCCTTATCCAGATATTTAGTCATATCCAGGGCAATTTCATATGGCAGCTGAGTAGAGTCGGCCAAGGCAAAAGCATCATTCAACAGAGACGCACGATCGCCAGCACTAAAGCTGCTGGGCTTCGCTACCAGCTCCGATGCAAGAGCCTCCCACAAAGTCGCCTCATAGTTCACTCGATAATAGCCCACCTGATCGATGTTGAACTTGATCCATTCAACGGCACTGTCCAGTTGAATAATGACTGCAAAAGTTGGACAAATGGCATCAATAGATCAGCAAATCTTGAGAGTCCACCTTCGCATACATATGACACCACTTACTTTCGCTTTGATCGTAATAAAACCAAGCACGCTGCACCGTCGAACTGGCACTGGTTGTGTATGTGATGGGTATCGACCAGCGGTAGCTACATTATAACAAATGTGTGAAAATTTCCATCAGATAAGCCACATGCAATTAAGATCTCTGACAGTTTTGCAACTCACTTGAATTCTGAAACCTCATGCTCTTGATCATAGTCATTGGGATTGGCCAAGAAACGCTTCTGTGTTAATTTGTATTCCGTGTCAGATACTTTCTGAATCGTGACCACAGGCAGACCCATCTGAAATAATTCACAAAATATGCTCATTGAATGTTCTCTTGTGTCTTCCTACTTACCTGGACGGTCCATGTCAGCATAATGGCGGTTACATTGTAGGGCAGACCCAACTTATCAATCTCCGTAAAGAAGTTAGCCGTCTCTGCGGTCTTATACTTGTACTCGTTTAAATAGTTGGTGACGCCCTGGCGGAAAGTGGGCTCGGTCAGAAAATCTTCCAACATGCGCACAAGCGACGAGCCCTTGGAATAGGTAATGGTGTCAAAGATTTCCGTTATCTGGTCGGGATTCTCCACCGTTTGAATAATGGGATGTGAGCCCAAAGTGGCATCCAAGTTAAGCACACCATGAAGGGTACCAACGATGAATTGTTCACGCTGTGTTTACGAAGCAGATTGTGAAGCGACTATCAATCATGGATCACACAAGACTTACCATTTTCCATTCTGGGAAAACAGCATCCACGCCATTGTACTCGATGAAGCTGGCAAAGCCTTCGTTTAGCCAGAGATCATTCCACCAATTCATGGTAACTTCAAATGAGAGGGCACGATTATTCTCAGGAATCCCACAACCCAATTGACAATCGATAACTCACCCAGGTTTCCGAACCACATATGAGCAAATTCATGGGCAATGACGCTGGCAATACGCTGTTTATTGGCCGCGGAACTTGTTTCCGCGTCGTACAACAGCGCAGTCTCACGATAGGTGACCAGGCCCCAGTGCTCCATGGCACCAGAGACAAAGTCTGGAATGGCTGCCATATCAAGCTTGGGAAGCGGATACTCGATCTGGAAGTAGTCAATATAGTATTCGATAACTCCCTTGCCCACATCAAGGGCAAAATCCACTTTGTCAATCTGCTCGGGTGTCGCGTAAACGCTCATTGTGAAGGGCTCGCCAATGCCATTGGTGTTAATCTCCACATCCTTTGCAGTAAAATCGGAGACAATGAAACAGGCCAAGTAAGTGCTCATTGGGCGACTCTCGTGGAATGTCACCTCTGTGAACGCCCCTTGGTTGTCCTGCGAGTCAATGTTCATGTTGGAGAGGGCATGGTAGTTTCCGTCCACGGGATGCACAAGCGTTATCCGGAAGGTGGCCTTCATTGCTGGCTCATCAAAGCAGGGGAAGGCCTGACGTGCGTATGTGGGCTCAAACTTCGATGTAGCTATCATTTTACGGCTCTCGTCTTTCTTCACATACGAAGAGCTGTACAGGCCCACGATTTTTTTGGCCATTAAGCCCTCGAAGCCGAGGTGCAGCCTTATATTGCTTCCCTGAATCAACTCTTCCGTCAGTTCGATAATCAGAAACTCGGTAGCTTCGTCCAAACGGTATTGTTTGATTTCCAGGGTATCGCTTCCCGAATTCGAGACCGATATGCTGGTAATAGTCAGGTTCAAGGAATGCAAGATAATCTTATCTGTTGCCTCGTTAACTGTGATGGTAATGATCTCCTGCCCACTGAAATCACCTGACTCAATATGTGGAAAGAGATATAAATCATATTTGGTGGGCGTCAGCGCACTTGGCAGGCGGTAGTTGATTTTTTCCTCCGGCGCTGCTGTGCTGGTTGTAATGGTTGGATCTTGGGTAGGTGTTGATTCGCCGGGTTTTGCTGTGGTCGTTGTCGTACTGGTTTGCAGGCCCGCCTCTAGACGATCCAGTTTTTCTTGCGCCTCGCGCAAATCATCCTTCAAGTTTGCCTTCTGCACCGCCAAGACAATGGTAGATACGGTGAATGCCGTAAGTGCCAGACTCAGACCAATGGCCACCAATTTCGCAGTGACTATCATTGTAGGCCTTAAATTTTGCGCGCTAATCCAACACCGGTGGCAGCTAAAACGCTACTAAGCTCTATCAATAGACGCCTGTCATAAGGTTACCACGCCTGTAAGTGGCCGCTATATCTTAATTGGACGACTGCGATACGGCACCACAATGATTGCTAATCTAATCGCGTGTCGATGAGCCGGGCGATGGTAGAAACCCGGCAACCAACATATGTACGGCCGACGATCATACGAATTTATGGGCCACTCCGTTGTCTACGCGTTTTGATTAAACTTAGAAATGCCAGAGATCTGTGCGTTTTTCCTATCACTCTGAAATCCCTTAAGAGTCGAGAAACTCCCGGCGCCGGCGCCCAAAGTTTCCAGAACGCTGACGCCCATGTGTGTGTATGCGATGGCCAATTGAGCAAATTTTTTATGCACTACCTGATGGTCCTAAGTCCGAGTGTTCGATCGCCCTTGTGTGTAATAACCCGGCGCTTAGGTACTAAAAAACCCTTTTCCGGTGCTACGATTCTTCGGCCTAATTAGAGAGTTAGGTATTTTCATTGTGTTAAAACCCAAAAGACGAAATTTCCGCGCACGTTTTCAAGGGCTGGTAAATCAAAACAATGACTCTGTCCCGAAGTGTGCAATGCATCAGAGAATGTGTGGAGGCCATAAAGCAATATTTATGACAATGATGATGAGGCGGTTTCATAATTTTATTAACGATTTGTTAGTTCGAAATCTCGTTTAAGAAGATAAGGATTTCGTTCACGTAGCAAAAAACACACTGACACACACAAAATCACTTAAATCTTTAATCGCCTAACCCATGCATTAACTTTTGCCGGAAATACCAACAACAATTCCGACTTCATCCGGGTTATTCACAACAGCTTACCGCAAAGCGCAATTAATTTCCCAAATTATATCCACACTACAAACACAGGCACTCTTAAGTTGTCATATGTTTTGTTATATAATTGGCTTGTCCAGCCTAGCAGGCAAAACACACGGGTCCAGCCCAAGCCAGGCATTGATATTCTGCAGTTGGGATCGGAAACTCCATCCAAATGAATGGGATCGGGTAAGTTTCATTCATGAGCACGTAGAGCGCCGCATGATGTCTACCTGCTTAAGCGTGGGAAAGTTGCTCTCCGCTAGGAGCACCCACCCAGCACTCCGGCAGCAGGTAGTCCGAACAAAACTGGGTTGCTCCGCAATTGCGTCGCCGCCGCCTTAGGCTGGTGGGTTATTTGTGCGATGCTGGGAGTTTTTGTCCATGTAAAAAGACCCAAGTAGAAAATACAAATTTCCGGTTTTTTTGCCAGGCTCGAATTTCCCACGGGCAAGCCCAAGCGGGCGGTATCCTCCGGGTATAAATCCTGGCTGCGCGATTTGTTCAGCAATCAGTCAAGCCAACGACAGCAAAGAGATAACAACACAGAGCAGAATGATCTTTCTAGTCAACATATTCTTGAGCATTGCCTCGACGTCAGCGGGCGCTATCGAGCCCATGAACTACTATCAGTATACACAGTATCAGGCGCCACTTTCTTGGGAGGCCATCACCAGCACTGGCCTGGAGCAGGCGCTTTCTGTATGCCAGCAAAGTTTTAGATGGCAGCGTTGGAACTGTCCGAGCAGTGATTTTGTCCAACGCCGGTTGGCACTGGCGGGCTCAACCAACCTGGACCGCGAGGATGTTTATGTGGCTGCCATTTCAATGATTTCAATAATCTACACATTAACCAAGGATTGCGCGAATGGCGTCATAGCCGGTTGTGGATGCACCGATAACGCTTTAAATGTGCCTTGTGCCCACGAGCCCGCCAAGGCCTTGGAGCTATATGAAAAACATTTTGGAGCAGGTGTGGCCGCTGCAGCTCACAACCAGCGCGTAGTTGGTGCCCTACTCAAACAATCCCTGGAGCAAGAGTGCCGCTGCCAGCAGCCTGGCCCGACGGGTGAATGCCTGAAGGAGCAGTGCGTCGAAGTGCTAAAGCCTTTCGAGTCCGTGGCGCAGGATCTATTGCAAATGTACGACGATGCCATACAACTGGATGCCACGACCAGCAATCTGAAGATTATGTGGGAGAACATTCCACTGGACTCGCTCGTCTTCATGCAGGACTCTCCCAATTACTGTGAACCCGAGGCCAGTGGCCGTTGGACGGGAACCCGTGGACGCCTTTGCTCCAAGGATGGCAGCAGCACGGCAGAGGAGCGCCTCTCTTGCCAGCAGTTGTGTCGTGTCTGTGGATATCGCGTTCGTACGCAGCATGTGCGCAGCGAACGGCGCTGTAACTGCAAGCTGGTCTGGGGTTTTCGACTTCAGTGTGACATCTGCGTGCAGCTTGAAAGGCAGTACAGTTGCTATTAAAGGATTGCACTTTGAAAGCGAAGGCTGGGGCGCTGGTTGAGCCCCACTACACTTGCAAATAGAATTAAGCTTATTTATTTCATATTTACACTAATTTATTACTTGAATGAACAAATCTGAAAAAAATAATATTAATAAATGCGTAATACCAAAAAAAACCATACCAAAAAGGCATTCTAAAGCCATTCGACTTAATTTATATGACCAAACACGAGCCGAGGACACATTTTAATCATTGTTGTGGCAACTACATAACAAATGTAATCATCATACTACAGCAATAGATAAGTAATCGGCCCAAGAAACTTTATGGAGTGAAATTCGTTTTAATGCTTATATTTTTCTTTTCTATGAATAATGCAATTTATTCCAAGTCTTCTCCACTTAACTAAACTTCGATGAACTAGAATTTCTGAGGTGTACGTTTCACCTCAATTGATTGAAATTTCAATTGCAAATAGTTAATCTTGATCTTCCTGCAAGTAGACGAAGTAATTGTCGCATGCATGTCGAGCCTCTATCTTTTACCATCTCTGAGACGGACAGACAGAGGGACATGATTAAATCGACTCGGCTGTTGATGCTGAAAAAGAATATATATACCAGTGCTTAAATTGCTTCGGTCGAAGCAGCAAAAGTCGCAAAATTTTTCCAGCTAGAACTTTTTTATACACTTGAAGAGGGTATATTAAAATTGTCCGGATGTTTGTAACGCATCGATAGAAGCAATTCCGACCCCATAAAGAATATATATTCTTGATCAGCATGACGATCTGAAATAATTTAGCCATGTCCGTCTGTCCGTCTGTTTCTATGCTATTTTTTCAGTCAGTTTGAAAGCTATCTTCACGAAACTTTGCACGGAGTCTTGTAGTTCAAATACGCTGCACAAGTATGAAAACCGATCGGATCGGACGACTATAGCATATAGTTGTCATAGAAACGATCGGTCAAAAAAACTATACAGAGAAAACAAAATTAGCTACACGCCACGTGTAGAAACGACAATCCTTAATGAAACGCAGTTCACCATGCAAAATCTCACACGAGACAGAATTTACTCGTTAGTACTCTGCTGGTTGACGGCGAGCTTCGACAAGCCTCTTATGCAATTGCTGTTGTCTTTTGAAAACTTCAAACAACAACATGCCACAAGAACGAAAGAGAAAGCGTATGCAAAATACAAATGCAAAAAATAGGCCATCATGCTATCTCTTTTGCTCTCACAAATTGTTGTTTTTTTGTGCTTATGTCGATTGTGTACAAGCGTTGATCGTAACATCTCGCAGCAGATCTTTGACTTCGGCTACAAGTACTCTTGGTGATTCGCGCCCGAAGCTAGGAGTAATCGCGAGTATTTGTACCGAACGAACTTTACTCATGACGGCTCGCATCAGAACTTCGATTTTGTAACAAGGGACTTTGCGTCGACTCGCGGCCGAAGCGCTGAGTCAACTTGAGTATGAGTAAGGGCAATATTTGAGTATGACAAGCCTTGAGCGCTGAGGGATGGTACTCGTGGAGGCTCGTTGCAGTTCTCTGGTCAGCATACGATTATTGAAGTGCCGGGTCGGGTGAAGGGCTTGTCTGGCGGGGAGCGTCAACGTTTGGCCTTCGCCTCGGAGACCCTGACTGATCCACCGTTGCTGATATACGATGTGCCCACCTCGGGATTGGATGTATTACCGCTCACAGTGTCTTTCAGGTGTTGAAGAAACTATCGCAAAAGGGCAAACCGTCGTACTGACCTGCGTCAACCATCGTCGGAGTTGTTCGAGCTATTCGACATGATACTGCTAATGGCCGAGGGACGTGAGGCGGACTCGCGCGAACGCAGATCCATCCATTTAAAGTGGCACAAAAGAGTGAAAACCCATAGTTCTGCAAAGAATTTCAACAAATTACATTATTAAAAAATTTCCGTTTCTAGTAGCCTTTTGTACCCATTATCCTTACAAAAACATCTCAGTAGGCACTGAAAAACCTCTCAACCCAATTTCAGTCCAGCTGTACATGTTGTGCTACCTAAAAAGTTAGTTTTACTAAAACGCTTGGAGTGCGCACACGCAAAAAAATTTTCTAGTAATAGAATTTATTTTTATTTTTTTTTATTTTGTATTGTCAGCTTAAAGCTTTTCCCAAGGCAGAAATGCGAGCTATAACTATACTTAACCTGCTGTAGGTACTTCTTCCAGATTGAACTTGCATAATTTTGAGTGTTGTAAAAATCCGAAAATATAGTGTGATCAAATTCGTGAAAGTGTTTTAAAATGTCACTTGGGAATTTGGTGAATTTTAATTTATGTGCAAGACATTTGGTAAATGTTTTAAAATTCGATTTGCCATTAACTCATTTAGTGGCAGTTGGAAGAGTATCAATCCGTAGCAGCATCAATTGCGCCTGCTCTGAAGAAAAGCTCAGTTGTTTGTAGCTCCTGTGCGTCAAAGGATAGAACATGCTGCATCTAACTCCTTGGACATTCGCCGTCTGCATAGGCTAAGGCACAAACTGAATCGAATTCAATTCAGAGGTGGACGGTGGACAGTAGGTGAATGCCACACGTCTCTAGGCCATTAGCAGTATCTTGTCAAACAACTCCGACGAAGGTTGATGTATGGTCAGTATGACTGTTTTGCCCTTTTGCGATAGTTTCTTTAACACCTGAACGACTCTGTGAGCGGTAAATGAATCCAATCTCGGGGTGAGGTCATCGCGTATCAGCAACGGTGGATCAGTCAGGGCCTCTGGAGAGAAGCCAAAACGTTTACGCTCACTACCAGACATACCCTTCACTCGACCCAGCACTCCAATAATATCACTTGCTCAGCGACAACTCCTGTATGATCTGGTCTACTCGCGCAACTCGCTGTTTGTAGCTCAAATGCCGGGGCATGGCTCGGAAAATAAGTGTTCCCAGGCCGCTAGCGAGCCAATGAATAGATCGTCCTGCTGACCATAAGCACAACGGTTGGCCATTGAGCATGCTTACGCCGGAGGGCGATTTTTGTGAACTTAATCCGTTCTATACTGAGCCATCTTAAGCAATCGTGCAGTAAAAATCATATTTACGCTGCATTGCTACCGACGACAATACGTCCAACTCAATATTTGTGGCTGTCTTCTACTCGTCTCTCTGGGAATCATCTGCAAGGTTACCAGCAAAGTCGCATTGATATAATTAAAGCCTAGCTTTACATTCCCCAACGCATGCGCACAGCAAGAAACGACCCAGGGAGAGCCCATCTCCAAGGCCAGGAGAGAGTTTGGAGAAGAGCAGAGGCAACTTCGAACCAGCATCAGCAGCAGTCAAACGAATGAAAGTGCAGTGAGATTCCCAAAAAAATTCGAGGCAGGTCCACGGTAGTGACAAGCGCGCAAATCGTTCGTGTCGTGGCCCAGCAGTAACGAAAATTCCGAAAGGCGGACCAAAGCCCGGAAAAAACCCAGAAAATCGCTACGTGTCAACCAAGTTGTGCTAAACGTCTCCTATAGCTAAGCGGTTCAGAAGCAAAATCGGTTTAGTTAATCTTTAGTTCGGATAGCACAGTTTCAATTTTTTTTATTGACAAATCAATTTAATGCATATGTAAATGCAAGTGATCGTACATACATACACGCTTATGCAGAAAAAAAATTCAAACGAAACCACGAGTGTGCAAAGCAGCTGAGCAGAGTAGCCCAGTGCCTCTCAAACTATAAAGCTCCCTCACAAATTTGGTTTTTTTGCGTGGCTAATATCTAAAAAAGTTTTGGTAATTGCTTCCGTTCTACCTCGGAGATATCAAATATGAAATAATTCTCAATCTAAACATCAAAAACTCCCAAACAGCAGCAGAAAATCGTCTGAAACCCATGGAGCGCTTCATCGGAATTTCGGAGGGTGAGTTTAAACTTTTGCATGCCAAAAAATCCGGTTGCTACCTATGTAACCTAAAATTTACCTTTGGTATATAAATGCATTTGAAGACGGAACATATGTATGTTTAACCAAATGTATGTCGACAGCCAGGCCAGCTGTATATGTTTTGCTTTTGTTTAGTCGCTGCATTCGCTGATAAGTAAGAACAGATTAGCTCAAAAACAAGATCATAAAACCGAGTGGTTTGTTTTGATTATGATCTTTGGAAACTTAAGAGTAACTTAATAAACTTGCTATGTTTGGTGGATGACCTATGACAACATAAAGTGCGTGTACGATCACCTGCATAAATAAATTTATAGAAAACAACGAAAGAGAATCCATAGAACAATAATGCCACTAACAATAATTAAATTTTTGTTATTATGCCTTTAGTATTGGCAATAAAAAATCAGAAAACCCTATTTTCTTCCATGAGCCGATTCGACCAGCTGATACCCTATAATATTAATATTTGATCGTGAACATACCTGACTTCCTTTTCTTAATTATGCTTATATATATTTATTAGCTTAAGCACCGCGAGGGTTGCTTAATGAGTTGACCATGTCATTTTTGTCTTTTGTTAGTATGGCCTGTTATCAAACGCTTGCTGGTTACTGGCAACGTATTGTTGTTTTTTTTAGAGTTGTCTCATTATTTTGTTAGTTTCTGTAGGGACTCTATATAAAATAAAATGTAGTGGCGATCTGCAGCGGCAGCAACAACCCCCCATCCCGCAAGAGCTACGGTCTTAAAGGGTCCCGCCTGCGGCTTAGCTATTGGTCCACTGGCCAATTGGATGCAACCAGCGCATGAGGCAATTGAGTTAAGCGCTGAGCATTTGCAATAATTCGATTTTGACCAAACTTTGTATGATTGTGTGGGAGCATTTAAAACCAATAGAAGCCAATTTCGGGGACATTTCCATTGAAAGCAAAAAAGTTTTTTTTAACTAAGACTACTTTTCTGACGCTACATTTCTATGACAGCTATACTATATAGATGTCCGATTTCGACCAAACTTGCTGGAATAATGGGAAAGCATAGCAAGCTAAGAAATACGAAGTTTGGAAGGGTTTCCATTGAGAAGAAAAAGATTTTCTCACTAAAACTAGTTTTCCGACCGATTGTTCCTATGATAGCTACATATAAGCTGTTGTCATACGATCCGGCCGGTTCCGACAAATGTGCAGCTGATGGTATGTACCAAAAGACTTTGTGCAAAGTTTGCTTAAAAAATGACGAAGAAGATAGCATAGACACAGACAGAGGGACAGGGCTAAATCAACTCAACTCGTCATGCTGATCAAGAATTTACATAATTTATGTTTTCGGAGATGCTTCCTTCTATGCGTTACAAACATCCGGACAATTAGGGGCACACTGAGTGTACCATTCGAACTCGGATTGTCAGTGGAACTTGCCTATTAAACACTATAGGAGCACACAATCGAATTTAAAATTCTTTTTCAAGTTTCTATGCATTTAATTCATCGATATTTTTAAAGGCTTCCTACCACCGCATCTACCACATCTTGGCCAATGTCCTTCTAGGCCAACCTTACCTCCCACCCTAGCACATATTGCGCCTCTTCCTGGTTGGTTGTGAGTTTTCGTTTCCTTTGCTGTGCTGTTTAGTTTGTTGCTCGCCACGATCCTTACACTATTTATCTTTGTTTTTGGTTTTCGATCCCTTATGGCTCCATAATATTCCTCATTTGCACTCTGGTTATCCGTTGTTTTGTTTCGCCCGACTCTTTACTTCGACTGCCAAAAGTCGAATCTCAAGCGATCATCTGCTAGCTTTGCCAGCTTCTGTTTTGGCCTTCAGGGCTGCTAGCTCCACTCTCCTTTTATAAGGGTGACAAAGTAGCTTACCCAGCGGCGCAAATTCACATTACGGAATCGAGCACCTCCTTATCACTTCGCAGACTGGCGGCCAGACAGAATCGATTACAACCCAGATTACTTTTACATTAGCATGGCCGCTTTGTGTACTGCCTGCTTTCGAAACCTCATCGAAAAAGTGAGCGATAGCCGAAAGCTTTTCGGAGCTCCATTACATCTGCATATACTTATCTAAGAATGGTAATCAACGTTGTGGATGGGCCGGCCACTAAACGACACACAATTTTTAAATTTTATGCGCTGTTGTATTGCAAATGCTTTACGAGTCAATTTGCTATTAAGAAGTAGTTAAATAGGTAGGTGCGTTTTTTATACAGCTCCTAAAGCATATATAAATGAAGTTTATAGAGTTGTAGAAAAAAGAGGTATAGGAATACTATAATTAATTTTAGTTCCTGTGTCAGATAGTCTGCAAGCCACACGTCAAATATTAAGTAACTAAGAATATAAAAAAAGAAACGAATTCCTGCCAACACACAAATGTGTATGACAGCTGCACACATGCGCAGTTATACCTGTGTGGAAGCATGCTTTTACAAAAGGAAAGAGAAATTGACGCACGAAGCTTTGATGACATGGCAAACTTCATCGGGGGTGTCCTAGAAATCTCTAGAGATTTTGTCTTCGGTTGGTTTGCAAATCGTTGGAAAAATCCGTCGGTGTCCCAGTACTTCGAGAGATTTCATTTTCTTAGTGGGAAAGAGAATTGGTCCAATTGGGTTCAAAATAATTGTCCATCTATCAAAACAGGGCTGCATCGCGCGCAAAAAAATTTCCCTTCTATAAGTTTTGAATAAAAATGATGTTAAACGGAAATCTGTTAGTTGTGTGCATAAGTTTAATGATTCATGCTAATATTATAACTTGATTTGAAGTCACGTTATCCAAAATTAAAATGAAAAATTTAAAAATATTTGCGCGCCAACCATACAGCAGAATTTGCCATCCCTTGGCACGTTTATTGATGTTGGATTTCCCATGCGGCGCTAGTGAGGCTGACCCTTCCGTTGGCCCTTGGTTTGTTTGCGAAAAATTATTAAAAAGCAAATTTCAATATTAAAACAAATTAAACATGTTATTAATTTGATGCAGCCTATCCAGTAAAATAATGTAGCTTACATTTCCAAAACTAATTTTTCTTATCAAAATAGTTTTAGCAGTGGATTTAGCAAAATCTCTTCCCAAAACACTAGAGATTTGAAACCAACCGAAAGAGATTTCTAGGACACCGAGAATTGGTTTTGGGTTGGAATTTAATTGGAAGAGTTTTCTTGGGACACCGTCGCGTATGACAACTCTGAATACAAAGTATAGCGAAAGTGTTCTCTTTACTAGTGAAAGACGCCAAATCAAAAAACAGAGAAAGCACAAGGGATCGTGCAATATTGGATACAGTGGAACAGACAAGGAGATTTCTTAAGAAAAATGACAATATATTAATTTTAAATGCTGACAAAGGAAACAAGACTGTTGCAATGGAAAAGGACGATTACAGAAACAAAATGATAGACATATTAGGGGACATGTGCACTTATAGGAAATTAAGACAAGATCCAACAACAAGATTACAGACCAAAAACAACAGTTTGGTGGACAAATTGTTTAAGCTAGACATAATTTCTAAGACGGAGAAAAATACACTAACGACAACAACGGCGCTGCCCCCTAGAATATATGGACTTCCGAAAATCCATAAAGACGGAACTCCACTGAGACCAATTTGCTCATCGTTTGACGCACCCTCTAGTGGACTATGTAGATACGTGGCACAAATTTGAAAAAACATCACGGCCGATTCCATCTACAACGTTAAGAACTCGATGGAATTTAAGCAACGGACCAATAACACCCACATTTCTGACACAGAGAAATTAGTCTCATTTGATGTAGTCTCACTATTTCCGAGCATTCCGATAGAATTAGCATTAGATATCATAGGAAAAAAATGGAAATCGATATCATGGAGATACTCAGATTTTGCATCATGGAAAATCGATATTTTAAGTTCGAGGATCAAACATACACACAACTTAAGGGCATGCCGATGGGATCTCCAGCATCGCCGGTAATAGCGGATATCGTGATGGAAGAACTACTTGACAACACCATTAAAAAACTTAGACACCCTCCAAGACTGCTCACCAAATATGTGGACGATTTGTTTGCGATAATTAAAGAAGACGAGATCCAGGACACATTAAATACATTAAACTCCTACCATCGCAACATAAAATTTACAACAGAACTGGAAATCGATGGAAGACTACCTTATTTGGACACTACTATAAACAGACATGGAAATAAAATCAAATTATAATGGTATAAGAAACCTTCAGCATCAGGACGATTAATTAATTTTCACTCCAGACACCCTAAAAATATGGTAATAAATACAGCGGTCAGCTGTATTCAACGGATGCTGAGCATTAGCGACGAGACCTACCATAAGGAGATCATTTCCGAAATTAGGACCTTATTAAAAAACAATGACTTCCCAATGACGATTATAAATTCTTTAATAGGGAAACATAAGACTACAAATCCTAAGGATGACAAAAGACCAAAATCATATAGATCCCTGACTTACGTGCCAAAAATCTCAGAACGGTTCGCAAATTCGGATTGCTATAACAAACAAAACATACAAGTAGCCCATAAGCCCACAAACTCTATGAAGAATTTTTATAATAAGACGAAGTCCAAAATTGACATAGCAGACAAAAGGAATGTGATATACAGAATACCATGCAATGGAAACTTAGAGAACGCGTGCAATAAATTTTACATCGGAACAACAAAATCAAAATTAAAAACAAGGATATCACAACATAAATCTGACTACAAATTTCGACACCAAACGACCATACAGAAAACTGCATTGGCGACACACTGTATGGAGAGCGGACATGCACCAGCTTTTGAAAAAACAACAATCCGGTTTACGGTTTACTCTCGAAATGTTACATATAATTGACACACCAACGGATAAGAGACTTAACTACAAAACGGACACTGAAAACTGTGATCATCTTTACAGACATCTCTTAAATAAATAACAACTCAGTACTGAACTCCACGTCAAGCGGTACAGACGTTTTATAAATTGTATGTAAAATGTCCACGGTCTTTTGTTTAAATGTAATAAATTAATTGGTAAATTGTTTTTGTAGTGTCCCTGAAGACGGAGGCCGACGCGCATCCGAAATATATTGGAAATAAAACCAAAATTTAATTTTGTGTTTTCATTCTTGACCTCGAGCCGGCAAAACATCAACATTCGAAAGTGTACTATACTTTTGAGCCTCATTTAGTTGTGCGCCGCAGGGTTACTCGTGACTTCTCTTTCGTATGAGAGATATATTGGTATTCACGACCCCCAGTAGAGCTGTGGAGCTGTTGAACTGAAAAAATTTACCATTTTTGTATACATGTCAGTAGAATTATCTTGTTTTATTCTTCTTGTTTTAAAAACTTTCTCAATTCAACAACTCTACAGCTCAACTGGTGGTCGTAAATACACTAATAGGGTCAAAATTTATTTCATATTATAACCCTGTTCCCAGATAACAGGGAAATTAACAAGAGAAAAAGTAACAAAATTATAATACTATTTGGAGTGGTTCTGGCAGCCTTTTACGACTTGAACCTTCTTGTGCATCGTCAGTTTTTTGAACTTAATTAGAATATTATTGTGACGCGGCTAGATCAACCTGACCTTCAATTGTGCATAAAATCAATTATAGTGGATGTCAAACTGTGCTTCAAGTTTAAAATGCCGAGCGAGTCTCAAACTGTAATGCAGGAATGCAATTGAAACTCAATATTTTTTTGTTGAATTTTAATTCCGCAAAAATAAAGAAATTTATTTTTTAAGCCTAAAAAAACTCGGCAATAATTGTCATCTTGTGACAGTAAAACGTCACCTTGCCTTTGTGTTTCGCTGCTTCGCACACAAGCAAACGCTTTCATTGTGTGAGTTTGGACACCACTGCTTTAAAAGCAATTTGTATAATTTTTTTTGTCAAAATAAAAGCACAATTTGAGATTTTGCAAGTTGATTTGGGTGGGTAGGCTTCTCAGAATATTTTTGTTTAAGTTGCTCTATTTCAGTTTCGACCAATGGAATGCTGAGGTCGTTGTGAATACACTCATTGCGAATGTACCATGGCGCTCCAGTGATGGTTCTGAGAATTCTTGATTGTGATCTTTGGAGGATGTCCACACTGCTCGCACAGGCATTTCCCCATAACTGCGAGCCATACGTCCAGACAGGCTTTATGATGCTTTTGTACAGTAGGACTTTATATTCCAGTTTAAGAGGGGAACGGGAGTTGATTAGCCAGTGAAGGCTGTTGGCCTTTAGCTTGATTTGAAGCTTTTTCGACTCCATTTGTTTGCGCCATATGAGCCTTCTATCGAGGTGCACACCTAGGTATACAACATCGTTTGATTGCGGGATCTGGGTTGCATTTAAGGATAGCTGGGGACAGGTGCTTCTGTTGAGTGTGAACGTCACATGCTTACACTTTTTCTCATTGATTTTTATGCGCCAGTTGGCCAGCCATTCTTCCACATTAGCTAGGTGGCTTGCCAGGAGACTTGTTGCGGTAATTGGACATCGTGATCTGCTTAATATTGCCGTATCATCCGCAAAAGTACTTATTGTAAGTCGGGGGTCTGTTGGTATGTCGGCAGTGTACATTACATATAGAAGAGGACCGAGTACGCTACCCTGCGGCACTCCGGCTCCTATAGTGAACTCTTCCGTTGTGTACTCATTTTGACGATCTGTAAATACTCTGTTACTGACGTAACTTTCTAGTACTTTGTGAGTATTTGGGGGAAGCATTGTCCTTATCTTGAATATAAGACCATCCAAACAAACGCGGCCGGAGTGGCTCAGCGGTTAGTGTGCCCGACTGCTGAGCATGAGGTCGTGGGTTCGATCCCGCCTCGGAACATCTAATGAAAAGTTTTTTTCTTTGAATAAAACTTTACACCCGGCCACACCTCTTGCTGTTGGCGCCAGCATTGCAGTAATTAGCCATGAAAAGCCTCTCAAAAAACTGCCGTTCGGATTCGGCGTTAAACTGTAGGTCCCTTTCTCTTGTGCTAAAATTAGAAGCGCACAAGCCAAGAGATTGAGAGAGGCTCGGCTTTGGCCCCTTTGGGCTGTTGTCATCTTGACAAGCCGATTTTATTATTTATAACCAAACGCGGTCAAATGCTTGGGCAACATCTTAGAAAATTGCAGAGCAGTATTCGCGGTGCTCAAACGCAGTCCGAATGTCTGAAGTTAAACGGTTGACTTGCTCAATAGTCCCGTGCTTTGCTCTAAACCCAAATTGATGTGAGGGAATGATATTTTGTGCATGGGCATCAATTTTACGGAGTAAGATCTTCTCAAATAGTTTTGACAGGCAAGGAAGCAGACTTATGGGTCTGTATGATGACGCTTGTGTTTTATCTTTTCCTGGTTTCTGAATCATTATGATTGTGGACCTCCTCCACTGAGTTGGAAAGTATCCACATCGCAGAACAGCATTGAAAAGTCCTGAGACATATGTAATGGCGGGACTTGGAAGTTCCATAATCATTTTAGGTGTAATAAGGTCATGTCCAGGAGCTTTTCTGGGATTTAGCTCTCCGATGGCATTTTTTATTTCTAGCGAATGAACTTTGATTGGGTCAGTTTGTGCGGCGGTCGGAACCAATGGAAGTTCATTGCCATTAGTTGGAGGATTTGGCTGGAAAACATTTCTAAGGTGAAGTGCAAAGACAGTTGCCTTTTCTTCGTCGCTGCGGGCCCATCTTCCTGTCTGATCTCTTAGAGGCGTGTCTACCTTTGCAGGTGGCTTTATGCTGGCGCGTGCCCTCCATAGGGGAAATTTGGTGCTTGTAGGCGATAATTTTTCGATATAACGGCTATGTGCTGTTCTTCGGCTTCGAGTGCTTTGCGAAGTACGCGTTCGGCAAGTCTCAGACGATTTTTTGCGGCAGGCGATCTAAAGCTTTGCCATTCTGTTCGGCTTAGCTCTGAAAGCCCAGTTAAGACTTAGCGACGGAGGACAAAGCTACCAATAAAGATAGCGAGAATATTGGTCATTAAAATCTTAGAGTCTCTGTCCAACCTGAAGGAACTCTTCCACCAGCACACCTACGCTCTATGTAAGCTCAGCTCACTTCCATTGCCTCAGGGCTAAACATTAAGCGACGCCATGAGACATCGATTGTGGTAGCTCTTCATCTGTTTCTACCTGACCAAAGCAGAACAGAGGCTTCTTCCTGTCAAGAGGCAGCCTGTACAGATGTTTATCCTGGTCTAGGTCTGATCTGGAGATCATGGTTGTTGTTGTTGTAGTGGCTGGGAAGGATTGTACTTAGAGGTAGAAAGAAAGAAAAGAGAATTAGAGGGTAAATGATTAAAGAGATATAGAAGCTTATGTGGTATCAGGTCGAGGAATGTGGCTGCTTCTACGCAATATGGGGCCATATTCGAGGAGTTGTCTGACAGGAGACACCTCGATCCTAAGATCGTGTTTTACTGCCTGAGGCCGTCTGGTCATGTTTAGCAGAGTGCCGGCATGATTGGAATGGGACTCACAGTGGCATCCCATCAAGAATTGCTGCGTTACGAGTCTGTTGTGGAGGCGTACTGGGAGGACATCAGTCTCTTTATCTCTGAAGAAAGTCGAAAAGTTTGCTGACAACTTGGAGGTTCGTTTCACCTTCATCATTCTAGCTTCCCCGTAGGAGGTCGTCTCCATTTAAGCTGGTCTCTTAACTGAACTGACCCACTGTCTCCGAGCTAAGCCCACTAAGGCCCTCGGCTGTGACGATGTTGACGGCAAGGCACTTCCTGAAGTGAAAGTACTCTTCCTGCTTATGACATTAACAGCAATGATTCGATTCCAATAGTTCCCATCCAAATGAAAGTGTGCAGCAATCGTGATGGTTCCCAAAAAGGGCAAGCATCTTACGAAGCCCAACACGTACCGATCCATTAGTCTGCTACCAACTTTCTTCAAAAGAATAGTTCTTGGCAAAATGTTGGCGGTTAAAGATGCTTTACCAGACCTTCAGTAAAGCTTTTGTAGAAGAGACTGTGCGCCTCAGCAGGTTCACCAAACCACATTTTGAAAGCTTTCGAGAGCCACAAACATTGTTCTGCCGTTTTCCTCCATATTCTAAGCCGAGTACTCCATCGTTGGACAAGCTCAAGTGGACTTTCGTTCAGCTGAGGTCAACATCATCAACTATGCTGACTACCGTCTGAAATGTTGGAGCACTGGAGCAAAGAATTGACCAGCTCGATTCTTCATCGACTGGAACCTAAGCCTAACAGCCCCAAATACTTAAAAATTAAACAAAAGAGGCCAAACAGGTGCTTGATACCTTACCACAACAACCCTTAGTCACTTTTGATACTCATTTTACCTTCGCCTAACACTTCACTCAATCAATTGATGCCTCTTTAACATTTACCTTCTGCCTTGACCAACCATTCCATTCCAATCCTCCCCAGTTTGTGACGTTGCCTATCCCGGCGAACTACAGGCCGTCATGGGCAGCTCTGGCGCCGGCAAGACCACCCTGCTGAATGCCCTTTCGTTCACCTCAAGGCATTCAGGTATCGCCCTCCGGCCTACGCTTGCTCAATGGCCAACCGGTGGATGCCAAAGAGATGCAGGCCAGCTGTGCCTATGTTCATTGTCTCGCTAGCGGCCCGGGAACATCTCATTTTCCAAGCCTTGGTCCGCATGCCTCGGCATTTGAGCTACAAACAGCGCGTGGCTCATGTGGATCAGCTCATACAAGAGTTTTCGCTGAGCAAGTGTCAGCATCAGAGACCTGCAACAAGACTCTAATGTTCGACCACACTCGTGCGTTTACTTGGCTTGGTGGGACTCGTCGCCTTGGTTCGACACACTCGAAATGATCGCAAGCACATTGAGTCAGAACGATTAAGCTCTTTGCTTCGTACGAGTAATAATATGAACAAGCTTTTCATACCACGAGTCAAAATAAGCCTTTTGCCAGCAATGGCCAAGCCTTTTCGACACTCAACTCTTGTTTACTCGTACGCGCAACAGAATTTACTCGACGGCGAGCTTCGACAAGCCTCTTATGCAATTGTTGTTGTCTTTTGAAAACTTCAAACAACAACATGCCACAAGAAAGAAAGAGAAAGCGTATGCAAAATACAAATGCAAAAATAGGCCACAATGAAATCATTTTGCTCTCACAAACTGTTGTTTTTTGTGTGCTTGTGTCGATTGTGTACAAGCTTCTCGCAGCAGATCTTTGACTTCGGCTACAAGTACTCTTGGTGATTCGCGCCCGAAGCTAGGAGTAATCGCGAGTATTTGTACCGAACGAACTTTACTCATGACGGCTCGCATCAGAACGCTGAGTCAACTTGAGTATGAGTAAGGGCAATATTTGAGTATGACAAGCCTTGAGCGCTGAGGGATGGTACTCGTGGAGGCTCGTTGCAGTTCTCTGGTCAGCATACGATTATTGAAGTGCCGGGTCGGGTGAAGGGCTTGTCTGGCGGGGAGCGTCAACGTTTGGCCTTCGCCTCGGAGACCCTGACTGATCCACCGTTGCTGATATACGATGTGCCCACCTCGGGATTGGATGTATTACCGCTCACAGTGTCTTTCAGGTGTTGAAGAAACTATCGCAAAAGGGCAAACCGTCGTACTGACCATACATCAACCATCGTCGGAGTTGTTCGAGCTATTCGACATGATACTGCTAATGGCCGAGGGACGTGAGGCGGATTCGCGCGAACGCATATCCAAGATTTGCGATAACTGCGCACTCTATTGTCTAGTTTTCTGCAAAGAATTTCAACAAATTACATTATTAAAAAATAGGGAAAGTTAACTTGGCTCCAGTTTTAAAGTGGCACAGAAGCTTCCAGTGAAAACCCAAAAAAGTTTTTCTCATTCATACTGCAGCTATATGCTTTGTAAAAGTGTATGCAAAATGATAAGGAAAAAAAAGTTTTTCTCACTAGAACTAGTTTTACGACCGATCGTTCCTAACAAGATCCGATTTCGACAATTTTGTAAATTGTGTAAAAAATAGTTTAAGTGTATGCCAATGATAAGGACGTTTTCATTAAAAACAAAAAGTTTTTCTCACTAGAACTAGTTTTTCGACCGATGGTTCCTATGGGAGCTATATGCTATAGTCATCCGATTTCGACCAATCTTTGTGAATTGTGTAAAAGTATATAAATAAGTGTACGCCAATGATAAGGACGTTTTCATTAAAAACAAAAAAAGTTTTCTCCTTCAGAACTAGTTTTTCGACCGACCGTTCCTATGGATCTATATGCTATAGTCATCAGTTTCGACCAATCTTTGTAGAATTGTGTAAAAGTATATCAAATAAGTGTATGCCAATGATAAGGACGTTTTCATTAAAAACAAAAAAATTTTTCTCACTAGAACTAGTTTTTCGACCGATCGTTCCTATGGGAGCTATATGCTATAGTCATCCGATTTCGACCAATCTTTGTAGAATTGTGTAAAAGTATATAGAATAAGTATGCCAATAAAGAAAAGGACGTTTCGACTAAAAACAAAAAGTTTTTCTCACTAGAACTAGTTTTTCGACCGATCGTTCCTATGACAGCTATAAAGCTATCATCCGATTTCGACCAAACTTAGTAAAATAATGGAAAGGAAATAAACAAAAAAATACATAATTTGAAAGCATTTCCATTAAAAACAAAAAGTTTTTCTCTTTAAGACTGGTTTTCAACCGATCGTTCCTATGGCAAAAGACTTTGTGCAAAATTTAGTGAGGTACTGAAAGACCTCTCAACCGAAGAAGGGGGACACAACTAATATTGTCGGAGATGCTTCCCTTCTATGCGTTACACATCCAGCTGTAAGGGTATAAAAATTTCCGTTTCTAGTAGCCTTTTTTACCCATTTTCCTTACAAAAACATCTCAGTAGTCACTGAAACGCTCTCAACCCATTTTAAGCCCAGGTGTACATGTTGTGCTAAAAGTTAGTTTTACTAAAACGCGGGGACACGCAAACAAAATTTTCTAGTAATAGAATTTATTTTTATTTTTTTTTATTTTGTATTGTCAGCTTCAAGCTTTTCCCAAGGCAGACATGCGAGCTATAACTATACTTTACCTGTTGTAGGTACTTCTTCCAGATTGAACTTGCATAATTTTGAGTGTTGTAAAAATCCGAAAATATAGTGTGATCAAATTCGTGAAAGTGTTTTAAAATGTCACTTGGGAATTTGGTGAATTTTAATTTATGTGCAAGACATTTGGTAAATGTTTTAAATTGTATCAATCCGAAAATCCATCGAATTGATTCGATTTGCCATTAACTCATTTAGTGGCAGTTGAAAGAGTATCAATCCGTAGCAGCATTAATTGCGCCTGCTCTGAAGAAAAGCTCAGTTGTTTGTAGCTCCTGTGCGTCAAAGGATAGAACATGCTGCATCTAACTCCTTGGACATTCGCCGTCTGCATAGGCTAAGGCACAAACTGAATCGAATTCAATTCAGAGGTGGACGGTGGACAGTAGGTGAATGCCACACGTCTCTAGGCCATTAGCAGTATCTTGTCAAACAACTCCGACGAAGGTTGATGTATGGTCAGTATGACTGTTTTGCCCTTTTGCGATAGTTTCTTTAACACCTGAACGACTCTGTGAGCGGTAAATGAATCCAATCTCGGGGTGAGGTCATCGCGTATCGGCAACGGTGGATCAGTCAGGGCCTCTGGAGAGAAGCCAAAACGTTTACGCTCACTACCAGACATACCCTTCACTCGACCCAGCACTCCAATAATATCACTTGCTCAGCGACAACTCCTGTATGATCTGGTCTACTCGCGCAACTCGCTGTTTGTAGCTCAAATGCCGGGGCATGGCTCGGAAAATAAGTGTTCCCAGGCCGCTAGCGAGCCAATGAATAGATCGTCCTGCTGAACATAGGCACAACGGTTGGCCATTGAGCATGCTTACGCCGGAGGGCGATTTTTGTGAACTTAATCCGTTCTATACTGAGACATCTTTAGCAATCGTGCAGTACAAATCATATTTACGCTGCATTGCTACCGACGACAATACGTCCAATATTTGTGGCTGTCTTCCACTCATCTCTCTGGAAATCATCTGCAAGGTTACCAGCAAAGTCGCATTGATATAATTAAAGCCTAGCTTTACATTCCCCAACGCATGCGCACAGCAAGAAACGACCCAGGGAGAGCCCATCTCCAAGGCCAGGAGAGAGTGAGTTTGGAGGAGAGCAGAGGCAACTTCGAACCAGCATCAGCAGCAGTCAAACGAATGAAAGTGCAGTGAGATTCCCAAAAAAATTTGAGGCAGGTCCACGGTAGTGACAAGCGCGCAAATTGTTCGTGTCGTGGCCCAGCAGTAACGAAAATTCCGAAAGGCGGACCAAAGCCCGGAAAAAACCAAGAATTTTTTAAATCAGGGACTGTAATCTGTAATGGCATGAAGTAGATCGCATGGTGACAGCTGTAAAATCTGGAGCTGTTATGCATTTCCTAGTGTTAAAGATGTCGTCAGTTGGGATTCTGTTATATTCAGCTAGCGAAGCAGCCTGCGGGGGGGTTCTTTGACTCTTTCCTAACACACTACCATACACATTAAATTAGAATCCCTTAAAGCCTTTTAAAGAACAAAAAAAAATAGAAATTGAAATACCAAAAAAAAACTGAAAAAAACCTACTGATGAAGAGAGACATAAAGAGAGATAAAGAAGATAAAAAGAATTAGGGCCTACACTGGGTTAAGCTACTAGGATGTACTGTAGCTTCGCTTCTGCACCCACCCTACCTTTGATTTCCTGTTAGCGGACATTTTGAAGGAAATCCCTTAACTGTGTTTTACGCCACCCTATATAACCACAACACCCTCAAGAGGAATAAGAAAGGTTTAGAATTCCATGTTCATTTCATACAAATTCTATTAAAAAAAAAAATAATTAAAATTAAAATATAAGGCTGAAGTCTTCATATCAGGGGTTGTACTGTATTCGGTGTACATAATATTCAAGATAAGATTGACTAAAGTGCGTTTTTATATTGGTAGGCTCATTCACAAAAAAAATTTATCTAATCCATAACAAAATTTTATGATTTTAAGAATTTTTATAAATGGTTTTTAGTGTGTGTAAATGCTTGCGAGGATCTAATGAATGATGATGTTTCCTTATGTTTATTTATTAATATGATTTTATAGCAGTTTTAACATGTGTGTACGTATATTTTACGCAGCACTATGCATGTCAAATTAAACAAGAAGAGGTACAAAATATGTTCGCAAAGCAGTTAACGCAAAATTTGGTATATAAAAAAACAAAGAGCGAAAGCATAAAACGCAGCTAACTGTGATCAGCCAGCTTATCTCAAAACACCCAAAAAAAAATGTTTTGCTGTTGTTTTGCTTATACTATCCTTCTTTGGGATAGGTCATGGTGTAATTAGCTGTATGTGTTCTCACTTACCCACTCATGTAACGATGAAGGCCTCCAAAGTCGATGATGGTTTTGTTGATCTTTTACTAAATTGACTGTTTAGAAAAAAGCACCATGTATATTTAAATGTGTCTCTTTTTTGTTTACCACGGTTTTTTTTTTTTTTTGAGCTGCTTTTAATTTAATGAAGATTTAATTATAGGTTGTTTTATTTATTTATACTTATTTATTTATTTATTTTTATATGTTTATATGACAAATTTTTTTTTTTATTTTTATTTTATAAACTTTTAGAATTTTATTGTGTGTGTGTGTAATTAACTGTGCAAAAAGGTAAGAATTGTCGCCTTTGGTTTGTCAAACATTTGTATGGTTGTATTCGTGCACTTGGATGTATGTTTGAGACGATGGGTGAATGTATGTAAATGATGATGTGATTGGTTGTTTTTTTTTTTTTTTGCTTTTTTTTTTAATTTACATTTTTCTTTTAGCACACACCTACAGCCATACAAATGTATTAAATTTTAGACACTTGCACACACTTTTATATGTTTATGTTCTTTTAGGTTTTAGATTCGCAATGCATTTACAGACGAAGAAAAAAAAAATGAGCTTAAGCAAAATTTGAATGCCATGTGGCCAACAAAAAAAATATGCACAATGCACAACGAATTTTCGAATTTTCTTGGGGACTTCGTCTATATTAACAGACCGGCTTTGGCACAATTTTCACTACACTTTACTTCATCTTTCTGTATTAGCGATGTTGGGGCTGCTGCAGGTGAATTAAAGCCATATGCTGAGCTCGACTTTGGGAGCGTATACTGGCGGCACTGATGGTGTTGACACAAATTGATCTGGCCAAGCTCCTGATAATAATTAGTAAATTAGGTTTTTGATGATAAGAGCAGCACGTGGAGTTTTTTTTACCTGAATATTTGAATATTTCCCAAGGCCAAGAGTTTGTCAACTCGTGGACAAAGTAAATTTTTCCGCTGCTGCTGGGCAAGAAAATCTAAATGCCCCTTCAGCAGAGGCTGGATTTTTCCTCTCTGGGTGGGACTGAAAATTTTCAATTTGGGTTAGGTTGAAAAATTAAAGATTTTCTTTAATTTTTCAACTTACCTTGCCAAAAATATTAATCGCCAATCTCAGTTGCTATGCGTAAGTGACACAATAGCTCTGGATGCTGCGATTTACTGATAATTTTTCCACTTCTAAAAATTTTTGATATGCCATGTCTGGGCAAGAAAATTTTTCGGCAGAGATGCGTCCGTCTGGTTTTGTGGCTCAAGTGAAAAAGATCAAGGCCTGGCTTTCGGTATGCCAGCTAACCTATTGGTCTAGAGCTTTGCTCTTGAAAAAGTTAACAAGGCCGACCACTGCAAGCGAGCTTTCGCTTATCTGAGTGCAAGCCTGCATTTGCTATCGGGATCTGCACTGGGTGTGTATAAACTTATTGTCGTTAGGCTGTTTGAACTGTTCGTTACCGTTTAAAATTTTAAACAAGCAAAGGCAGGAGTTGTACACTACAAATCATTATAAGTTTTATAATAAAAATTATTAAATAATGATTAATTTTAATTTTATTGATTTACTCCAAGTAATGATTAATTTTGAGTTACTTTAAAACTCAACCAATAATCATTAAAAAAAATAAACTCATGATATAATGATTATTCTTTAAGGGGGGGGGGGTAAGTTTACACTTTCGATAAATCGATTTTTTTGTCTTATCTTATTTGTTAAACATCTCAAGAATATACTCTGAAAATTTTAAGTCGATCGGAGCAAAACTCTTGAAGTTATTGTCCAATTCAGGGGCGGTTGCGCTCTATACGCATAAGACGCATATGTTGTTTATACGTTTTTCTCAAAACTACTTTTTTTCAAAGTCCGTGATCACTGTCATTTAAAAACTACTAAGCCGATTCCATTTGAAAACTGGTACACATTTTCTACATATGAAATACCTCCCCCAACGTTTAGTAAAATTTTTTTTTACATTAAGGGGTTTCCCACCACAAAAATGGCGGGAATTTTTCGTGGAAAATCGCAGTTTACACTTTAGATGGCCACCAAAAATTTTTAAATGAAAAAAAAATAATCGGAGAACGTTGGGGGAGGATTTGATAATACTTTGACTAAATTTTAATGGTTTTTGGTTTCAGATAATTTTCGACCGAGATATAGTGATCACCGCAAATTGTATTTTTTCAAAGACGTTCTGGGGCAAGCTCTGTCACCGGCTTGTTTTGCAATATTTCGACATGAAAAATTACAGAATATAGTTAAAAGTATGCTTAAGGGTACATGTCTAGATTCAGATTTTGAAAATTTCGATTTTTTTTTTTGGCTTTAATCATGCGTTATAATGTTAAAAACATCCCCTGAAATTTTTAAGCAAAAAAAAATACAAATTCGAGATATTTTGATTTTTTGTACAGGTAGGTCGGGCGCAACTGTATGGTCCTGGCGTTGGAGATTTTATTTAAGTACGCAAACCTTTCTTATTTCCAAAAAAAAAAAAAAAAACGTTAAAAAACAAAAAAAAAAAAAAAAAAAAAAAAAAAAAAAAAAAAAAATACTCTTCACTTTTTTGGTTGTTGTGATTTTACCCTGTCCTGGCGCACTCTTTTCCAAATTTCTCGAAAAGTTCTTGACCGATTTTGATAAAACTTTTTTTCCGTGAAAGCTAATAGCCAGATGCAACTAATCGATGCCTAAAACCTACAAAATTTTTTTTCTATTTTAGAGAAAAATGTTGTCGAAACTTTAAATGCGATTATCTCGGAACCACTTTTTTCACCCTGGTGCGTCAGATTGCGAGGCCATTTGTTGACCGATTTTCTTATAGTTTTTTTTAAATTGCTCGTAATACCCGTCGCTATGGTCGGAACTAGGATATTTTTGATCGGTCCATAAATAGCGGAGTTAGGGGCCATTTAGGGGTAAAAAATAGGTCAATTTTCGAAATTTTGACTTTGAGAACCCCTTACTCCCCTATATATAGACCGATCCCAGATATCCTAGTTCCGACCATAACCACATCAATTCCCAACAAAACCTCATTTAAATTTTTTTTTATCCGATGACGCGTTCTCTGGAAATCTGACGCACCAGGCACCTATGTTTTTAAAAATGGGTCGACTTTGAAGCGGGCTACAACAACAACCGCTGCAACAACAACTACAGCTTGATCAATTATCTATCGAACAAAAAAAACCGCTAGTCGATATGTGGTAAACTTTTCGAGTAATAAATTTTTTCGTAAACCCTTACTTTTGGGCTGCTGAAACTAGACATGTACCTTAATAATGTACAAAAGGTTTGATTTGCTCAATCCATACTTTCAAAAAAAAATTCATAAAAAAGCATTTTTTTTTACGCTGTAAACCCAAGACAAGTTTTGTCTTTTGCTCAAAAAAAAACTCAACTTGTAAGGCAAACATTTTTGTATATTCTTAATCATAACCAAGCCAACGTATAGTCATATTTGAAAGGAAAAAATAAAAAAATTCTGAAGAAAATATTTAAATTTTTTATTTTTATTCAATAACTAACTGATAGCGTCGCGGGTCTTATGATTCTTCAAAGCGCGATTAATTCAAACCTTGTGAAGGCGCAAACTGTCGGTTTCACTTTTGGACCGTTTCGCACTTTTTCCTGTAACCGTCTTCATGCTAATCTAAAATCATTTGCATGAGCATAAGAACGACTTGCTATTTCCTATAGCGTACTTTTCCGCTTGAACCATCCATCCAGCTAGACGAGATCATTTTTAATTCAAAAATGGATTGTATTGGTCTTGGGTTACAGACTAGGAATATATAAATTTTATTCCCTTACTCCCTAAGAAAAAGGCGCAATTTCAATTTGAGTTTTATTTTTAACCGAATATGGGTTTTAACGACCTATTTTGATTTTAGTCAAAGTGAATGTTAGCAGGCTCAAAAGGTCGAGGTTTGATTATAGTTCAATAATCAACCAGAAAATTCAACAGACAATACATTTGAACATGAACAGTAGTAGCTGTGGCTGTGTAGACGGCTGGGCTGTTTCGGCTGCCGCCATGGCAAAGCCTTCGTCAGTACACTTTCAGTTGCTGTCACACCAACAAGCCATTTGCAAATCCTATTTATACTACCAAGGCGGCGAATAAATTGTTGAGAATTCCAAGTGCACAAATTTGCACGAACTTTCAACTAGCTTTTAAGCTAAAATTCCAAGTGCACAAACTTGCACGAACTTTCAACTAGCTTAAAGCTCCGCTTTTTAGGGTATGATGGAGAAAAGGTATATGATTATTGAGCATACAACCGATTGAGCTGCATTCCTGATTCAATCTATCTCTGTTGTTTGTTATTCTTTAGGTTCCCTATTAAACAAATAAATCTTGGTTTTATAAAAAGGAAGCCACCCTTTAATTAATGAGAAAATCGTGCTCAGAGATCGTGATTAAAAAGAAATTACACCTAAATTATTGAAAGTTCGTGCTATTTGTGCACTTGGAGTTCTCAACAATTTATTCGCCGCCTGGGTAATATAAATAGGATTTGCAAATGGCTTGTTGGTGTGACAGCAACTGAAAGTGTACTGACGAAGGCTTTGCCATGGCGGCAGCCGAAACGGCCGTCTACAACAGCCACAGCTACTGTTCATGTTCAAATGTATTCTCTGTTGAATTTTCTGGTTGATTATTGAACTATAATCAAACCTTGACCTTGAGCCTGCTAACATTCACTTTGACTAAAAATAATGATTATTGGTTGAGTTGTAAAGTAAAACTCAAAATTAATTATTATTTTGTGAGTAAAATAATAAATCCTGAAAAATCCTTAATCATGGTGAAAATGGATAAAGGATCCTTAAGGAAGAATTTTGGTATATCTCTCGCTGTCTTAAAGTTGCTACAAGTGAATGATTTTTTGATTTAAAAAAAAAAATATAATCATTATTTGCAGTTCCTTGTTTTAAATCCAAAAAACATGTTCGGATCCTGATATAACCAATTGTTGCTACTTTACCTTTGGTATATAAATGCATGTGAAGACGGAACATATGTATGTTTAACCAAATGTATGTCGACAGCCAGGACAGCTGTATATGTTTTGCTTTTGCTTAGTCGCTGCATTCGCTGATAAGTAAGAACAGATTAGCTCAAAAACAAGATCATAAAACCGAGTGGTTTGTTTTGATTATGATCTTTGGAAACTTAAGAGTAACTTAATAAACTTGCTATGTTTGGTGGATGACCTATGACAACATAAAGTGCGTGTACGATCACCTGCATAAATAGATTTATAGAAATCAACGAAAGAGAATCAATAGAACAATAATGCCACTAACAATAATTAAATTTTTGTTATTATGCCTATAGTATTTGCAATATAAAATCAGAAAACCCTATTTTCTTCCATGAACCGATTCGACCAGCTGATACCCTATAATATTAATATTTGATCGTGAACATACCTGACTTCCTTTTCTTAATTATGCTTATATATTTTTATTAGCTTAAGCACCGCGAGGGGTGCTCAATTGTTAGTTTTCCATAAAGAATCGAAATGAAGAATATTTTGTTTGAAAAATGAAAGTTTATAAAAAAAAGAGTTTTGGATTTACTTTGTTAAAAAAATAAATATTAAAATTAACTTCTAAATTTTTATTATTTTCCGACGACATGGGAGCATAAGTGAAATGTAATACTGAAACATTTTGGGGTCTTCAGCAAATATCCAACATAAGAGGACCATGGTTGGGTGGGAATAGAATAAGGGGCGTGGCAAACAAGATCCAAGACCATCGCTACATTCTTTCCAAATTAAGAGTGCCTCATTTATTTTTGTCTTTTGTTAGTATTGCCTGTTATCAAACGCTTGCTGGTTACTGGCAACGTATTGTTGTTTTTTTTAGAGTTGTCTCATTATTTTGTTAGTTTCTGTAGGGACTCTATATAAAATTAAATGTAGTGGCGATCTGCAGCGGCAGCAACAACCCTCCATGCCGCAAGAGCTACGGTCTTAAAGGCTCACGGCTTAGCTGTTGGTCCACTGGCCAATTGGATGCAACCAGCGCAAAACATACGTTCCAAACATGTCAAACCTCTATCTCTTACCATCTCTGAGATCTGTTTGTTCATATGGACAGACGGTCAGACGGACGGACAGACGGACACTTTTGCACTAATTTAAAATACTCTGTGTACCTCTGGTACAGAGTATAAAAAGTAAACGAGGCATGCAGACAAAATTAAATGCGGCGTGGACAAATGCAAAGTCTGCATGACAAGAGAAAATCTGCGTTTTTCAAAGTATTTCATCATTTTTCATTAAGCTTTCTGAATTTCACATGGAAATGTAGGTTTTCTACATTATCGTTTAGATATTGAAAACCTACACGCGCGTGCAGAAATTCTAAACGAAAATGGTGCTTAAAATCAGTACAGAAAAGTTAAATTTTTCGTTTAGAAAACTGCTTTCCACACGTGCCGTTTAGGATTTCTAAACAAACGTTAAGGATTTCAAATGCAAAATGCTACATTTAGAAAATCTACACGAAACGTAGCTTGTCGCTTCCCTTTATAACTTTATTTTTATACGAGAGGGTTTAAAGGGGGGAGGGCTGATGTCCGTCTGGTTCGTCTGTCTTTGCTTCTTGTATCAATAAAATCTGGTAAAACTGAATTGGGAGGGAGTGTATCTTCCCTTTATAACTGTTTATTTTTGTATTTCTTTTTTTTTTGTTGGTGACGGTGTTTTCGGCGGGGATATCGTGGAACTTTTTGTTTTGCGTTTTTCTTTTTTTTAACATTCTAGTGTGCGGGTTGCTCCTGGAGTCGTGGTTCAGTGAGATTTTTTTTAATGAAACGTCTTTGGTATTTTTTTATCGGTCGCGGGTTGGGGTGTCGTGAGAATTTTTTTTTAAGGTTTTTGTATTTTTTTGTATTTTTTTAATTTTATTAATTTCTTTAAGGTGTTTTTAGCATTGTCTATATTTTTTACATTGCATTTATTGATTTTTTTACGAACATAACGTCACAATATACAAAATATATAGGCAAAAATATTTTTAGCCCATTGGACTATTTTTTTAAGCACTCAAATTCCTTCAACTTTTTTACCTAAAATTTAAAGATTTAGGCTATATTTAACATTTTTAAGACAATTATTGCCCATAAAGAAAATTTTAGGTCATAAAAACCAGATTCCTAAAATTGTAGGAATCATTTTAGGCATGATCCGAGTCAATATTGGCTCCTCGGAGCGCACTTACGTCTAGAACACTCGATGAGTGCCGTCCGTCTATCACAACGTGATCAATCTGGTTTCGTGTTGATTGATCAGGGGACCTCCAGGTCGCCTTGTGGTCGTCGCGGTGTTCAAATCTGGTGCTACTAATGACCATGTTCCGGCCCGAAGCGAAGCCTATTAGCCTCTCTCCATTTTTTTGGAGGTTTTTTTGTGCAGGCTAAATCGGCCGATAGTCGGGCGATAAACTTCTTCTCTCCCGATTTTTGCGTTAAAGTCGCCTAGCACGATCTTGATGTCGTGATCGGGTCAGCGCTCATATAGGTCTTCTAGGCGCTCATAGAATTCGTCTTTTTCCGAATCGTTCTTCTGTCGGGACGTGCGCACAGATAAGACTAATATTAAAATATTTTGCCTTAAGTCTGAGTGCGGCAAGTCGCTTGTCAACTGGTGTAAAGCTGATGACAGAGCGGCACAGTCTTTTGTTGACTGCAAAGCCGCAACCAAACTCGTGCTTCGAATCATGTCCACTGTAGTAGATCTCCCATGGGGCGTTGGTTTCGGATGTTATCTTTCTACACCCCTGTCCAGTCCATCTTATTTCCTGAAGTGCGGTAACGTCCGATGAATGTTCCTCGAGGACATCCACCAGCTTGGAATCCGCGCGCTCTCTATTGAGGGTGCGAACATTCCAGGTGCATATCCTCAAATCGTGGTCCTTAAAACGTTTGCGTAGGTCGTCGTCGGGGGGGGGGGGGGGGGGGTCCGTATCCGAGGCATTGTATTAGTTTTCATTGGCGGATGAATTAGACGCTAATCGGGTGCCAAGCCCGAAGTAACGCCCCCTATTTGTCCCAGGGTAGGATCGCCGCTCACGTTAGCCAGCAGCTTTACGGATGCATCGCTCTGTTACCAGGGGTAACCACGTAGAGGTGTGAGTCGACTTGAGGCGCAGTAAGCTACATACGCCCCCATAACCACAGGAAAGTTCCTGTCTTCCGGAGAAGCCCTGACAGGCAGTTTAACCGAATTTGCGTGTCTCATGCTGTGTGGCGCAACCGGAGGAACAGACTTAACCGCTGCTCGAGCACTGGTTAAAGTTAACCGCCAGTTCAGTAACGATTGAATTATTAATATATATTAAATCGTTATACAAACAGCTGGCTCCAACATTTGATTTGTTCATTTAATTATTTGCTGCCACTTAATGTTTATGAATAAACGAATTTTTCAACTCCACGCAATGGAAATGGAATTTAAAGAGGCAGAGCAACGAATAAACAATGCAAGAGAGTACAGAGAGTACTGATCTGGATGATGCAACATTTGTTGAATGATTCAGGCTGACAAAGTCTACAAGTAAAATAATTTATGCTAGGATCAGAAATTAAGTTAAAGCTTTGACTTCATTATACCCTTGCAGAGGGTATTATAAAATTGTCCGGATGTCTAGAAGGAAGCATCTCCGACCACATAAAGTATATATATTCTTGATCAGCACGATGAGCTGAGTTGATTTAGCCCTATCCGTCTGTCCGTCCGTCTGTCCGTCTGTATCAATTCTATCTCCTCCGTCAGTTTTAAAGCTATCCTCACCAAACTTTGCACGAAGTCTTTTGGTACAAATACGCTACACATTTGTCGGAGCCTGCCGGATCGGATGACTATAGCATATAGCTGCCATAGGAACGATCGGTCGAAAAACTAGTCTTAAAGAGAAAAACCTTTTTTGTTTTTAATGGAAACGCATCCAAAGCTCGCATTTCTTAGTTTACTATCCCTTCACATGATTTCACTAAGTTTGGTCGAAATCGGATGACTATAGCATATAGCTCCCATAGGAACGATCGGTCGAAAAACTAGTTCTAGTGAGAAAAACTTTTTTGTTTTTAATGAAAACTTTAACATTGGTACACTTATTTTATTCTTTCCAATTCTGTGAAGGAAAATTTTTTTTGAAAGTTATCTTAAGTTGGTCGAAATCGGTGCTATAGCATAAGCTCCCATAGGAACGATCGGTCGAAAACTAGTTCAGTGAGGAAAACTTTTTTGTTTCTAATGAAAACGTCCTTTTTAATGGCATTATATTTTATATACTTTAACACATTTCTACAAAGTTTGGTCGAAATCGGATGACTATAGCATATAGCTGCAGTATGAATGATCGGTCGAAAAAGAAGTTCTAGTGAGAAAGACTTTTTTTTTAAATGGGATTGCCTCCAAATTTCGCAATTAACAGTGTATCACAATGATTTCCATGATTTCACCAAGTTAAATCGAAATCAGACATCTTTATAGTAGATCCCATAGAAAAGTAATGTCCAAAAAGTAGTCTTAGAAAAACTGTTTTGTTTTTAATGGAAACTGCAAGGGTATACAAAATTCAGCTGAGCCGAAGTTAACTTTCCCCTATTTTTGGCGATTCAATTTGTTGTGACTAGGATTGTTGCACAGCATGTGGCTACTTCCTTATCACTGCGGCTGACTTCTGTCAGCGTTCTGCTGATAAGCCGTGCAGGTGAACAAGTGTTTCCAGATATTGCTATTGATTCATTGCAATCAGTCTTATTAATTTTTCGCAAAAATTTTACCAGCAGAATTGAATAACATTAAAAATTCCTAACAAAAATATCTAATATGTTGACCGTGTCTGGTCACCCTAATGCAGCGATAGGAATTTATCGATATCAGATGAAACTGTTGTTGAAAAAACCAAATGACTTGACCGCTTGTCAACTGGAGGAACAAATCTGACTGGCGGTTGTCCAACCGGAACCTTTGAGAAATCGGGCATTAGTTGTGTGCAGCAGTTTGCAGCAAAAAACAATTGGACCGACACAAGAAAACAACACACAAGCACAAGTGCAAAGCCAATGCACTTTTGCCTTCGATTTTCGATAAGTCAGGAGTGCACTTAATCATCTGACTTTGAATATAGACTTTTCCTATTTTGTGAGTGTTCACTGTACAACTATAAAATCTATGTGATTTTGAAAAGACGGACTTTATGTCAAATTTTTGAGGCTTCTAAACACTGCATTGGTCATTGCAATGTGCAATGCTTAATGTTCTGCAAAAAATTCTTTGAGATGCATACTCTCCGTACCTAAGATACAAAGAGTATAATGAGGTTGTGCAACACACGAGTCGGTATAGCCATATCCCCCTGTCTTTTTGAACGTCTGTCTGTATGAACTAACAGATCTTAGAGATGGTAAGAAAGATAGGATCGAAATCTATGGACGTTTGAACGCATATACTTACTTTCAATTATTGAAACAACCAACCCTGCCCGCGATTGAAATTTACAATTAAAAGAGTTGAGTTGTCCATGAGTAATGCCTTGCGCAGGATTTTAAAGCCGCACCGGAATGTTTGTAATAAAATTATTTTCCGGGATCTACGCATCCCCTTGAAATAAATGATTACTGTAGGCTGAAATTCTTGAATTGGACACCTCAACGTCCGCAGTCTAAAAGCAAATAGCGAAGTCGTTAGATTGTTACGACGAACACTTGATGTTGAAGTCGCGACGATAACGTCATTTATATCAAGATAATAGCAGTCAATCAACCCGATTTGGCCATGTGTTTATTTTATTCGCCTTACAATTTAACGAAGACCCTAGCTGATCCAAGTGGTTGGCTTGCCCTCCACCCTGTAGCCGTTGTAGGCTGCGGCCGCAGATGAAGCGGCTGCTGCCAGCTCTGATCTTCGACTTGGCTCCCCAGCCCAATAAGAGGGCACCTCATAGCTTTGTACCATTTTGTTGCTATTCTTGATGGCCGAGATGATGAGCAGGAAGATTGCCAGTTTGCCCACCAGTATGGATTTGACCAGCAGTAGCTTGAGTTTTGTCACCAGAAAAGGCACAATGGCAGATTGGATGAGGAAGGGTAAAATGAAGAGGGGTAGTACTTTGGTGATCATGTCATACTTTTTGCCGCGACCTAAAAAGATTAATCTATATGAATCAAAAGTGGATTGCAGGCGTCACTTTGAGACTCACCTTCTTCACTGTTGTCCGTGCTTAGCCAGCGCGCTGCCACAATCTCTTTGAGGTTCTCGCCGTCCAATTTCACATGCACAATATCGTTACTTATATCCAGGCTGACATTAAGCCCCGGTCCCACCTGGTAACGCTGTATACTATCATCCTCCCCCAAAGTCTGTTCAGTATTTACTTCTACATCCGCTTGGTCGTCCCTCCGCTTGTTGCTATTGTTGCGATATTTTCGCTTACGCTTGCGTCGTTTCTTTCCCGCAGTTGTCTCAATATCATCATAGCTGAGGGTCTCGGTTTGGGCCTCCAGCAATGCCTCAGCATGGGCCTCGCTGCGCAGTTCTTGAGCCAGTGCATCTGCATCATCCAACTGATCCTGTTCGGCTGGCTCAGTTGTCTCAGATGCCTCATTGTTGGCCATCTGCGAGGCGCTCACCCTATCCCGCAGTCGCTTTCTGTACTCACTAGTCGTCTTGTTGCCCAAATAAGTGCTCTTATAGTTCTTGTAGATGCCCATAAAGATGTGTGTGTTCTTTAGCGCCTGTTTATCGTCTGGCTCATAGCTGCTGGCCAGGCCGCGTGCCGCCTCTGTGGCCGAAGCTTCGCTGGTTGCCTCACTGGTATCCTGGCCACTGGTCAGACTTGCACATACGGCATAAAACAACAGGAATCTGAGTAAGCTGCTCATCTCTTTCGCATATCACTGGTCACTGTCTGCCAAGTTTGAATGCTTTGGTCTGGCTTGTTCCGCTCACCACGCTGGCCAGCCACAAAATGTGGCACAATCGTCGTGCGCCAAGCGTTTTATCAACTCAGATGAAAGCCGACAGAGCCAGACGTGCAACTCTCAACTGGCTGCATTCTGGTGGAATTGGCATTGGAATTGGGCACAGGCAGCAGCCAGCCGGTGACACTGCTGCGCCAGAAAAGTGGCAAACAAGTTGCTCCAGCCAGTTAGAGCTAGAACACAAGTCTTGCGCAGCATCTGAATCCTCTTCAATTAAACTGCCGGCCGTCGGTGTGTCTGTCGCTTGGTCAAAACAATGTTGGCCCGGTGCGAACATGAAATAAAATCTGGAGTAGGCCTGCAATTTCTCACTGATCTCGCTCATTGATTTCTTTTAGCTGTAATTGCCCCTGGCTACCGGCCTCCCCCAGCCGGCACTAGCCATAAACAATATTGAATTGTTAACTAGCCTGCTAACGGTTGCTGACTTCATTCTTTAGCCCAAAGCCAGAGACAGAGCCGCCTCCAATTAGCTCTGACGGCGATAGCATGGGAAAGTTGTTGACAAAATTGGCGCATCGTGCTGATCTTGGCAAGAGCATTTAAAATCCAGAGTAGAAAGTAAATTCTATTGATAGCAGGGTGGAAAATCCGCTTAGCATATTTGGGCTCTCAACTTACTTTCACGTAAATGATGTGTGTATGATCCTGAAATGTACAAGAGTGTGGAAAATTACTCAATAAGGTGTTTGTTTAAGAGCCATTTTAAAGTTTATCGTTCGAAAGATGCATGAAATCAATCCCACTAGATTTAGTGTTCTGCCCGGGCACTGATCGTGTAATTGTGCAAATAAAAATTTCATCGCGAATAAACTTTACTCTGATAAAATCATTATTCAGATGACTGAGAGACTGGAAAGATAAGCAAGTTGGGCTCACAATGAGGCGCGCATTACTACAATACTTACACTAAAGCCTCAGACAATTTTCAATTTTTGCACTTATCCAGCTTATAACGGCAGATATGCATAGTTATGCCTTCTTTCCATTCAACGACTAATTAATTTATTTAAATAAAGGGCTCACGCGAGTGCTTGATAGGCGAATGCGCTAAGATGCCATAAGTGTTGAAGTTTCCAGAAAAACCCGAATTCGAATCCCAGGTAAAGATAAAAAAAATAGGTATTTCTAAATTTGTATGTATTTTTCAGAAAGTTGACTTGAAACATTTCATTTTGTGAGGTTACACTTCTCGGAGTCGTCTTCCTATTCGCCCTCTACTCCCCTCACTCCTTTACCTCTCTAATACATAGAAATTTTGTTCTTTTCGAAAATCTAGACAATCAGCCATACTCTAATTTTCACCTTACTTTTACGATTTGGTCACGCAAACGGCATGAATTTCACATTCAAATCGTTTAAGCATATATGTGTGTGACATAAAGTTCTATGGTAGCTATATAAAGTTCAATAAAATTTCACGAATTCAAATCACGGCAATCACAGTTCAATTCGTAAAATATTTTCAAATTTTTTAGTATACATCTAGTAGCCACAGATATGTTTGTAGTTATAGACGGCCTCAGACCTACTTTAAGATTTTATTTATCAAAAATATATGGAGAAGTATATTAAGTTTGTGCAGAACGAAGCTTCTCCGAACCTATACAAAAAACGAGAGCGTAAGTTAAAGTCGGTCCTGCCCGACTTCGATATACCCGTTACTCAGGGAAATTAATGTTGTATAGTCATCTCATATGTTAGTTAACAGAGCATTAACATTAATGAGAACATTTCAACATTATGTAAGCAAATAGCGCGATCGGCGCCAAAAAGAATGCAACGTTTTCTTATAACCTTTATAACTCTGCCATTTATCTTTTTGATTGTAGATTGTAGATTTTGGGCACATTCACTAAACTGCAAGATATGAGTTTGATATCATTGAAACTGATGGAGTTATTCAACATTTTTTATCGTGGGGGCGGAAGGTGGCGTGGCCAAAATTTGAAATAATCTTGATCTGCGTAGGGACAATAGGAGTCTACATACAAAAATTTGGTCGCTCTAGCTCTTCTAGTCTCCGAGATCTAGGTGTTCATATAGTCAGACGGACTGATGCACCCAAAAAAAAGTAGTCATCAAAATGACACTATTTAGCCGTCAATTTGAAACTATTGAGTATCAAATTCTCTTTAATACTCCAAGTATCAAGTTGATATTTTCGAAAGTATTAAAATGATATTTCAAAAATATCAAATTGATACTAGCTAGTATCAGGCTGACACTATTTTGTATTAATTTTTTTGTATCAATTTGATACTAACAACTATCATATTGATATTTTGACTGTCGAACTTTTGGTATCATTTTGATACTAGCTTTCCTCAATTTAAAATTTTTTCTTATCAAGCTTAAGTACCAATTCAGTCGTCAGCAAACTGCCATTAAAACTAAAACATAAACACTCAAGAACTGATTTATTTATTCTGTATTCTTACAAACCGTATTTTATGACTATGGGAAACTTTGTACTCTCATATTTCAACGCGGATGTTATTCATGCGAACCTAATTGATATAACAGTCCGCCCTTCGTATTTAGTACTGCCCCAATTATGTTGGCATCACTGTGCAATTTGTCTCAGATTGAAAACCTTCTTTAGTAATGAAGCTGACTTTGATTCGATCATCTTGGATATCGCAGAAACAGCGTGGCTTAGCTCCTCCCTAAAAAGTTATATTTGTTATTTACAAATCTAAGTAAGGAACGATGTGTAGTTCATATGTTTCGCTGCTCACCTTGTAATTATAGAGCTAGTGCTCCATATTAAAACACATTAGTCTTCAACACGTGGTCCGGGGGGTTGTTTTATATAGCTTTTATTTTAAGCAAATTATCGATTTGTTTGCACTAAAACCAAAATAGTTAATGTCAATAGTCAAACGCCTACTGGTCTGCCAGCTCAACAGGCATTTCGAATATTCGAACTATCATAAAATTGTGTTTGTTTCAAATTGATACTTTTACGTATCAAATTAATAACCAAAAGAGCAATTTGATACTCTCTAGGATTATATTGATACCAAAAAAACGATACTGGTGTTAATTTCAATTTGAGACAACGTGTATCAAATTGATATTGATACCAATTTTTTTGGGTGTCGACATGGCTATATCGACATGGCTATACCCGTTTACTCTACGAGTAACGGGTATAAAAATATTGGGCTTGATACAGCCCAAAGGGTCAAAGCCAAGCGAGCTTCTCTCAATCTTCTGTCTGTGTACCTATAATTTTCGTAACGCTGAATCCGAAAGGCAAAGTTTGAGAAGCTTTTTCATGGCTAGTTACTTCTAAAGAAGGCGCCAACAGCTAGTGAAGGTGACCGGGTGTTTAAGTTTGTACGTTATCATTAGATGCTTCGAGGCGGGATCGGACCCACGACCTCTTTCACAGAAGGCACGCACACTACAAAGCAGAGCAGTAAACCATTACCATTACAATTTTTTAGAAAATTAAAAACAATTCCTGATTACGATTTTTTAGTAATCTTAATTGTAACTTAAAACTACGATTATTTGTGATTATTCAGTGATTATTACAAAATATAATTAATTTTATAATCACTGTAATTATTGTACATTTAAAGTGGGATTATTAAGTATTTGCTAAAATTTTATTCATGTATTTCTAGGTGTAGACTGAAATTATTTACTAGTTCGAATGCTCAACTGATATAAATAAGCCCCATTTTCAAACACATGGTTTTATTTACTTGGGTTTATTCCAAAATATTTACAATTTCAAAATGTGTTTTAGTGACCTGTTTTTGATTTTAATCAAAGTGTTTGTTAGCAGTCTTAAGGTCATTAGGTATTTATCACAACCAATTTCTCAAACGAAAAATCAGAGAGCAAATGCCGTCTGGAGTCGCTTATGATATTTGCGAAAGAAAACATTTTTTCACAGGGGCTGACGATTTTTGTGGCGTGTTATATTTGACCGCTATCTCTCTTAGCGTTGGATATTTCTCAAGCATTTCGAAATTTGTCGCCGGATCCAGCAAATACCTTCCCAACTGTTCTTTCCATTACCATCTTTACCATTACCAGTACCATCTTCTGTTGTTTGGGCTCCATCTAAAACTTAATTTAGTTAAAACGAGAAAGAAAGCTAACTTCGTATGAGCCGAAGTTTAAAAACACTTGAAACTTTTGTGAGCACTGACTTAATTTTGTGACCAATGAGATAGTTTACAAGCTTAATGTCTTGTGTCATTGGAATATTAAATCAAAAATAAAAAAAAAAAAAATTTTATGGCAGCTACAAGAAGTGACCATCCGATTTTCACGGTTCCGACATATGTGCAGTGTGCAGCTAAAAGATGACTCTGTGCTAAATTTCAGCTCGATTGCTTCAAAGCGGACAATGCTCAATCGTTCCAAAACTATAATACTACTAATTTTCAAGTGTATAAACAGCCCCAGCGGTAATTTTCACCAAAAAATTTGTGAAAAAGCCATTTCATGTCCATATGCGCAGTGTGCAGATGTTCCTGTGTAAAATTTCAGCTCGATAGCTTCAAAGCTCAATCGAATCAGCTCAACCTGTTGATCAAGAATATATATACCTTATGTGGTCGGAGATGATTTGTTCTATACGTTCCAAACTTCTGGGCAAAACTATAATACACTTTTCAAGTGTATAAAAAAACAAAAGCAAAGATAACTTCAGCTCCACCAATATATATATTTACTCTAGCAGTTTGTTAAATTCGTTTAAATAGAGGATTTAAGTTTTAAATGAATTTCATTCAATAATTTTATTTTTGTTTGGAACAATGCTAGTTGTATGATTTCACAAACTGACAAATAGATGGCGTGGCCGGGTGGCTCAGCGGCTAGTGTGCGCGACCGCTGTGCAAGAGGTCATGGGTTCGATTCCGCCTCGGAACATCTAATGAAACATTTTTTCTTTGAATAAACTTTACACCCGGTCCAGCCTCTCTGCTGTTGGCGCCAGCTTTTTTGTAATTAGCCATGAAAAGTTTCTCAAGCTGCCGTTCGGATTCGGCGTTAAACTATAGGTCCCTTTCTCTTGTGCGAAAATTAGAAGCGCACAAGCCAAGAGATTGAGAGAAGCTCGGCTTTGGCCCTTTGGGGCTGTGTCAACGTGACAAGCCTTGGGTCTGTGACAACTTGACAAGTCATTTTACTTTTACTTTACAAATTGATGGCACCTCCATGGCTGATATACACTATGGTCATCCGATTCGATCTCGAATTACAGACGAATGGACGGGCAGACGGAACTATGGGTTAAAAACCTCTGTACACTCAGAAAAAAACCGTTAATTTTATACTAGAATAAAGTACAAACAGTGTCGATAGTACGGTAGGTACGAAAATACTTTATCCATGTACAAAATTCATGGATCAAGTACGATTTTTTCAATCCCAAAATACTTGATTTAAGACTATTTCGGGATATATTAAGTACATTTCGAATTATATTAAAATGTTTTTGATCATACTTTTAGGTTGTAATGGCCTTAAGTCAAGCCCGATTAGCTCTCAAAAAAAGTACAAAATATTTTTACTCAAATTCCCATAATTTCTAATGTCAGCCCAAATACATTATAGAAAGAAAAAACAAGTAAGGGAATTGAAGTCGAGTGCCACGACTACAAAATACCCTGTTCCCTTGATTTCGTGTGTTTTCCTTTACATAAAAACACTCACACATACACACATTCCAACATACGGCCGTGCAAGACCCCCCTCTTCGGTGTTTTTGCCCGATCTTATTGATCTTTTCAGAATAGATAGATATTGGGCCTCACATGATATATATTAAGTCTCAAGAGTCTAACTTAAAAATTGTGGCTCTGACAGTTTTTTGCGCCTAAATGGGGGAGGGGAGGAATTTTCCAAGTCTGAAACAAATTCGATTTCACCAACCTTCATGGAAAAATTCACTTATAGTCTCTGAGATCGACGCTTTCATACGGACAGAAAGACAGACGGACAGACGGACGGACGGACATGGCTAAATCGACTCGGCTGTTAATGCTGATCAAGAATATACATACTCTATAGGGTCGCAAATGCTTCCTTCTACCTGTTACATACTTTTGCACAACTTCATGATCCCCCTTTTCCCATTTTTAATGGAAACAGGGTATAATGAGAATTTCAAACAACTACAAAATGTTCTTGTTTTGATTCCCAAGCTCTCCTAAAACGAGTTCGCTGTATTGAACCAAAGAAGACTGAAAAAATATCCAATGGCCATAAATAAACCTCTTTGGTAGAACTTTTGTAGGTCAGAAATTAACCATCACTCCATAACAAAAGAGTTTGAATCAGTTGGGTATTTTAAGAACTGACTCGCTTAAAAATAATTTACATTTTACGTTGCTCACTCAAGCTAGCATTTTTTTTACTTGAACTTCCTGTTCTCATTTCAATAAGTATAGCACTTGTTTTTCGATTTTAGTATGTTTCGTACACAGAGGGAAAAAACGTGGTCGAAAATAAGATTTCTTCATCTCAAAATGTGAACAGAATGCTCTCTCAAATATTTGAGCACAAATGTTCCGAATGTTCTTGAAATGAGCACAATTCAGCTTACCTCAACCAATCCACCGAAAAGTATATCTACGACGCGTCGCGACGGCCGCCGTCGTTGCGCGCACTAAAGGTCTTGGGCTCTACTCCCAGTGGGTCCGACAAAAATTTTATTTATTTAAAAATAATAATAAGGGGTGGGGGTGTTGTACAAGCGATGTCTCTGCGGACCTGGACCTGGCCGGCTAGACGCGGTGGATCTGGCATGGTCTGGCTGACTGGATCTGAACAGTGGATGTACTGATGACAGTGGACTTGGACAGTGAGTGGACCTGGATCTGGACACTGGACGGACCTGTGTACGGTGGACCTTATTTTTTTTTTTTAATTTTCAAATGTTCTCAAAAACGGAACATATCAACTCACATCAGAATTTTGCGTTCTCAAAAAAAAATTCTTGAATTGAGAAATTGTTCTTAAAGTGAGAAAATTCGGTCATGATTAGTTTTTGTGACCGAATGTGCTCATTTTGAGTCCAATGCTCACGGTTTTTTCCCTCTGTGTACCCAATTAAACCCAATTAAGTAAACCTAATAACGAACCATTCTTGGAATTTTAATAACAAAACGGGTTAAGTTCAATCCCGTTTCATTTAGAACGCTGGCAGCCGTTTTCTGAGTGTACAATTTTTATTTACTATCTGCAAGGGTAATAATTAATGTTAATAGAAATATTGGACTTTTAAGATTTCTGACTTGTGCAAGCTATCGGTTTTAAAACTAAATCAAAAGACTTAGAAGTCATCGAGTTGTAGAATTAAAAAGCATCGAAGAACTTTGTTACCCAACCGGTTTAATCAAAATCATAGAGTTCATGTTTGGGGACTGTGTGTTCTTTTGAGTAAATTGCTCATGTGATTTGGCATATTTCTCTTCTTGTATTAAAATATGTTCAATATCATCAGTTTGACGAACATGCAAATTAATTTTTCTTGGTAATAACACCAGTCCTGTCACTTTAGCAATTTAGTAAAATTTGCAATTTTTTTTTTTTTAAATGCTATTAGCTACAAATCTAGCAATTTTTAATTTTTCTTAAACAATTTTAGCAACTTTATTACAAAACTAGCAATTTTTACCTTTTTTTATACCTTTTTGTGATTGACTGCACAAATTACGATTAATAATGGTTCACAAAGTTATCGGAACTTGTATATTACTCGGTGTTTCAATTATATCCATGCTCAAAAGTAGCAAATGCCAAAAGTAGCACTCTCCAATACTCACAAAGAAACGCACCAATACGTTGTTGGTCAGTTTGCTTGCACGCGCAAACGCCAATCAAATAAGAGAAAAAAACACACACACGAAATGTTTGCATGTGTGTCTTTTTGTATGCCGAGCGCCCAGCATGTATACGACCATAAATTTCCTATCTTCGGTGCAAATACAACAAGTAAGGGAGCTGTAGTCGAGTGCCACGACTAAAAAATACCCTGTTCCCTTGACTTCTTGTGTTTTCATACACATATACACACACTCACACATACACACATACTCTAATTTTCCAAATCTGAAACAAACTCGTTTCAATAATCGGGTATACACCTACCTACATTCAAAAATTTGTGGCTCTTTCTCTTATAGTCTCTGAGATCGACGCGTTCAAACGGACAGACGGACGGACAGACGGACAGACGGACGGACAGACGGACGGACAGACGGACGGACAGACAGACGGACGGACAGACGGACAGGGCTAAATCGACTCGGCTGTTGATGCTGATCAATAATATACGAGGTGTGTTCAAAAAGTATCGCGAATTTTGAATTTTCGCGGGTTACGTATATTCGAATTTCGATTTTTTTGTGGCGTTATGTTGATACTCATCTCACTTATGCCGACAAGCTCGGCCATTTTGAATGTTTACTTAATTGTTGACAGCTGCTTCGCTTGCACCTGTTTTGGATCGTCTTCGATTTTTACCTGTTCAAAAAAATGGACCTGTATCAAATTTTGTGTGAAAAACGAAATTAAGTGCGCGGATGCATTCCGAATGTTGACTGTGGCATACGGAGAAGCTACCTTGGACCGAAGCAACGTTTATCGGTGGTACAAAATGTTCTCAGAAGGCCGAGAAGATGTGAACGACAAGACCGAAAAAAGCGCGCCAAGTTCGGTCAAATGTGACAGTTTTGCTGACAGTTTTCTTCGATTTCAGGGGCGTGGTGCATCATGAGTTCTTGCCACAGGGAAGAACGGTCAATAAGGAATATTACCTGCAAGTTATGCGCAATTTGCGCGAAGCAATCCGCCAGAAACGCCCGGATTTGTGGAAGAACAAAAATTGGCTTTTGCACCACGATAACGCCCCTGCTCACACATCGTTGCTTGTGCGCGACTTTTTGACGAAAAACAACACACTAATGATGCCGCAGCCACCGTATTCCCCAGATCTGGCCCCCTGTGACTTTTTGAACACACCTCGTATATACTTTATAGGGTCTAATCTTTTTATATTCATTTTTGAATTATTGTAAAGAGCAGAAAAGGTCATAATTTAATTAACACATTTTCATTTTTAGTTTAATTTTATTTTCATGATCAGCAAACAATTAAAGTTGGTGTATTCCAAACTTGATTAGTAAAAAATTAAGTTTTTCACTTCACTTTTCAAGTACAATTACTCAATAATTCCCCTTTACAGGTACAATTATTCAATTAATTGTAAAAGTAATTACAATTTGAAATAGTCATAGAACAATCGCAATTCCAAGTTAAAATTATGATTACTAAAAAAATCGTAATCAGGAATTGTTTTTCATTGTCTTAATAATCGAGAATATTGTAATGAAAAGTAATAAAATACGGGAAGAATCGATTACATTACAGCTATGCTACAAAGTATATATATTCTTGATAAGCATCAACAGCCGAGTCGATAAAGCCATGTCCGTCTGAATGTCCGAACAGATCTCAAAAACTTCTTTTACAGACAGATCAAGTTTACTTTTAATTTTTGCCACGCCCCCTTCCGTAACCGCAATTTGGAAAAAGTCATATCTCTCACAATGCAATAGTTAGAAGGTTCAATCCTGTTGGGCATATGTATTTATTCGGACGCATTCTACAAACCTCTAGCAACCCAAAAGCAATTGTCGGTGTTCTGAAATCTCTTTTGTTGGTTTTTATATGTCGCAAATTTCGTGGCAACATTTGGTCAACTTTTTGGTAATAAAGAGTTTTGAGTCAAATTAAATATTAAAGATCAATACTTTGATGCTTAACTAATCGAATTGCATTAATATTATTTAATACTAGCTGAATACCCGGCGTCGCCCGGGTTCTTATGATTCTTAAGAGCGGGATTATATTCAATCTAGTGCAGGCTGCATGTCGGAATAAACATTTTGGACCGTTCAATCTTTTTCTCTATATAAACGTCTTCATGATAATCTAAAATCAAGAATATTTTGCAAATTTCGTGACTTTTTGACCGTTTGGTTAATACTTCCTATTTACCCGTCTACAATTGCTGTCTATCAAATCTTCACAATAATCCAGTCTCAAATCAAAAATTTGCAAATTTCGCAATATTTTGGGCCGTGTAATCTACAGCTTCCATTTACAAACGCCGGCATTGTAATATAAGCAATTAGCGCTTTCATAAATACTCATAAGGCTATTTTGCGATTTTTGGATCTTAGAAACCTTCTCGGGCAAGCGTTGCCCAAAGTTTTATGGCAATCGGATGAATGGTATAGTTTTTGAAATTTCGCGTTTTTATGACCATTTCCTGCCCATTTCTTGAATTTAAATACCTTCGCGGGCAAGCGTGCAACCATTCCTTAAAGCTTCATCAAAATCGAACATTTTGCAAATTTTGCGGTTCTTGGACCATTTTCCGCCCTTATCTTCTACTTGGAAACCTTTCCGGGCAAGCGTAGAACCACTATCCAAAGACTTACCGAAACCGCAAATTTTTTAACATTCGCGGTTTTTGGACAATTTTCTGCAAATTTCTTCAACTTAGAAACCCTCCCAAGCAAGCTTTCAATTCATTCTCCAAAGTTTGATTGCAATCGGATGAACGGTATAATTTTGCGAATTTCGTGATTTTTGGACCTTAGAAACCTTCGCGGCCAAGCGTTTAACCATTGACCAAAATTTCATCGCAATCGGATGAACGGTATAGTTTTTGAATTATCGAGGTTTTTGGATTCTTTTCCGCCCATTTCTTGAAATCAGAATCCTCCAAGGTTTTATAAAAAACGAACATTTTGCAAATTTCGCGGTTTCTTCTACTTGGAAACCTTCCTGGGCAAGCGTAGATCAATTTCCCAAAGTTTTAGCGAAAACTTAAATTTTGCAATTTTCGCGGTTTTTGGACCGCTTTCCGCAAATTTTTTCAACTTAGAAACCTTCCCGGGCAAGCGTTCAACCATTCCCACATTTTCATTGCAATCGGATGAACTGTATAATTTTGCAAATTTTGCGGTTTTTTGACCATTTCACAGACATGAGACATAGCCTATGACACTTTCCTGATCGACATGAACTTACTGTGAAAAATTTGTGAAGATCAGTTCAGCGGTTTAGACGCCCATAAGGGACAAACATACAAATATACAAACATATTATACAAACATACTTTCACTTTTATATAGATGTATAGATTTTAGGAGTTCTTAGTAATAAATCTTAGTTTTAAAATATTTTTAACCAAAACCACGCAAAAGCCGAGGAGCAGCAGAAAACAGCAATGAGCAAGCCTGCCAACTTATTCCAAATCCGGCAATCAAATTTTCGGAGTATTTATTTTCTTTTCAAAGTTAACATTTAATTGGCTTAAATGATGTATAAATAAAACACAATAACTGGTGCTCAGTGTGAATAGCCTATTAAGGCTTATAATGCGAGTGTTAGACGTTTACCAAATTTCAAAATTTAGTTAAGATATAAACTGGAAATATTGTCAGTGGGTTGGAAATATGATGTTGGATTTTATCCTTTTTATACCCTGTTGCCATTGAAAATGGGAAAAGGGGGATCAAGAAGTTGTGCAAAAGTATTTAACAGGTAGAAGGAAGCATTTGCGACCCTATAAAGTATATATATTCTTGATCAGCATCAACAGCCGAGTCGATTTAGCCATGTCCGTCTGTCCGTCCGTCCGTCTGTCCGTATGAACGCGTCGATCTCAGAGACTATAAGAACTAGAGCCACAAATTTTTGAATGTAGATAGGTTTATACCCGATTCAAATCGAGTTTGTTTCAGATTTGGAAAATTCCTCCCCTCCCCCCTTTAAGCGCAAAAAACTGTCAGAGCCACAATTTTTAAGATAGACCTTCCAAACTTAATATATATATATATCATGTAAGGCCCAATATCTATCTATTCTGAAAAGATCAATAAGATCGGACAAAAAACACCGAAGTTATATACGAATCAATTTTGCTTGTGGGAGAGCGGGTGGGCATTGCATTGTCAGTTCAGCTAGTTTTAAAATATTTCTTTATTTCGTCACACAATGTGTAGCACTTTCTGAAGTGTTTACCAACGCTGAAAATTTATTTAAGCTGTTAACTTTATGACCTGGTAAAAATTATAAGCCAACTGTAAAGACCACGAGCCACGAGCATCCTTGAGTGGGACGTTTGTGTCTAAACAGCATTCTCTATATCACCCACTTGATCAAAACACTTAAGTTAATACTTAGGCGATAGGATTCTCATATTTTGTTATCTATTGAAAATTCGACATGTTTTCAACGTCTGGCGCAACCTTTTATAGACACTCTCTTGTTAATGAAAGTGAATTGCCAGTGCTGGGTTGGTCGTGGGGTCTTTATCAATGAAATGCCGTTAAGCGTAGGTAAAATTTTTCAGCATAATAAATTAATATGCGCCACCTCATTGTTAATTAGCTGCCGTGTGCCTGGTTATTGTAGATAAATCATTACGGCCTGTCGACAAAAAATGAAAGCGAATGGGAGGCGGCGTGGGCGGCAGTGTGGGTGCTGCCCTCAATATATATAGACACGCGTCGTGAAAGAATGCCCATGTCCAAGTTCCTATGCAGCACCAAGTGCACCGATCTTCAGCACGCGACGTCGGAGGCCCGATTCGTTGAATTCGTTGGGTGCCCCTTTAAGGGCAGTCAGTCCCTAGAGCGGCAGTGAAATGCGTATTTAGATTCGGCATCGTTGACCAGGGCCATTTCTACGGCACGATTTGCTTGTTTTGGTGCACGTTCGTGCGATGGAGACGTCCGGCTGCCGAATTTCAAGTAGCCGCGCAACTGAACCATCAACTGGCCAAGACCTACGTCGATAAAAGCCAATGTCAATGTAAGCAAGACATTCAATTGTGTGCCAGTGCTGGAGCGGAGCAGTGACCAACGGATTAACCGATACGAAGGACCAAACGATCAAAACAAAAAATCAAAATCAGATCAAAAAAATGGCTGCCACTCAAAAGATTACTTTCGCGCTTCTGTGCCTTTGTCTGGTGTTTGATGCAGTGCTGTGCCAGCAAACTAGTAACAACTCGGAGTCCAATTCGGATGTGAATGGTCAGTAAGGTAGAGACCATCGGGGTTTCATTCCAGAGATGCTAAGTGTTTGTTCTTCTTATACAGAAAGCCGCACATTTGGGCATCATATGCTGCGACGGATTAGCTTCGCTCTGATTCCTGTAGCCTTTGTGGTGGGAGTAATCACCACTTTGCTGGCCGCGCTAACTGTTGTGTCCATCAAGGGCCTGGGCGTTGGTGTCATCTTGCTGGTGTTGGCCATTGGACAGATGTTGTCGCGTACTCTGCCTGTACACGCTGCGGCTGCATATGCCGCAGCTCCAGCTCCGGCCCCGTTGCCCGTCGTATACTCGCATTCTCATACACAACAGCCCGTTTGGCTAGAGAAGGAGTGGTAGACCTAACCGACGAGAACTGAAGACGAGGAAGCGAGCTGGTAGCAGGCCAAGTTTTACCTCAGCGAGCATGCAACCAAATAATAATTTAAGTCTAGTTTAAATTATTTATTTAAAAATTATTTAATACCAGAAAACCATGGAAAGCTTTGATTTCATTTATTATGTGCTTGCTCATGGAAAGTGAAATTTACGAGAGGCAAGCTTCAATTAATATGCACATCAGGGTGTTGGCGATTTACAGTTCTTTCAACTGCTCTTCCGCTGTGCTTCCAGCATTTGGCTGTGCGACGTGCTCGACCCTGCCAGCCAGTAAAGAAAGTCAGTCGCCAACGCCCCAAAATGGGTCACACTTAGATTATTACTTGGGGTATGGATTTCTCTATCGATATGTATAAGTGGCTACTAATACTTATGTCTCATTATGGTCAGTGTCTAACTAATAAACTCTCACTTGATTGGTCGGCATTTTATTAAAGTAAGGCACTTTGCTGGCCATCCATCACTATCTAATTAATGAACAGTTTAAATCCGGATTGAATTGCTCCACTTAGTGGCAATTCAACAATTTTGCACTTAAAGAAGTAAAAGATGGGCATCATTATGGAAGTCGAATGCTTAATTACTTTCAGAAGCTAAATTTGGTCATAATTATTAAATTAGCGTGCAAGCTTCAATACAAAAATGCACAGACGATTTTCATAGTTCATTTTGTAAATACTCCAATAAGGTTGAACAACAATAGACTTCCAAACAATGAACATTCTAAGATTCGGCCTCTATAAATTCTAAGGCTGTTTTAGTTTTTGATCAAATCATACGGAATCCGAATTTGTAAATGTTCCCCTCTTCTTAAGACCCCACCCTCCGTTTGCTATCGTACTCCAGCTGACTCTTGACTATTGACCTTTCCTCGTTACCTAACCGTAGTATTGTCCATGGTGTTTCTTTTCTTCAAAAGCTAATTACACTAGACAACAGGTATACTTTTTATACAAAAGGAAAGCAAAAGGCCCTTTAAATAAATGCACACAAGAAAATCGTGGCACACTTTAATCACACTCTGAGACGAATTTCTCAGTAATTAAAAATAGTGGCCACAAACAACAGAGATACATTGAACAATTTTCAATGCTAATGCATATACCTTCAGCTACCCTAAACAGCGGAGCTTAAAGCTAGTTGAAATTTCGTGCTATTTGTGCACTTGGAGTTCTCAACTCGTTATTCGCCGCCTGGGTAATATAAATAGGATTTGCAAGTGGCTTGTTGGTGTGACAGCAACTGAAAGTGTACTGACGGAGGCTTTGCCATGGCGGCAGCCGAAACGGCCGTCTACACAGCCACAGCTACTACTGTTCATGTTCGTATGTATTCTCTGTTGAATTTTCTGGTTGATTATTGAAACATAATCAAACCTCGACCTTAAGCCTGCTAACATTCACTTTGACTAAAATCAAAACAGGACGATAAACCCATATTCAGACTTTATCAGTATATTTAATGGATGGTGGTGATTCTAGATGATTTTTGTATGCTAAACACGAATCTGATTTCGGAAATGTCCCTTCTCGCATATATTTTTGGTAATTGGAGCTTAAAGTGGCTTAAAATGCATATTTCGACACTTTCTATGAACGTTTTGATAATATGATATTACCAAAAAAATAAAAAGACCTAGCCAACTATTGTTATTTTGCATAAAAGATTTTGGGGCAGTTAGCTATTTAATGATTATGAACTCATGTAATCAAAATGGTATAGTAAAGTAAAGTAAAATGGCTTGTCTAGTTGACACAACCCCAAAGGGCCAAAGCCGAGCTTCTCTCAATCTCTTGGCTTGTGCGCTTCTAATTTTCACACAAGAGAAAGAGACCTACAGCTTAACGCCGAATCCAAACAACAGCTTGAGAAGCTTTTCATGGCTAATTACTACAAAGCTGGCGCCAACAGCAGAGTGGCGAGACCGGGTATAAGGTTTATTCAAAGAAAAAACTTTTTATTAGATGTTCCGAGGCTGGATCGAACCCACGACCTCTTGCACAGCGGTCGCGAACACTAGCCTCTGAGCCACCCGGCCAGAGTTAAAGCATGAGCAAAGGTTCCCCACAAAAGGGTCATTATACACATAATTAGGCATTTTTAATCTCAAATTACTAAAGATTTAAACGTGATGGGCCATTTTCGAAATCAGATTCGTGATGAGCACACGAAACCCATCTTGAGTCATCACCATCCGTTCAATATACTGAAAAAAGTCTAATTTTATTGCCTTGTAATGCCATTGATTAATACCAGAGCTCGTAAATAACAATTGACCGTTTTTCGTTGTCCAAAAATAACTGTTACTTACGGACCCTTTGAGCAAAGAGTCAGATATGAGCCTTTCGCATCGGCTCTTGAACGAAACGGTCTGTGATCAACAAACATCCAATGGTTTTGTTTCACTTTTGCTCTACTCATTCATTGTGTGTATGTGTGTGAGTGAGGTGTCAGCTTGGGCTTGTGACTAAAATAAGCCACACACAAATACAAAAAAAAAAAAAAAACAAATATAGAAAAAATACCCTTTGTGGGTAGCCGTTAATTTTTTCGCTCATCAGCTGAATCTTAATGTGAGATTGCTCAGTCAGATTGTTTTCTATAAACTGTTATTGAATGAGCAAAATAAGAACAGCTCAACTGAGAACAGTCAAGATGCACAACTGATTCTTCTTCTAGATCCAATTCCGTGTGGGACTTAGGGCAGCGGACTCAACTCTGAACAATCCCTACACACCGAAACAGCTACTAATTATGCACATTAAAATAACAATGATCTGTATCATATAATCCCAGTCCACAGCTGGCTGTGTGTAGTGCCTCAGCTTGACGGACTAGCCGATAAATCTCCCCAACGGGACAAAGACTTTCTGGTTGGTTACACTCAGGAAAAAAACGCATAGTTAAATCTGAAACAATGATATTTGATTTTACTATGCCCTTTTCGTATAAACATAAAATCTTAAAGTAAATAAAACATTTATAAACATTTATTTAATTTATATAGTTCGTAGTTTTTCAGAACAAAATCTATTAGAATTGTTCTGCTTTTGGATTCATTACAAAAACGATAGCGTATCTAAGTTACCGTCGGCCATGCTCGACTTCGATATACCCGTTACTCAGGGGAATTAATGTTTAATATCCCTCCCTTAAGTTAATTTACAGAGAATTAACATTATTGGGAACATTTCAATGTTATGTTATCAAACAGCGCACTCGGCGAAAAATAGTATTCAGCGTTTTTTATAACCTTTATAACTCTGCCATTTATTATCCGATTGTAGATATTGGGCACATACACTACACTGCAAAATATAAGCTGGATATCTTAACAATTGAGGGAGCTATTCAACATTTTATATTGCGGGGCGGGAAGAGGCGTGGCAAAAATTTGAAACAAACTTGAACTGCGTGCAAACAATAGTAGTCTATATTATAAAATTTGGTTGCTCTAGCTCATCGCTGAGATCTAGGTGTTCGTACAGACAAACGGACTGGGCTAGATCGATTCGGCTGTGGATGTTGATCAAGAATAAATATACTTTTTGGGGTCGAAGAAGCTTCCTTCTGCCTGTGACATACGTTTGCATAACTTTAGTATACCCCTTTTAGTCTACGAGTAACGGGTATAAAAATTGAGATAAGATATAAACAAATTTTTTAACAATTTCCAATAGTCAAAGAGTTTGTTAGCCGTCTCAAGGTCAAGGATTGATTATAATTCAATTATCAATGAAATATTGAGATATTGTGCATTAGAGCGGTCCTCCTGAATATGAAATTTTTAAGGTCATGGTCTTACCCCCTATCTCTTTTGTGTATAAAAGACGCATAAAAAACAAAAGTAGAAAAAATTCAGTTTTAAGTGGCACGCCAAGGATCTTAAGTTTTTTTGAATCACTCATACGCAGTGTTGCCTATTTTCAAATATTTTTTTCATTTATTAAAATTCGGCGTTGATTTGATTTAAACTAAATTTAATTTTGCCCAGAAGTTTGGAACGCATAGAAGGAATCATCTCCGACCATATATACATATATTCTTGATCAGCATGACGAGCTGAGTCGATTGAGATATGTCCGCCTGTCTGTCCGTCCGTCCGTCTGTCTGTTTCTACGCATAACAATGCAGATAGCACACATCTTTTCGTTGGCAAGGAACACCCGCTATCGAAAATTGGTTTCAATAAGCCGACCAAAAACACTGAAGTCTCTTCTGCCATACTTCCAAAAAATGTAGTTGCTTTTTGAATTTCAGAAAATGAAAGCAATTGAAACGAACTAAAGTTTTCGTTGTAAAAATTTGTATTTGTTTCACGAGTCGTATGAGTAATATTTTTCAAAATTTAAAATTTTTATACCCTTGTCCGGATGTTTGTAACGCATTGAAGGAAGCATCTCCGACCACATAAAGTATATATATTCTTGATCAGCATGACGAGCTGAGTTGATTTAGCTTTGTCCATCTGTCCGTCTGTTTCTAAGCTATCTCCTTCGTCAGTTTTAAAGCTATCCTCACCAAACTTTTGCACGAAGTCTTTTGGTATAAATACGCTGCACATTTGTCGGAACCGGCCGGATCGGATGACTATAGCATATAGCTGCCATAGGAACGATCGGTTGAAAAACAAGTCTTAAAGAGAAAAACTTTTTTGTTTTTAATGGAAACGCCTCCAAAGTACGTATTTCTTAGTTTACTATCCTTTCCCATAATTTCACTAAGTTTGGTCGAAATCGGATGACTATAGCATATAGCTGCCATAGGAACGATCGGTCGAAAAACTAGTTCTAGTGAGAAAAACTTTTTTGTTTTTAATGAAAACGTCCTTATCATTGGCATACACTTAATTTATATACTTCTACACAATTCTACAAAGTTTGGTTGAAATCGGATGACTATAGCATATAGCTGCCATAGGAACGATCGGTTGAAAAACTAGTTCTAGTGAGAAAAACTTTTTTGTTTTTAATGAAAATGTCCTTATCATTGGCATACACTTAATCTATATACTTTTACACAATTCTACAAAGTTTGGTCGAAATCGGATGACTATAGCATATAGCTCCCATAGGAACGATCGGTCGAAAACTTGTTCGAGTGAGCAAAACTTTTTTGTTTTTAATGAAAACGTCCTTTTTATTAGCGTACACTTATTGTATATACTTTGGACACATTTCTACAAAGTTTTATCAAAATCGGATGACTATTGCATATAGCTGCAGTATGAATGATCGGTCGAAAAAGAAGTTCTAGTGAGAAAAACTTTTTGTTTTAAATGGAATCGCCTCCAAATTTCGTAATTAACAGTGTATTATGCTTTTCCATGATTTCACCAAGTTTAATCGAAATCAGACATCTCTATAGTGTAGATCCTATAGAAAAGTAATGTCCAAAAAGTATTCTTAGAAAACCTTTTTTGTTTTCAATGGAAGCTGCAAGGGTATACAAAACTTCGGCCGAGCCGAAGTTAACTTTCCCCTATTTTTAAACTTAAAATAAAATTTTTTGGTTTTCACAATTATTAATTGTACAACAAAAATTTGCTTTGGGAATGTTGAGACCTACTTTTTTCCATTTTGTCGTTTAAGGGCCGCTCTATTGTGCATATTGGGAAGCTTTGGAAACTCAGACAGCCGATTCGATGAATTCCCATTCATCTCATCAGTGAGTTTCAAGCGCTAATGCGAGCAAGCCATTCCTAATATTAAATTTAAAGTGTACACTCTTTAGATAGTTTAGTTAACAATAAATTAAGGGCCGTTTTCATCTCTGTTGTTTGTACGTTTATGTGACAGATAGCTCTATGTAGAAGATGTTAAATCGGCCCTAAATATTTTTAATTCGAAATTTAAAATATTTTTTTCCCCTATAGAAAACCGACTCGGAATTCGGAACAGGGCCGACTTAATATGTCTGTCCGTCTGTCCGTATGAACAAACAGATATCAGAGATGGTAAGAAATAGAGGTTTGACATGTATGGGACATATGCTGCTTATACTTGCAGGCAGATCAAGTTTATTTTTAATTTTGCCACGCGTTTCCAATTTACGGGGCGGGAAGTGGCGTGCAAAAAATTAAAAATAAATTTGATTTGCCTGTAAGTATAAGAAGTTTTTGCCCCATACACCTCTTACCTTTATCTCTTACCATCTCTGAGATCTGTTTGTTCATACGGACGGTCAGACGGACAGTAGAACGTGTCTATATCGACTCGGCTGTTGATGCTGATCAGGAATATATATACTTTCTAGGGTCGGAAATGGCTGTAACATACTTTTGCACAAACTTATTATACTCTGTGTACCTCTGGTGCAGAGTATAAAAAGTGAAAGTATATATGTCAGTTTGAATGTTTGTTCCTTATAGGCGCCTAAGCCGCTGAACCGGTCTTCTCGAAATTTTCACATTATGTTCATTTTGATCAGGTAAAAGTCATAGGCTATGCGTCATGTCTGTGAACCGGTTTAAAAACTGTTAAAACCGGTCCAAAGCCATATCTCAGAAGTTATCTAAGCTAAGATCTTGAAATTAGGTCTGTAGGTTGGTAATAAGGAGTTGGATATTTTCCTGGTTCAGAGCCGGGCTTGAACCGGTTCAAAAATCGGTTCGACAGTAACTCAGAGCTATATCTCATCAGTCATTAAGACTACGAACTTGAAATTTGGCATGTGGGTTGGTAATATGGAGTTGGATATTTTATAGGTTCAGAACAGGTTTCGAACCGGTTCCAAAGTGGCTCAGAGCCATATTTAAAAAACTATTCCTGAATCGTACTGTAGGTCGGTAATATGGAATTGAATATTTAACTGGCTCAGAACTGGTTTTGAACCGGTTCAAAAGTGGTTCAGTGCCATTTATCAGAAGCTGTTCATGAATCGATCTTTAAATTTGGTAAATAGGTTGGTATTGTTCAGTTGTATATTTTACTGGCACATAACCGGTTTCGAACTGGAAATTCGGAAACTGCTTAAGCTAAGAACTTGGTTGGTACTATGGAGATGTATATTATACCGTTTTAGAACCGGTTTCGAACCGGTTCAAAAGTGGTTCAGAGCAATATCTCAGAAGTTATTTAAGCTAGGAACTTGACATTTGGTCTGTAGGTTGGTTCAGAACCGGTCTCGAAGCTTTTCAAAAATGGAACCGGTTCAAATGTGATTTTGAGCCATATCTCAGAGTTTAACTAAACTAAGAACCTAAAATTTGCTGTGGAGCCTGGTACTATGAAGTTAGACATTCTTTCAACTTCGAACCATCCAATTTAACCGCTTCAAAAATGGTTCAGGTCCTCACCTTTTGATTGGATAAGTGGTGTGAAGGCTCTAAATGTGTGTATTAGACGTTTACCATATTTCAAAATTAACTTAAACTACAAACTGGAAATTCTTTTTTTACTATCTTAAACTGGGTTCGATCAAGGTTGGACGAGTTCGAATGTTAATGTCGATTTGCAGCCAGTTGAAACTTGAAACATATTCTCATAATGCAAAGGCCTCGGGCAACGCCGGGTATTGAGCTAGAATATTATATAATTGAACCCGAGGAAGCCTTTGGTATTGAAATCTCAATTTTGTCGAGTTATGCTGTTATGCCTTTTTGCCAGAGCTTAATGTGGTCGGAGATGCATCCCTCTATGCTTTACAAACATCTGGACAATTTTAATATACCCTCTGAAAGGGTATAAAAAATTGTATTTGTAATCGTGGTGTAGTTCATAACTTTTAAAAAATGACAGATGTTCATGTCGATCAGGAAAGTGTCATAGCCAATGTCTCAATGTCTGTAAAATGGTCCGAAAACCGCGAAATTTGCAAAATTAAACCATTCATCCGATTGCAATGAAAATTTGGGAATGGTAGAACGCTTGCCCGGGAAGGTTTCTAATTTTAAAAAATTTGCGGAAAACGGTCCAAAAACCGCAAAAATTCCAAAATTTAAGTTTTCGCTAAAACTTTGGGATATTGATCGACGCTTGCCCGGGAAGGTTTCGTTTGTTATAAAACTTTTGAGAATGTTTGGACGCATGCGCGTGAAAGGATTCTGATTTGAAGAAATGGGCGGGAAATAGTCCAAAAACAGCGGTAATTCAAAAACAATACCGTTCATCCGATTGCGATGAAATTTTGGTCAATGGTTAGACGCTTGTCCGCGAAGGTTTCTAAGGTCCAAAAATCCCGAAATTCGCAAAATTATAAAGTTCATCCGATTGTTATCAAACTTTGGGGAATGAATTACAAGCTAGCTAGGGAGGGTTTCTAAGTTGAAGAAATTTGCAGAAAATTGTCAAAAAACCGCGAAAATTAAACAATTTGAGGTTTCGGTAAATCTTTGGATACTGGTTTGACGATTGCCCGGAAAGGTTTTCAAGGAGAAGATATGGGCGGAAATTGGTCCAAGAACCGCGAAACTTGCAAAATGTTCGATTTATATGAAGCTTTGAGGAATGGTTGTACGCTTGCCCGCGAAGATATCTAAATTGAAGAAATGGGCCGGAAATGGTCATAAAACCGCGAAATTTCAAAAACTTTACCGTTCATCTGATTGCCATAAAACTTTGGGCAACGCTTGCCCGCGAAGGATTCTAAGGTCCAAAATATTGCGAAATTTGCAAATTTTTGATTTGAGGCTGGATTATTGTGAAGATTTGATGGATAGCAATTGTAGACTGGTAAATAGAAAGAATTAACCAAACGGTCAAAAAAGTCACGAAATTTGCCAAATATTCATGATTTTAGATTATCATGAAGACGTGTATATAGAGAAAAAGATCGAACGGTCCAAAATGTTTATACCGACATGCAGCCTGCACTAGATTGAATATAATCGCTCTCTTAAGAATCATTAGAGCCCGGGCGACGCCGGGTATTCAGCTAGTTTACTTATAAAATATATACCTTTCTATGGTAAATTGATAGAATGAAATATTTTGTTGGTTAAATAAAAAAAAATTCGTAAAAATGTAACAGTTTTGAGCATTTGAAACCCACCTAACACCTTAAGTGCTGCTTGACTGTTAGAGTATACTTTTTCATCGAGCTTAGAACCATCCGTGTAGATATTGATAGCTTTGTCTCTGCTGTGGGGAAGGTTGTCCCACTTGTTTCGGTTTGGGATATAGACGCCGTATAATTTGTCGAACGTCGCTTGCCCCGCTTGTTTATTTAGTACAGAGGTGTGCCCCGAATTACCCCCGTTCCAGGTATCGGATTCTCTGTTGTGCTAGGCAACTGCCTTGCTTCTAGGTCTAGTGGTACGAGATGGTGTTAAGCGCTTCCGTGGGTGTTGCTCGGAGCGCGCCGATTATACATATTTCAGCGCTTCTGTGTACTTTGTTCAAGTTATTCAGGACGAATTTTTTCCCGAGTGCTGGCCACCAAAATTAGAGAACCATAGATTAGTATAGGGCGTACTACAGCTGTGTAAAGCCAATGAAATATAATCAAGGAGAAACTCCAGTTTCGACCTAAAGCCTTTTTGCATAAGAAAAGAGTGACGGTTGCCTTTTTTATGCGGTCATTTATTTTGTCATTCCAGAGTAGTTTCCTTTCCAGAATGACTCCCAAGCATTAAACAACTATACAGGTACGGCGCACATTTGTAAATGTGGACTGATAGCATTTGCTAAGTGAGCCCGAAAGAGTATGTAAGAGAGAGAGTGTGTAAGTGAGAGAGAGTCTGACAGGGCACACTCACTCAAATTTAGTATATGTGTGAAAAAAAGCTATTTTCAAAATTACATACTTGATGTAAATCAACATCAGCAAAAACAAACTGAGCTGTGCAAACAAAAACTCTCCCCTAAATTTGCCGCCGGCAATCGGAGAGAGCAGAGTGTGACAACCTTTCTTATGGAATGACAGCAACAGACTGAAATAATTTGGACTAAATTGAGAGCACAATGACATATCCGCCTTACCTGTATAATTGAATCATGCTGCCAAATATTTGGCATTGTCAACAAATTCAAGACTTACTCCATTGATTTAGGGGGGACAAGGTGACGAATATTGTACTTCCTGGTAAAGAGTACAAGTTCGGCTTTGACTGGTTTCACGCCCCGTCCGCAAGTTTTTGTCCACTGAGCAAGTGTTCTCAGTGCACATTTAAAGATAGCAATATGTATTGCAATGGAATATAAGCTCTGGCCAAGCGGAAGTTACAGTTCTTCTGAATGAGTTTATGTCATTTTTTATACCCTTGCAGAGGGTATTATAAAATTGTGCGGATGTTTGTAACGCATTGAAGGAAGCATCTCCGACCACATAGAGTATAGTATACAAGGTGGGCCAAAAAAGTCACCCTATTGGAAGATGCTCTTATTTTTACAAATAGCCGCCAAAGTCAGATCTTTTTTGACATTTGTGGACTAGACAGATGTAGAATACAAGTGAACAAGCCATGGATCGATATACTCCCCAAGAACGCGGAATAATCGTGAATAATCAATTTTTCGACCAAAAATCATAATGAGCGATGAGGCTCATTTCCACCTCAGCGGGTACATGAACAAGCAAAAACTATCGCTTTTGGGGCACCGAAAATCCACGAGTGATGCACGAGGAGCCATTACCCCCGCTCAAAGTGACTGCATGGTGCGCTGTTCACGCTGGAGGAGTCATCGGGCCATTTTTTTTTTTTCGAGAACGCCGGACATGTGTTTCCAACAGGACAGAGCAACGGCACAAACTGCGCGAGCCACCACCGACATTCTGAAGGCGGCATTCCCGGGTCGCCTCATCTCTCGTTTTGGCGATTTGCACTGGCCTGCAAGATCGCCCGATCTAACCGTTCCAGCCTTTTTTTTTGTTGGGGTTTTTGAAATCCCGTGTTTACGCAACCAAGCCCGAGACCTTATAAGCCCTCAAGGACAACATTCGACACGAGTGCGAGAATCTGCAGCCCGAAGTTCTTGCCGAAGTGTTGGAAAAATGCCATAAAACGAGCCCGTATGGTAATCAATTGTAACGGCGCCCATTTGGCCCATATCATCTTCTCGAAATGACCAATAAAATTCTAAAGGTTCAAATAAATATAATCAAACAAGGGAAGAATTTTTCAAAAGAAAATTTTAATTTATTTGTTTAATAGATTTGTATGTATAGAGAAGGAGGAAGTGGAAACAAATGAAATTAACTTTATTTCTACTTTCTATACGTCTATTTAAAAAGAATTTAAGAAAGAAATTAAATATTAAAGTTTAAAAGTTGTAAAACAATTGCCAACGAGAAAATTATACTTGAAAAACTATTAAATTGTAAAAAAAAATTGCGTATTGTATTTATGTACAAATAAACAATTGACAATTTCATTGGGATTTCCAATTACCTCCTTCTTATATACAAAATTTTAAACAAATAATACAAATTTTGAAAATGCTACCATTCCATCAGTATTTTCTTAGGAAGTTGTCACGTTCAACTATCGTCAGTAAGCGACTAAGAAAAAACCTTTTTTTTTTCCTGTTGAACGTTCTTCAAGGGAGAGCGTACTGAGAGCCACTCTTTGTTTAGACGTTGAAATCAGGCGAAAACATCCGAGCGATTAAGCCGAATGCGTGCGAAGCAAAGCTCAAAGTGTGTGAAAAAAAAAGCGTTGTCTTAGTCTATGGCCACTCTTGTTTAAAAATTTTGTTGCTGCTGAGCTATATTGTGTTTGAGAACGCGTGATTGCCTCGAGGTAACACGATTTTTGTTGTGCAGCCGGCTCTATCGAATTATAAGACGTTGTCACGTCAAAAATAGGGAGAAAGTTAACTTCGGCTCGGCCGAATTTTTTGCAGGCCCTTGCGGCATTAAAGTTTTTCTAACTAAGACTACTTTTTGGACCTTACTTTTCTATGGGATCTATAGTATATAGATGTTTGATTTCGACCAAACTTGGTGAAATCATGGAAAATCATAATACACTGTTAATTACGAAATTTGGAGGCGATCCTATTTAAAACAAAAAAGTTTTTCTCACTAGAACTTCTTTTCCGACCGATCATTCATACTGCAGCTATATATCATCTGATTTTTATAAAACTTTGTAGAAATGTGTCAAAGTATATAAAATAAGAAATACCAATAAAAGGACGTTTTCATTAAAAAAAAAAGTTTTTCCTCACTAGAACTAGTTTTTCGACCGATCGTTCCTATGGGAGCTATATGCTATAGTCATCCGATTTCGACCAAACTTTGTAGAATTGTGTAAAAGTATATAGATTAAGTGTATGCCAATGATAAGGACATTTTCATTAAAAACAAAAAAGTTTTTCTCACTAGAACTAGTTTTTCGACCGATCGTTCCTATGGCAGCTATATGCTATAGTCATCCGATTTCGACCAAACTTAGTGAAATCATGGGAAAGGATAGTAAACTAAGAAATACGTATTTTGGAGGCGTTTCCATTAAAAACAAACACGGTTTTCTCACTAAGACTAGTTTTTCGACAGGTCGTTTCTATGGCATCTATATGCTATAGTCATCCGATCCGGAGGACGGAGGAGATAGCATAGAAACAGACAGACGGACAAGGCTAAATCAACTCGTCATGCTGATCAAGAATATATATACTTTATGTGGTCGGAGATGCTTCCTGCAATTTGCGTGAGGATCATCCGCACAATTTAAAACTTTGCACGGATGAGATAGAATAGCAAACAACATCGGATGGACTTCTTTGGCCACCTTGCATATTTTTGATCAAGAATGAGATGAGTTACTTTTTCGTGTGTCGGTCGATGTCTTCCTTCTATGCTATCTCCTCCGTCAGTTTTAAAGCTATCCTCACCAAACTTTGCACAAAGTCTTTTGGTACAAATACGCTCAAATTTACCGGAACCGCCATCGATGACTACATATAGCTGCTGGCGTTCAAAAGAAAATTTGTTGGAAACTGTTTATCGGATGACTATAGCATATAGCTGCCATACTCGTGAAAAGTAGTGGAAATTGTTATGAAAACGTATGGATATTCTTATTTATATATTTAAAATAAAGTTATAAAATAGACTGCAGTATGAATGATCGGTCGGAAAAGAAGTTCTAGTGAGAAAAACTTTTTTGTTTTAAATAGGATCGCCTCCAAATTTCGTAATTAACAGTGTATTATGCTTTTCCATGATTTCACCAAGTTTGCTCGAAATCAAACATTTATATACTATAGATCCCATGGAAAAGTAGGGTCCAAAAAGTAGTCTTAGTTAGAAAAACTTTTTTGTTTTCAATGGAAGCCGCTAGGGTATACAAAACTTCGGCCGAGCCGAAGTTAACTTCCCTCTATTTTTATTTGATCAAATTAGTGCTTCTTAGACAATAATTTAATGTTAGTCAATATTTTTTAGTATCAGGTAATTAAAGTCGGACAACGATGATAAGACATAAAGCGAACTTTTCGAATCAATCTTTAAGTTCCAATGGGCATCCAGCAGCAGCTCTGAGCGGAGTATTTTACTCTTACTATCTGAAGCAATGCTGACCTTGTTGGCTCTTCTGATATATGAGACAGGTGTGCCAGTTTCACATCGAATTCGCACTATGCGACATTGATAGCATCGATCAACCTAACCGTAACAAAGATAAGAGGGCGCTAGTAGTGCGAGCGATACCAAATAGTACTCCAGCTATGGTCATATATTTGATAGACCAATTTAAATTTGGCAATCAACAATCGCTCCCGCACATAAATTAGTCAGGGAAATGGGACACACAAGTGAAGAGCGACAACAATTTGACCTGATAAACTAAATCTGAGCGGCAGCCAAGCGAAACCAGTTGGCCAGACCAGAGGAAAGCGGCTAAGAAAATGTGTAAACTGCATTCGAGCGGCTGCCAGCTAAGGATTGCCGATGCTCTGATCTAAGCGACTTATTCAGTTTTGCACTGGTGCTATTGCAGTGCAGTTGTGTGCCGAGTCCGTTGAGTGATAAGCAATCCAAAATGCACCCCTTAGCCGTGCATGTCCTGCTCGGACTTTGCCTTTGTTTCGCCCCAAGCCTGGCTCAAGACCAGCCAGCATTTAGCAAAGACGCAAACCCACACCCATTCACTGCCGCCGCTCGAGCGCATTTATCAAATAGTGTGCCATACTTTAGGGCGTCGATTCCAATGCGAATTTTTGAATGCCTGCGCGAGTTTAGCATGTTGCGCTGCACCAAGCTCTTTGTGTTGCAAAAAATGGAGGAGCGCAGACAGATGCCGCATACAGGCAATCTGACGAAGGACTTCATCGATCAGTTCTTTGGGGAAGAAACTCAGCTGGGCAGCCTAATCTCCGTGAAGTATCAACAAATGTCGGAGAAGGAGTTAAATCAGCGATTAGTGCAAAATTTTCAGCGGTTTTTCAAGCATCGCGACCTTAAGCTACACATTATACCCGGCATGCTGGTGAAGATTGTGCCCAGCAAAGAGAACAAACTTAAGTTTACCCTAAAGAAAAGTAGGTAGCTGATGACTAGATATAAGCCTATTTTATTGAACGATCTCTTGCAGCTAGCAAGTCCCGTGTGGGAAGGGCCAGACGCCGTGATGACCCCGACGAACTGCAGCTCAATTTAATGAACCTTCCGCCCATGGGCGGTGTCAGTGGCAACAGCGGGAGTGTAGAGACATACGAACCGGAACCGGATGGTGACTCCAAGCAACAAGGCATCGGAGCATCCAATGATGGTGGTGGTGGTGGACAAGGCTTATTAGGAAAGCGCAAGCATAAGAAGAACTCTTATAAGGTCACCATGTTGCAAATGGCAGTGCCGATCTTAGTTCTGCCCGTTATATTGTTGGGCAGCCTTCTGCCGTTTATTTTGCCCGCTCTAAAAATGGCAACAATTTTGTCGCTTCTGATGAATAATGGTGCGTTCATGGCCGCTTTGCTCTACGCAGCTCGCACCCAGGCAAATAACCAAGAGGAGCAGCACATAAGCTATAGTTAACCTGAGTGTTCCATTTGAAACTCTAATTTCCTTTTCTAATAAAGAATGTCTTTGGCATCAATTTTTCCAGTGAAAGTACATAGAATTAAACTTACGATCTTAATCGGAGGGCAGTAATCGGTTAAATTATGATTTCCTTAGAAGGTAAAAGAGTTTTTCCCTGCCCTTACGCCCTTACACAATTTAAAGTTGACTTGGAGTGGTCGGCGGTAATGTTTTATACGCTTTAGTGACGGAATCTCTGTCTCAGATACTTCCGAGAGGTTGAGTGAGCAAAGGGGTGATCAAGTGCTTAGAGTCTCCTATTACTAAATGCTCAGCAGTGGCATAGAAGATGCACTAATGTTTCCTCCTCTTCTTCACACTTGCAGCTTCTACAGAAGTCGTTGTGAGCGACGCTCAAGCGTGCAGCTCTACCATGAGGCAGTGACCCATTAGAGCTCCGATTAGAAGTGAGATGTTTCCTCTGCTTTGACGTTAAAAGATATTGGTATGTTTTAGGTTGAACGTGGGCCACGTGACCCTAGTTACAGCGAAACCAGGTTTAATTGCTTGTGAATAGTATTTACGAAACCAAGGGCATCCCTATCGTGCTCTTTTCTGGAAGGTGGTGGATGGTAGTGCATCGTTTAGCTAGTTTGTCGGCTGACTCGGATCTCTTAATGTTGCGGTATTCGGCACACAGATTAGGTGGTTACTGAGGTACGGAGGTAAGCGTCTTGGAACTTAACTATAAAAAAATAGGGGAAAGTTAACTTCGGCTCGGCCGAAGTTTTGTATACCCTTGCAGCTTCCATTGAAAACAAAAAAGCTTTTCTAAGACTACTTTTTGGACATTACTTTTCTAGGGGATCTATACTATAAAGATGTCTGAATTCGATTAAACTTGGTGAGATCATGGAAAGCATAATACACTGTTAATTACGAAATTTGGAGGCGATCCCATTTAAAACAAAAAAGTTTTTTTGACTAGAACAATTAATAATCATCCATTTTAAACAAACTGTTAATTACGAAATTTGTAGGCGATATAAAAAAGTGTATGCCAATTTAAATTTAAAAACAAAAAAGTTTTTTTCACTAAAACTTTTTCATTTTATGGGACTATATCTATATCATCCGATTTCGAAATTGAGAATTGTGTAAAAGTATATAAATTAATTGTATATAGGACGTTTTCATTAAAAACAAAAAAGTTTTACTAGAACTAGTTTTTCGACCGATAATATGGCAGCTTCAAGAAACGACCATCCGATTTTAGCGGATCCGACATATTTGCAGTGTGCAGCTAAATGATATATCTGTGCAAAAGTCGTGCAAATGTATGTAACAAGCAGATGGAAGCATCTCCGACCCCATTTATGGTTGATTTGCCAACATAACTTCGCTAAAATCAATATTTTTTCGTTTTGTATTTTAGTTAAGAGATACAAGTAACTTTTTTCATCATGAGTTTTTGACAAATTTTCGTTTTTCATTTCATTTTGAAAAAAAGTGATTACTTGTCAAAAATGCATTACACATGTCAAAAATGCATTAACAGTCGAGTCGATATACGTAGCCATGTCCGTCTGTCCGTCCGTCTGTCTGTCCGTATGGACGCACAGATCTCAGAGATGGTAACAGATAAAAGTTTGACATGAATGGGACTAAATCGGCTTATACTTGCAGGCAGATCAAGCTTTTTTCAATTTTTGTCTCGCCCCCGCAATTTAGAAGAAACGTCATATTCCCACAGTTTTATTGATAGAAGATTAAAACCTTTTGGACATATTTAGTAATCAGGATTATTTATCGATACGCCAAAGATCGGATGAACGATAGTCGAGTTATAAGGAAAACAATCAATTATGGGGAGCACCGGTGGCAACGGCGATGGGCAGCGCTTCACAGGTACAGAGTATATTATAGTCGGGCTTGACCGACTTTCTTGTTTATTTACGTGATAACTAGACCTCGGATTTTGCATATTTTCAAATCGATTTTAATCCTAGTAGACTAGGGCAAATGTGTTTTCAACCAATTTTTGTCATTTTGTTGTCTGCATTTTGTGTTTTGCTGACGGTCTAACTTATTAAATAATAATTCAAGTCATCTTGGAAGCAAGCCCATTTTTTTTTGCAATTTATGAGAGTAAAGCATCAGCACAACAATTTAAGTTGTGCACATTTTCTTTTGCCTACCAGGATTAAAATCTGTTTGAAATATGCAAAATCCGAGGTCTAGTGATAACACACATACCATAAAAATTAGTTAATTAGAACAGGGACCAAAACGATTCAACCAACACGATTGATCATCATGGGAAAAGGAAATACTTTGTCACCCAAAAGAGTGGTCAAAATTTATGCGGGAACGGGAAGAATTAAAATCTCACGTGCAGCTGTCGATAGTGTGTGGAAATTAAAGCAAAGTAACATTAAAAACTGGTCAAACCAAAACAAACAAAATTTCAAAACGTCTGAATGCAATTACTTTTCGATCTGGCTTACAAAAAAATGCCACTGTTTACAAAATTAAGTCGGATTTGCCCTTACCTTTATATAAACGTCGCGCTCAACAAATTTTGACAGGACGTGGACGATTGGTTTAGAGAAAAATGAAGAAAAAACCCTGCGTAGGCGACTTCTCACAATCAAGCCAGAATGGATTTGGCGAAACGTTACATGTCATGGAGGGAGGACTGGAAAATGTAGTGTTTTCCCATTGAGAACTTGTGGGCTAACCTTGTACGTCTTGTTTATGCTAACGTACATAAGCTAAACTCGACTAAGGAGCTTCGAAAGGCTGTTACCGAAGAATGGTTCAAAGTTCCGGACTCAAAACTCTTAAGCATGATTAGCTCGATGCCTAACCATCATTTCGTGCTAATAAATAAGTCATGAGGCTGGACCCATTACAAGAAAAAATTCCTGTCTAAAATGCAGCCTAAGCGGACTAATTTTTAAACCATTTCGTTCATGAATTTTTGTTCACTAAACAAGTCCGACGTTCACAGCAAAACACCAGCTCTGGTCACACAACATCCGATTAAAATGCGAGCGGATGTTCGAAAATCATAAGCCATTGGTGTTTTGGTGATTTTTTTGCGTTTATGCTGCTTTGAAAATCCCAAGCAGTTATAGCAATGCTGGCATGAGGAACCCTCTGCTTCTGCTCTAATTATAGAACCGGGAGGTTCTTAAACCTCCTGTTAAGTTGACCAGCCTCCTTTGTGGTGTTGTGTTTGACTATTAACATTATGTGGAAACATAATGTGACCTCTAGCCGGCTAAAACTTGCTAGTTTGAATATCATAAATGTCTTAAATTTATTGTACAAGGTGGGCCAAAAGAAGTCACCCTATTGGAAGATGGTCTTATTTTTAAAAATAGCCGCCAAAATATAAAGAGGTAAATATTATATATATTCTACATCTGTCTAGTCCACAAATGTCAAAACAGATCTGACTTTGGCGGCTATTTGTAAAAATAAGAGCATCTTCCAATAGGGAGACTTCTTTTGGCCCACCTTGTATAACCAAAAGGTTTACCAAAATGTACCAAAATTGTTCGAAAATTGAGCCCAATGTGTTACCAAAATGAGACCTCGATATTCCCAAAATAAGACCGAGATGTTCCAAAATTGTTCCCAAAATGTAGCCAGAAAGAGCACCAATTGGTCTTAAAACGTAACCAAAATGTTTCTAAAAGATGACCGTAAGTTTGTAAAATGACCCCAAAATGTTCCCAACTTGAGCCCAAAATTGTATTAACGCAACACCGAAACGACAATGAAGATCGAACAACGGGTCTTAAAATAGCGTTCATGAAAAAGCGGGATTACTCTACTTTTTGTCAACGAATGGTCTTGATTTCGGTAGATTTTGAACGAACTTTTTTCTGAGTGTAATAATTGGATTTAAGAAAACATTTATTTTGTTCCCATTTTATTATACACTTGAAAAGTGTTTTATTATTTTGCCCCGAAGTTTGGAACGCATAGAAGGAATCATCTCCGACCACTTAAAATATTTGTATTCTTGATCAGCATGACGAGCTGAGTCGAATGATCTTGTCTGTCCGTCCGTCTGTATGTTTCTACGCAATCTAGTCCCACAGTTTTGAAGATATCGAGCTGAAATTTAGCACAGAGTTATCATTTAGCTGCACACTGCACATATGTCTGAACCGCGAAAATCGGAAAGCTACAATACAATTTTTTTTTTTTTTGACATAAAGCTTATAAATTAAGTCATTGGTCACAAAATTGAGTCAGTGGTCACAAAAATTTCAAGTGTATTTAAACTTCGGCACAGACGAAGCTAGCTTTGCGTTCTCGTTTTTTTTAAGACTGGCTTTAATTTAATTTCGCAGTGCTAATCAAATTTATCTTATGAAAAATGGAGAAATCGTTTAGCATTAATCGTTTAGCATTAAAAAATATTTTGGATATTATTGATTTAAGTTAAATCGAAAATGTTTTAACATTTTTTGCCAAAAACAAGAAAGAAAGTCAGTCAAGCCCGACTATAATATACTCTGTACCTGTGAAGTGCTGCCCATTACCGATACGACCTGCCCATAATTGATTGTTTTCCTTATAACTCGACTATCAGTCATGCGATCTTTATTATTCCTTTGGCGTATCGATAAATAATCCTGATTACTAAATATGTCCAAAAGATTCTAACCTGGTATCTATAAAACAGTGGGTGACATGACGTTTTTTCCAAATTGCGGGGGCGGAAGGGGGTGTGTCCAAAATTGAATATAAACTTGATGTGCCTTCAAGTATACAAAGATTTTGTCCCATACTAGTCAAACTTCTATCTTTTACCGTCTCTGAGATCTGTGCGTTCATACGGACAGACGGACGGACGTACAGATGGACTTGGCTACATTGACTCGGCTGTTAAAACTGATCAAGAATATTTATTTCACATCACACTCGCGCAAGCTCTTTGCTTCGCACGAGTAATAATATCAACACGCTTTTCACAACACTAGTCAAAATAATCCTTTTGCCAGCAATGGCCAATCTTTTTCGACACTCTACTCGTGTTTACTCGCACTCGCAACAGAATTTACGTACTCTGCTGGTTGACGGCGAGCTTCGACAAGCCTCTTATGCAATTGTTGTTGTCTTTTGAAAACTTCAAACAACAACATGCCACAAGAACGAAAGAGAAAGCGTATGCAAAATACAAATGCAAAAAATTGTCCATCATGCTATCTCTTTTGCGTTTTTGTTTTTTGTGTGATTGTGACGATTGTGTACGGGCTTCGATCGTAACAGCTCGCAGCAGATCTTTGACTTCGGCAAAAAGTACTCCCGCTCATGGTATAAAAAGCAAGGTACGGCGCTCCCAGTGTGCGCCCTCGGCAAAGTGCTCCCGGTGACTAGTGGCCGAAGCTAGGAGTATTCGCGAGTATCATCTCCGACCACATAATGTATATATATTCTTGATCAGCATGAAGAGCTGAGTCGATTGAGCTTTGTCCGTCCGTCTGTCTGTTTCTACGCAAACTAGTCTCTCAGTTTTGAAGCTATCAAGCTGATTGTATTCGTGGCGGCTCGTTGCAGTTCTCTGGCACAGAGTCTGGTCAAAGTGGACCATCCAGCCCAATGTGCATTGTGTTAAAGTGAATGGAAAGCGGAATCGATGGCTCCACAAGGTGCAAAAAGTCGCAGTCTTAGCAAATCTAAGCAAAATTTGGTAGATGCTTCACGAATCCACCCAGAAAATTTTGGATTTTCAAGCATATCGCTCTTGAAATCGAGTTAAATTCGTTTTCAGCTTAGTGTTTTTATCCGAGGGGAGTGGGGTAAAAAAAGTGAGAGAGGAGAGCAAGAACATTTGAGAGAGTAGCGTTGAACCCGCTCTCACAGTTTCGATTCTTATGGGAGAGTGGTGTGTAAGGAAACTATCGAGCGGAGAGCGAAACGGGATTGTTTCTCCGTCAGTTTCTAATTTGACGCTGATCTAGCCATCCGAATTGTGGTGACGCTGGCTGAGCTGTCGGTATCAGTGGGGACAGTCTTTCGAGATCTCGAGTTCAAGTCCAAGTTAGGGTAAATAAAAAATAATAAACAAAAAAAAATGGGAAAGTTAACTTCGGCTCGGCCGAAGTTTGCAGCTTTTTTTGAAAACAGAAAAGGTTTTCTAGCTAAGACTACTTTTCGGACCTTACTTTTCTATGGGAGCTGTACTATATACATAGATGTCCGATATCGACCAAACTTAGTAGAATCATGGGAAAGCATAACCAACTGTTAATTTCGAAATTTGGAGGAGATTCCATTGAAAAAAAATAGGGGAAAGTTAACTTCGGCACTGCCGAAGTTTTTTATACCCTTGCAGCTTCCATTGAAAACAAAAAAGTTTTTCCAACTAAGACTACTTTTTGGACCTTACTTTTCTATGGGATCTATACTATATAGATGTCTGATAATACACTGTTAATTACGAAATTTGGAGGCGATCCCATTTAAAACAAAGAAGTTTTACTCAATAGAACTTCTTTTTCGACCGATCATTCATACTGCAGCTATATGCTATAGTCATCCGATTTTGATAAAAGTTGTGTAAAAGTATATAAAATAAGTGTATGAAAATGATAAGGACGTTTTCATAATAAACAAAAAAGTTTTTCTCACTAGAACTAGTTTTTCGACCGATCGTTCCTATGGCAGCTATATGCTATAGTCATCCGATTTCGACCAAACTTAGAGAAATCATGGGAAAGAATAGTAAACTAAAAAATACGTACTTTGGAGGCGTTTACATTAAAAACAAAAAAGGTTTTTTAATAAGACTAGTTTTTCGACCGATCGTTCCTATGACAGCTATATAGTATGCTATTGTCATCCGATCCGGCCGGTTCCGACAAATGTGCTGCGTATTTGTACCAAAAGACTGCGTGCAATGTTTGGTGAGGAAAGCTTTAAAAACTGACGGAGGAGATAGCATAGAAACAGACGGACAGACGAAGACGGACAGGTCTAAATCAACTCAGCTCGTCATGCTGATCAAGAATATAAATACTTTATGTGGTCGGAGCTGCTTCCTTCTATGCGTTACAAACATCCGGACAATTTTATAATACCCTCTGCAAGGGTATAAAAAAATTTTTTCTCAATAGAACTTCTTTTTCGACCGATCATTCCTACTGCAGCTATACGCTATAGTCATCCGATTTTGACATAACTTTGTTGAACTGTGTAAATGTATATAAAATAAGTACATGCCGATGACAAGGACGTTTCCATTAAAAACAAAAAAGTTTTTGTCACAAGAACTAGTCTTTCGAGCAGTCGTTTCTATGGGAGCTATATGCTATCGTCATCCGACTTTGAGAAAACTTTGTAGAATTGTGTGAAAGCACAACAAATAAATGAATTCCGATTTTTATGTCATTTTCATGGAAAACAAAAAAGTTTTTCTAACTAAGACTACACCGAAAAAAATGCCGGGAAAATTGTAAGCCTATAAAGAATGACTTGATCCCGGCAACGGGACTAAAATTATAAGTACGAGAAGGCTTGGTAGCGATCCGAATCGGGATTGTCTCCAGTCAATTTATAGTGGCAATTTGACGATGCAGAAAGCATCGCAGGTGTGGTAGAGTTGGCTGAGCGGCGCTGTCGGTGAGTGCGTCATTCGAGGTCCCGAGTTCGAGTCCCAGTCAGGGTAAGTAAAAAAAAAATTTTAATAAAAATGTTTAACTTATGACAAAAAAATTAGAGGAGTAGGGTGGGTGGTGTAGTGGTACACTTCCCCCCTCTCAAAGTATTAGTCCCAACCCATTATTAGACGCGTTTTGGATAGAGTTAGTCCCGAATGGATCAATTTTTTGGTTCAGTGTACTTTTCGGACTAAACTTTTCTATGACAGCTATACTATATAGATGTCCGATTTCGACCAAACTTAGTGGAATCACGGGAAGCATAGCAAACTAAGAAATACGAAGTTTGGAGGCTTTGCCATTGAAAACAAAAAAGGTTTTTTTCACTAAAACTAATTTTTCGTCCGATAGTTCCTATGACAGCCGACGGACAAAAGGACAGACGGACAGGACTAAATCAACTCAGCCTGTCGTGCTGATATACATACTTTATGTGGTCGGAGACGCTTTTTTCAATGCGTCACAAACATCCGGACAATTTTATAATACCCTCTGCAAGGGTATAAAAATGGTATTTAAAAATTAATGGTGGTGGTACCACCTCGAGTCATGTTCTACAGACCAAACTCACTAAGACATAGTTCATACCGCAATTTTAAGATTCAAATAAAAATATTTAATTAAAACTATTTATACCCTGTTCCCATTAATAATGGGAAAAGGGGGATCATGAAGTTGTTCAAAAGTATGTAACAGGTAGAAGGAAACATTTGCGACCCTATAAAGTATATATATTCTTGATCAGCATCAACAGCCGAGTCGATTTAGCCATGTCCGTCTGTCCGTCAATCCTTCTGTCCGTATGAACGCGTCTATCTCAGAGACTATAAGAGATAGAGCCACAAATTTTGCATTTGCATGCAGGTAGGTGTATACCAGTTTCAAATCGAGTTTGTTTCAGATTTGGAAAATTCCTTTCCCTCCCCCCTTTAAGAGCAAAAAAACTGTCAGAGCGGGCTCTATCTCTTATAGTCTCTGAGATCGACGCGTTCATATACTTTATAGTGTCGCAAATGCTTCCTTCTACCTGTTACATACTTTTGCACAACTTTATGATCCCCCTTTTCCCATTTTTAATGGCAACAGGGTATAAAAATCGTAGCAGATAAGTATGCTCTTAATTTTCAACAATTATAAGTTAGCAAAAACTTACTTTAAAAGCTGATGTACCAATAGGTTTTTGGGTAACTAATCAAGATTTTTGGTATACTACATTGAAAATTGATGTATTTGTGACTCAATAACAAAAAAGTTGTATGTTTTAAACATCTTTTCAAAAGGGGTCTATGCCTAATAAATGGAAAAATTTCCTATAGTGCAGCTGTCTCGCGGTCAGAAAAACTGGTTCCAGTCACAGCACTATCAGCTGGACTTCTCAAATTTTCTTTTGAGTATTCCACTTTTAACCAAGGTTTAGTCACTTCAAAGGCCAGTTAGTGTTACAATAAAAACAAGTTTGGGATTTTTTTAATTTTTTTTAGGATTTTCAACAATTTTTGTTTTGGAATTCATAATAGGATTGCTTTTGGGCCTATTTAACTAACAAGATTTACACACATATAAGAGTCGATGCTTAATCTAGTCCTTACGAAGTACTCTTAACTCTAGAACCTCTTGCTTAATAATTCATTTACATTTATATATATATTTAGGTGCACATGTGTTCTGTTCTGAACGGCGTATGCGAGATAAAGTAGTAAGAAAATGTTAACGTACATTTTGTATAAAGTTTTGTTCACAATTTTTGTTTTTTGCGGTGCAAATTTTGTGCTTTTGTTTCTGCAAAATCTGTGACTAATCTCGAATATTTTTATTTGGAATTGAAGCCATTGATACAACTTTTCTTGCTGCGCCCGTTGCGCTGAACCTGTCGGCGGCGTTTGGATTCGGATCTGGGACTTGACTACTCTGCTCCTCTCGTTTGGGGTTAGTTTCGACTTGAACAGACACCGATTATGGGTAGGCATTATTGGAGTTTAAGCAATTAATATAATTAAATACTGCAGTCCCGATTTAAACAAGAAATGTATTCGTATAGTTATCGCGCGCTAGATCGCGCCCCACGCCCTAATCCTGCTTGCACACAGCCTCACTATTGGCAATAGAGGCATTCTTGCGGTCCTCCTCGCTAATATCCTTATCATCCCAGCCCCAGACCGCGTTCTCCTCCAGATCGTGATCCAGATGCACAACCAGTTCGCTGGTGGGTGTAGCATTGCTGTTGTTGTTGGCATCCAGTAGAGCAGCCACATGGGAACCATCGCCAGTGCGTAGCACTCGCTTGTAAACCATGTCCTGGGAGACGAATTTCAGATCGTATGCTTGACCTAGAGTGACAACGATGAGCAAATTAAGCCGGTTTCTGCAATGGTGCAAGGGTTCAAGCTTACCGATCTTGGCCATCAAATCAATGAAAGCTGTGGTCCAGTTGTGGTTGTAGGTGCCCAACTCAGCTGCTTTGTAGTCCCAGGGGAAAACATGGTGGTAGTTGTGCCATCCCTCGCCAAAGGTGATGGTGGAGACTAGTCTCGTGTTCACCGAACTGATGTTAATATCGTAGGGTTTCATGCCGTAGAAGTGGGCAGCGCTGTTCACCAACCAGGTACCATGCAGAGAGATGGCGTAGCGCAGCATGGAACAGGTAAAGAAGCAGACGCGCAGCGAGCTACCCATGAAAAGGTATGGGAACAGCATGGGCAAGACAAAGCAACAGATGGGCATGACCACAAAGTAGTACCTGCAGAAATGAGACAATTGGAGGGTTAAGGAGCTGTCTTCCGATCAGCGTGAGCTGCCACTTACTTCTTCTGGAATGCCACCACGGGATCTTGTTCGATGTCGCTTAGATCGATCTGCTTGCCCTTGGAGGTCACGTCCGGGTGTTTCTTGCACATCAACCAACCCATGTGAGCGAAGAAGAATCCACGTCGGGAGTTGTGGGGATCGGCGTGTGTGTCGGTGAACTTGTGGTGCACGCGATGATCGCGTGTCCACTCCCAGATGCTGTTCTGGAAGGCCAGCGACTGGCACAGCATGAGAAAGATGCGCAGCGGTAGCTTTGCCTTGTAGGCCTTATGCGACCAGAGGCGATGCACTCCGGCGGTGATGCCCAGACCGCCCAAAAAGATGGTGAAGTACACTGCAAAATACACCAGCAATTCAGTGGGTTAGCTATGAAATCGGTGAGCATACCTTGGGCTCTACTTACACGGCAGAATCTCTAGGTAAGCGTTTTCGGCATAGATCAAATATAGACCATACAGAGCCATCGAGTGAAGGATGATGAAGAGTAAGACGTTGTGCCACACTACTTCCATCTCATAGGGCTGGATAGCTGGCGCCTTGGAAGCTACCACCGGCTCCAACTTCTTGGCGGCAGCTGGCTTCACCACCGCTGGTGCGGGAGGCGCAGGCGCGGCCATCTTGTTGTTGTTGCCGTCGGCAATGGCAGTCTCTGCCAGAATAAAGGTGCTGCCTATAATATTGGGAGTCATCTGCAAAGATCAGACAATGCACGCATATTTCAAATGAAAACAATCGCTTCTATAGACATTCCCACAGTCCGCTTCCTGATTTATGTGGTCTGTAGGTGCGTCTTTGTCTGCAGCTCAGCAATACAAATCAGTTGGCTCATTTCGTATGCTTGGCAGGCTCCACACTTAGCTTTCTTCATAAAAGGCATCCCCCAGCTGCACGGCTAATTATGGACCACTCTAAGGTGACTGTAGGCTGCTCCTCATCAGCAGCGACCTTCGTTATTTTGAATGATACTCAAATCTGACACAAAGATAGCTTACCGGAAGCCAAAACACACAAAATATTTTGGAAAAAAAAAAAAAAACACGAATACAGCACAAAGCAATGCCAGCAATATTCTGCTGGGCTCCCAAAAGGCAATCAATAATTATGTTCGACTTATAATTTCTGTATATATAGCCGAAGTATTTGCGTATTAAAAAGGTCTTCCTAGTGGAAAATCAAAAACCAAATTAGATGCAAAATACTTCCAGTGACTAAGTGTTGACTGAGCAACTAAGTCGAACTTTTGACGACCTTGTAGTGGACGGTTGAGGTAGTCTTCCGAATGGAAAATTTATGCGCGGACACTTTAATGAATACCCAAATGAAAGTCACCCCCGGTGATCGCCTAATCAGAATTAAGGCAGCCATTTAGTTTTCTAATTTTCTGTTTAGTCAGCATACAACATTATGCAGCTGTGCGAATAGTCCAAAAGACGTGCACCGCCACCACCATTTTGTCAACAGATAAGCACTCTTTGCAAAACTGCCACTTTAAAGTTCGTGACAGGCCAAAGTCGGCAATTTTGTATCTTGGAAATAATTGCAAGTGCAGTGGGAATGGATGCGCTGCCACTGCCACAAACATAAATGACTGGCTACGATGGCTTTGACATCGACTGCGAGAGGCCGCACGGCAACTGGTTAGCTGGGGGCTTTGCTTCTTTAGAATCGACAACCGGTTGACCTCATAACATATGCATGTTATTTATTGATATAAACAAAAGTGTTCTTATTGGTGGAGGTTGGTTTGGCGTTTACTCGAGTGTGCTTCGTGCTGTGCGCATAGACTCGGAGTCATTAACTTGGCATGGTTCAATGTCAAGTCGTGTTTTTGATTTTCAGGTGGTTGTTTTGTATACAAATCAAAGGAGAAACGCCAGTTCTAAAGTCCTTGAAATCGAAAGCAATTGACGCTTACCCTATGGATCAGAGCGACTAAATTAATTGGTTTAAATATTTATAAGAATAGGCCTTCGTCACCTTCAACCTACTCGGTGTCTACACAATTTTGCCAACTTTCTAAGCTTATGCGCATGTATTAGCTAATACATTGCACAAAAGTCATTCAAAGTGCAGGACAACTATAAAATGGAATTGTCAATTCGGTTCTGGATCCAATAACAAAGTTGGACCCAAGTCGTTTTACAAATAGTTTAAGCCACGCGCGCCTCCAAACTCCGAAAATCCCCCGGCACGAGGCCAAACAAGCAAACAAGTTCTGCTCCACAACTTCTAGCAAAAGTCTACACTTAATTTTAGCTTCGATGAGGCATAACATTCAGTCATCCTTACCGGATTATTAGCATAGTTAAATAACCACCAGAATTTTCGTTACTCTGCTTTTGTTCAGAGTTCTACGCATGCGAATCAAGGTTCTGTTGTGCGACAACTAGTTTGGGCTGGGGCTGGGGCAGCGTATCTTTGCCTGCGGGGCAGCGAACCACGTCACAGACACAGACAATGACAGTGGTCATAAATATAAATATTATACATATGCGAATTGCTCAAAAAACCTGACTCAAATCTAATGCGGGCCTCTGCCAGTGATTGATACCGAGTGAGCTTCCATTGATCGATTCGAGCGGCGCACGCAATGCACGACGCCTGGCGCATAACAAAATCAATAACCCGACTCTCTGGATGGGATTGGGAGTGGAAACGTGACATTGGTCTGGCCACAGTTCTATATGCATAGGCATTCAGTTTGAATATGCTTATACACTCATAAATTAATTGATTTCGAAACTTTAGAAATTCGCACCAACAAGAATTGTTGGTTTTTTTTTTTTTGTTTTATTGAAGAAAAAGTGGTGATTTACCCGTGCAAATTTTATTTAAATTTTGCCAAAACCGGATCGTACCCAACTATTCGGACTATTTTTTTTAGATAAACTGAAATCCATCTTGCAAACAGCAACTTTTTAACGCTTTATTGTTAAAAATAAATATCCCCTGTTTTTATTAGATACTCATTTTCAAAGCATAAAAATAATTCACAAGAGCAAGAAGCTTGACGACACACTTATATTTTCAATAGACCTTTATCAACATCGATATCAGAAGATGACGATTTCGAAACGTGGGCCGAACCAAGGTTTTTTAAAAAGTCTTGCAATTCTCAAACATTAACCATTGGTCAATTTAGGTTCAATCCCGTGAATCAGAGCTCCTCAAAATTTTTATTTGGTCTGCATCCCTGACAAATATATACGTTTCATGTGTAGTTAAACGGAGTTTGGTCAAATAAAAGCCTCAATGATGAGTTGTCCTACTTAGTGGAATTGACTGAATCTTGGATTACTAAATCACACTTTACCTATTTGCCCACATTAAACCTCAATTCGAGGTTGAATAAAAACCATATGACCAAACTCTAAATCCAAGCTAAAGTTATTTTAGCCATATAGTTCACAAAATGTTTTCACTAACGTTGAAACTTTGATAGGTGTCAAACCGAATATTAAATATAAAAGACCAATTTCTTTTGAACTAAAGAAAAATTTCCGGAATTCACCAAATTGTTTTAAAATTTGGTGGACGGCAATAAAGTCAAAAAAGTTTCAAGCTTGTGATATGTTCCAGAAAATGTTTAATAATAGCTTCTAGTCAATTGATTCTTTTTTGGTTGGGTTGGGTTTGGTAGACTTATCCCGGTGAAGCTCAGCGGCTAGTGTGTGCGATCGCTGTGCAAGAGGTCGTGGGTTCGATCCCGAATCGAAACATCTAATGAAAAGTTTTTTTCTTTGAAAAACTTACACACCCGGTCACCTTCACTGGTGTTGGCGCCAGCTTTAAAGTAATTAGCCATTAAAAAGCTTCACAAACTGCCGTTCGGATTCGGCGTTAAACTGTAGGTCCCTTTCTTTCTCCCTGAAACTTTTTCAAAAATATAAACGGATATCTATCGATCGATCGATTTGAAAGAATATAATGATTTTGCACTTCCCGATCAAGAGCAGATCTACAACGAAATATTAAAAACAAGTAAGGGATCTGTAGTCGAGTGCCGCGACTACAAAATACTCTGTTCCCTTGACTTCTTGTGTTTTCAAACACATACACACACACTCACACATATTCTGACATAGGCACAAAATAAGACCCCGCCTCTCCAGCAAGTAAAATTAAATCGTATATAACTTCGGTGTTTTTCGTCCGATCTTATTGATCTTTTCAGAATAGATAGATATTTGGCCTTACTTATATATATAAATATATATAAAGTCTAAAAAATTGTGGCTTTGACAGTTTTTTGCGCTTAAAGGGGGGAGGGGGAGGAATTTTCCAAATCTGAAACAAACTCGATTTGAATCTGGTAAACGTCTACATATCTCTTATAGTGGCTCTATCTCTTATAGTCTCTGAGATCGACGCGCTCATACGGACAGACGGACGGACAGACATGGCTAAATCGACTCGGCTGTTGATGATGATCAAGAATATATATACTTTATAGGGTCGCAAATGCTTCCTTCTACCTGTTACATACTTTTGCACAACTTCATGATCCGCTCTTTCCCATTTTTAATGGGAACATGGAACAAAAATTGAGGAAAGTTAACTTCGGCTCGGTCGAAGTTTTGTATACCCTTGCAGCTTCCATTGAAAACAAAAAAGTTTTTCTAAATAAGACTACTTCACGAACCTTACTTTTCTATGGAAGCTATACTATAAAGATGTCCGATTTCGACCAAATTTAGTGGAGTCTTGGAAAAGCATAACAAACTAACAAGTACATTTTTCGAAGGCAAAAAGTTTTTCCCACTAGAACTTCTTTTTTGACCGATCATTCATACCGATTTTGACAAAACATTGTAGACTTGTGTAAAAGTATATGAAATGAACGTAAGGGACGTTTCTATAGAAAACAAAAAAGTTATAGTCATCCAATTTTGACCAAAAATTTTCAGAATTGTGTGGGAGCATATAAAACAAATACATGCTAGTTTTGAGGACATTTCCATTGAAAACAAAAAAGTTTTTCTAAGACAACTTTTGCAGACTCTACTTTTCTAAGAGTGCTATACTATATAGATGTCCGATTTCGACCAAATTTGGTGGAATCATGGAGAAGCATAGTTAACTAAGAAATACGAAATTTGGAGGCGTTTTCATTGAAAACAAAAAAAGTTTTTCTCACTTGAACTAGTTTTTCGACCGATCGTTCCTATGACAGCTATATGCTTAAGTCATCCGATCTGGCCCGTTCCAACAAATGTGCCAAAAGACTTCGTGCAAAGTTTGGTGAAGATAGCTTTCAAACTGACGGAGGAGATAGCATAGAAACAGACAGACGGACAGGGCTAAATCAACTCAGCTCGTCGTGCTGATCAAGAATATATTTACTTTATGTGGTCGGAGATGCTTTCTTCAATGTGTTAAAAACATCCGGACAATTTTATAATACTTTATGCAAGGGTATAAAAAGGCTTAAGTGGGAGCTACTATTTCATCATTTCGATCATTTAACATTATGTATGTTTCTATGCATAGGGTTGAATTAAATAAAGAGATAATGGGAAAAATGTTACTAATTTAAAGTTTTCACATAGCTCGACTGATTCCATGTTAAACATTTAATACGAAAATTCTTTACCATCCCACCAGACCTAAAATTCGCAGACGAACTCGAGCGCGAAAATCTAAGCGAATAAAAATCGAACAAAACCTTCGCTTACGAATTCGCCAAACTTTCGATTATGATACTTGTGTCGCTCAGTTTGTGGCAGGCGAACACTCGTACGCGAATATTCGCGCGCGACAGTCGACTCGAAAGTTTTACAAGCTTCGTTTTCATTCGTTCCCAAAATTCGTTTACATAAAAACTCGAATTAATTAACGATTTTTGTACACTTGAAAAGTGTATTATAATTTTACCCAGAAGTTTCGAACACAGAAGGAATAAGCTCCGACCACATAAAGTATATATATTCTTGATCAGCATGACGAGCTGAGTCGATTGAGCTTTGTCCGTCCGTCTTTCTTTTTCTACGCGAACTAGTCTCTCAGTTCCGAAGCTATCGAGCTGAGATTCAGCACAAAATCATCTTTTAGCTGCTTAGTGCACATATATATCGGAACCGCGAAAATCGGATGGTCACTTCTTGTAGCTGCCATACAATTTTTTTTATTTAATATTCCAATTAAATACACTTGAAACTCTTGTGACCACTGTTTTAATTTTGTGACCAATGACTTAATTTATAAACTTTATGTCTTGTGTCATCGGGATATTACGTAAAAAACTAAAAAAAAATTGAATGGCCTCTACAAGATGTGACCATCCGATTTTCGCGGTTCTGACATATGTGCAGCAAGCAGCTAAAAGATGATTGTGTGCAAAGTTTTAGCTCGATAGCTTCAAAACTGTGGGACTAGCTTGCGTAGTTAATATATACTAATGATATGTAAGCAAATAAGATAAACGCTCAAGCACGACAATAATATACTCTGTACCAACGAAAAAGTATGCTCAGTATGAATTTTGAAGCTGCAGTTAAAGCTTAAAGCAGCGCTACTACTGCGTAGCATCAACAGCGAATATTCCTTTGTTCATTGAATTTAGAATTAGAATTTTGTTGCTGGTGCATTACAAATGACTAGCCTACTTTACTTTGGGGCACCAGCAATAAATAGGATATTTTTGGATTCTTACACAAGTGCTAAAAGAGGTATATGTAAATTGAAAAAATCGCAGAATTGTTTGGGAAGGTTCATTTCAGAGCTAAGGAGTGGTACTTTCCGATGGTATCAAAGATAGTTCAAACAATAGAATGGATTCCCCGAAAAACGCTCCTAAAAGGGGTCAAACTAGGCACTTTAAGGTCAAATTACTAAATCTCGACGTGATGGACAATTTCTGAAAGCGCAGTCTTGCTTAGCACACGAAATTCGTCTAGAATCACTACCAACCCTTCAATATACAGAACCTTGTTGCCTTATCACAAAATATTTGGTCGGTTCCTATATATTGGAGAATCCCACAAATTTGTACAAAACTATGAGAACTATATTTAAAGTGAGAAGAATAATGTCGGCTACTGGATTCTAGGAAAGGAAACCCGTAAGCCTTAATTTGACTTGGCATTAAGCAGTCGGTACTAAATCTCTCTACTGGTTTCATCGAATCCAGTAGCCAAGCATTTTGGAGACACTTCACATATAAATGCAATCAGTTTAAACTCTAAATAAAACCGTTTACAAGAAAATTTCTAGAGATTTCTGACACACCCAATAGCAGCGTCCAATAAAATTAAGACTTCGTGGAAAATTTTAGCTCGATGGCTTTAACACTAGTCTGCGTAGAATCATACAGACGGGAACAGCTGAATAGGCTGAGCTCGTAGCCCTGTTCAAGAATATTCATGTTAATGGGGTCGAAAATTAATATTTGTTTGTATTACAAACTAGTGGGCAGACCTTTGTAAGTGTATAAAAACTATTTGTATTATTTCTTGTCTTGTAATTATACGGAATAAGTCACACTTTGGTTCAAATCTGAGGGTACGAATATTTGCCAATCAATAAGGGTTTCTAGTCGAAAAAATTGTTATTTTGATTCATTGAGATGATTTGCAATAAAGAGCTTCTGTTTTCTGAGTGTACAGTTCACATTATGCGTGGCATCAATATTCATTATCGACTCTGTCGCATTCAAAATTAGCGAAGAAGCCGCCTGAACTCCTTTTGAATTTCATCATCTTGATAGCAAAGCTATTGAATTCTATAAATCAATATTTATGCACTTCCCTTGTGCTTTTTAAGGCTAGCATAATTTTATTATGAGGGATACGTGAGTCGCCTCAGACTCGGTTCTTTTTGATTTGGGTAATCACCCGGCCATAGTTGTTCTGGTGCTCTTTGAAATATGATTTCCTATTAGTGAATCACAGTGCTTCGATTGCCGACCGTGAAGTGGTCTTGACGTTCATCGAACGATTTTGGTCGTCGTTGTTGTGGCTTAAAAGTTAAAATTTTTATCGTGAGCTGTGGTTAAACTTTTACGATTGGAGATTTGTGACTTCCGCAAATCAAATTCGAGTTTGACGCATGAGAAAACAAATCTTCGGTTTTTTTTCGAGTTATTTGTGTCTATGGAAAATTAATAGCTTTAAATTAGCGGTGGCCAGCAAAATATCACTGAAGGGCGCAGCTACCACACAATGCATTTAATTGAACTGCATTTGTTGCTTAACCAAGCCAAAATAACAGTATCATCCAATTGTCCCACATTGTCCCACTCACCTTACAAATTTAAATCCCAATAAAGAGTTCGTTTTTGGCAATCCGTGAAGCCTTCAAAATGTCTTTTGTTAACTGGCACAAACGTGTGCCCCGCTGTCAACTTCTCACTACACAAAAATAACACGCAACACTTGAGGTTCAAAATTGTTCGTCTCGTGTCCTAATGAGGATACTCAGGCTTTTATGTTTAACCACACACTCACGATAGACGTCCACGGGGCGCGATGGATGCACGGCGTATGAAGGTACCGAACGAGTCGCAGTGCTTTTTAAGCGCCTAGTTCAAAGAATTCGCACAATCGAGTGTTAGACGAATTGAGCTGAGAGCGCGCTGCTTTTTGTACTCTGGTTCAGAGACAAAGCCTCAAAAACATCAAGTCGCCGATGCGTCGCCGGCTCTCTGGGTCTCGGCTGGGGGCTGCGCCTCGTCGGCGATTCTTGAGCATCGATAGTTAAGACGGGGCCGGGGTCGCTGCCTACTAAACGAGACGCGTGGCTAACTGTGTGGATTCCTGAACACTTACACTTTTTTGCGTTAGCTAGCAATTGGCGGGGGGAAATACCCCTGCTATGAATATGCTAGGCTCTCCGATCTCACGTAGGCCGCGCTCTTGCAAACTGGCCCAGCAACATTTTGGCCCGCAACAGGGTCGGTGGGCAGGTCAAGCAGATACGACTATCGGTCAAGTTGAGCACGTCGTCGGCCAGCGCTTATTATTAGTGTGTTTTCGACTTCGCCGTACAAACTCGACGTACAAACTCGTTGTTACTATTATATAATGTTCTAAATTGAATTAATAACAAATTATCTGGGCCATATATTAGGCGATGTATGTCAGACAGCCGGCCAGTTCGGCATAGCGGCCTTGCGCTCGTGATTATGCATACGAGACTCGCAGATCCACCCTGATCTTAGGTTGTTCTAAATGGGTTTTTCATGACCAAACTTAATTGCTGTTGCTGTTTAGTCCGCATCAATATTTGGCCAGCAAAAATATGGGGCAGATATTGAGTTGCCTTTGGTTCTTAGAGTAAATAACAAATATTTCTTATGCCTCATGCGTCCAAAAAGTGTTTACAGTTTTGTGGCTTTTTGTTGATTGTTTTTCACACCAGGCCCTAAGCAGAAATGAGTTGTGTCTAATTTTGTTTAGTGCCGGTAACAAAATTTGTTTGCCATCTGAACGGACTTGGTGTCGCGGTGTCAAAAGCCTCGCGGCGAAGGTTTGACGTGTGGAAAAGCACGCTGAAGGTCAGAATGAGGCATCCAGCGTTGCGTTGCACAGTGGCTGGAAAACAATAGTCAACCGGTTTGCCAACATGTTTCCAGTCAAGTGGCCAAACATATTGGCGAACATGCATAAGCGACTTGATTTATTTTCAACACGTTCCCACTAAGTAGTCTGTTGGCGAGATCTATTAAATTTAACAACACACATTAATTGAGCAATTTTTGTATACACATTATAATACTGAAAAAGTGCGTGGATAACCCATAAAAATTTCCATAAACATCATTAAAAAATACTTAAACATTTTTAACTTGATCAGAAATTAAAGAGAATATTGGGTTCAGTAAGAGCTCCAGAGAGCTCAATGAAATTGTACGTGCGAATCGTTTTTTTGAGAAAATTGTCAATTAAAATTTTACTTTCATATTTAGCTCCGATTTCTCATATTTTACATAGTGATATCTGTAACATAATCTTACCAATAACACCTTAAAATCTAAGTTTATCTGACACATAGCAGCTACGTAGAAGATGAGAAATCGGGCACACTGTCTTGAATATTAAATTATATCAAAATATCAATCCAAGATTTTACCCCTTTGCCAATTAAAACTTAGCTGTAATATTGAAGCATTAATTATTCTTTGAATAAATCTTATAAATAAACTTTTAAGCTATCACTAATCTTTCGTTTTTGCAAAACCACACACTGCGAGTTTAGTTCCTAGACTTAACAAAAATGCAACGTCCCTGTAAATATAAGTTGGGTTTTGGCCAAGTTTAACGTTTTGTCTCTTGAGTGTGTTTTGTGTTAAGTGACTTAAGTACAGGCTTAAAGAAGCAAGAAAGTTGGTCAGGCCCTACTATAATATACTCTGAACTTCCCCACTTTGTACATATTTAATCAATTTTAAATTAGAAGCCACGCAAAGTGTTTAGGTGTGTGAAATGCTACCCATCAGCAGTTCTTGTCCAGCATAATTGTTTTCATTATACCTTGACTGTCGTTCATCCGATCTTCACCAATCCTTTGGCGGATCGAGAAATAATCCTGATTACTAAATATGTCGAAAAGGTACGAAGCATCTACCAAACTTTATCTCCCACTATTTTTCCCAATGCGTGTCAAAAACTGAAAACAAACTTGATCTGCCTGCAAACAAAAGAAGTTAATGTCATATACTGGTTGATCATCTAACTCCTACCATCTCTGAGATCTATTTGTTCATTACGCTTATGCTAATCAAGAATATAAACTGACGAATAGAATCAATATCATAAGTTCTAATAACACTAAGAAACATATTACATCTTTAATTTGCATTTGTTATACTCTATACCTGAGGTATATTAAGTTTGTGCAAAAGTATGTAACAGTCAGAAAGAAGCATCTCCGACCCTATGAAGCAGACATGACCAAAAGTAGCATACGGCATAGCACTCTCCAATACTCACAAAGAAAATCACCAATACATCGAAAATGGCAATCAAATAAGAGAACAAACCCGGTTTTTGTTTTACGCGACGCACAGTTGCTAAGAGATAGAGGCCCCTCCTGCCCCCGCATTTCGGAAAAAACGTCATATCTTCCACAATCTCTTAAAATATATAATAGTTTGTCCTGACTGATTCACTGACTGAGTGGCAATCATCGCACAGCCTAAACGGTAAGAGCAAGAGGGCTTCCTTATGTGGTGAAAGTCCGTACTTAGACGAGGTGTTGGAAAGTTCCAACCGGAAAAGTCGGAAAAGTGTCGGGAAAGTTTGTTTGGGGAGAATTTTATTTTTCATCCGATTGACTTGAAATTCGGTTTATAATCAAAGTAGGCAAAATAATTGGACACGTGTTTTCCCGATTTCGGAAAATCCGCCCACAAGGAAAAGCCCCGGGAAATATTTTTGATATTTATTGAGTTTGTGCTTCCTAATGCTACAATAAAAGACTTAAGAGATTTTAGTTATGGCATTAATCACGAAAATCAATCCCTCGAAAATAATTTGCTTATTCTAACCTAATCTAACATATATTGATATTGATTGCATAAATTGTGGCGATATTTTTTTTTATATTTTTTAGATTTGTCCCAAAATTCATTAAATTTTTATTTTTAAGCTAACAGATGCACAAAGAAATGCTTATCTGAGCATGACAATCGATTTTTTATGTTTTTAATATTATTGGTTCGTCGTGAAGAAGCAAAGTCTATCTTGTCATATAAGTATGCCGGTTCTGTTGTCATTATAATTCGGTGAAGTTGTGTTACGACTCTAAGTTTGACCCAAGATTGCATAGATATTCGATTAGCAAAAATCTATTTTTCATCCGATTTACTGGAAATTCGGTTTGAATGGATAGTAAGAAAAATAAATTTGTATTGTAGTTTTCTGATGCTGGAAAATTTAATCTTAGGGTCGGAAAATTTATGCAAAAAAACCTATTTTCACCCGATTGGCTTACAACTTGGTTTGTAAGGATTGTATAAGAAATAACGATAACAATAATGGCAACGGTAAGCGATAGCAATATCTGTAAAGAAAACAGTAGCGATAACAGTATCGATAACGATACCGATAACAATAAAGGTATCAATAACGATACAGGTAGCGATAACGATATCGGTAACGACTTCGACAACAATAACGGTATCGATAACGGTAATGATAATGATAACGGTAACGATAACGATAAAGATATCATTAACGATAGCGATAACGTTATCGATAACGATAAAGAAATCGATAACGAAATCAATAACGATAACGATAGCGGTAACGATAACAATAATGATAACGATGACTATAACGGTAATGTTATCCAAACCCGGTAGGAAAATACAAATTTTGAATTGCTTTACTGATCCAGTATAGACTGACGGCGGCGTAGCGAAGAGCGCCGGGATATATGCTAGTTTTATATATATATAGAAGGTTCGTTCCTTCTGGACATATTTAGTAGATTTAAGAACTGGTGAAGATCGGATAATCGGAAGACTAGTTATAAGTAAAAGAATGTTCGCTGCTGCAGAGCAGCGGAAAGTTTAAATAAACGAGAAGGCTAAGCTAACTTCGGCTGTGCCGATGTTTTAATACCCTTGCAAATGCTCGCTTTGATTGACCGATTTCGGCCAAATTTTGCAAAATCTGTTTAAAAGCATATATCTATATTTATGTCAAAATTAAAGAGCTGTAACATTGAAAAAAATGGAAAAAAAAGTTTTTTTTACTTTGAACCATTTTCAGTCCGATTGTTCGTATAGAGGTATAAGCATTAGTATGTTAAAGCATATGAAACAAACAAATACTAAATTTTAAGACGGTACCATTAAAAACAAAAAAGGTTTTCTCTCTAAGACCATTTCTATAACCGGTTCCCATTGAAAATGGGAAAAGGGGGATCATAAGGTTGTGCAAAAGTATGTAACAGGTAGAAGGAAACATTTACGACCATATAAAGTATATATATTCTTGATCAGCATCAACAGCGTATGATCGCGTCGATCTCAGAGACTATCAGAGCTAGAGCTACAAATTTTTGCATATAGGTAGGTGTTTACCCGATTCAAATCGAGTTTGTTTCAGATTTGAAAAATTACTCCCCCTCCACCCTTTAAGCGCAAAAAACTGTCAGAGCCACAATTTTTAAGATAGACCTTCCAAACGTTATACATATCAAGTAAGGCCCAATATCTATCTTTTCTGCAATAAGATCGGACAAACAAAAAACACCAAAATTGTACACGAATCAATTTTGCTTGTAACATATAGTTGTCCGATTTTCACCAAACTTAGTAAAATTATGAAAAAGCATAGAAAACCAATAAATACAAAGATTTGAAACGTTTGCATTGAAAACAAAAAAGTTTTTCTTACTAAAACTAGTTTTTCGACCGATCGTTCCTATGGGAGCTATAAGACATATTAGCAGCGTGCAGTACAAAGAAGACTCTGTGCAAAATTTCAGATCGATAGCTTTAAAACTGAGAGACTAGTTTGCGTAGAAAAAGACAGACAGACAGACAGACAAACAGGGCTAAATCAACTCAGCTCGTCACCCTGATCAAGAATAGATACAGTTTATGGGGTCGGAAATGAATGTTTCTATGTGTTGCAAAACTTCTGGGGTATAAAAACTAGTTTTTCTGAAAAACCGTCCAATGGGATGAGTTAGATATATGTTGTCTATGTCTCTTATCTCTTATATTCCCTGAGATCGACGCGTTCATACGGACGGATAGACAGACGGACAATTTATATTTTCCGCACAAACAACCTAACATAGCTATGGACCAACAACCAGGAATTTGGTTAATTGCCGTTCCAAGATTAGAGTTCACTTTATGCATCTAAATTTTCGAGAACTTAATTCCGTTGAAGATGGCCTTTTAATAAGTTTTTGAAAAGTGCTATTTTAGGTACTTTTAACAACTTTGACCATTGATATCTCAAAAGCTTGACGTGCTGGAGAAATTCTGAAAATTGACTTCTTTTCAGCTTGAAACCCTCTGCCGAACGGTACTAAATGGATTCCGGGCCATCGATGACCTAATATTTGTTGAACTGTGTAATCTGTTTTAAGTAGAAAATAAACTTCCCAGTACACGTACATTACGTATATTGAGGCATCCAAAATAAGGCCCGTTTATCGTTACAAAAGTTCTTCACAGAGCTGGTTAGTTGTTGTTGCAGACTTTCCAAATGCACTGTCTTGTCTCAAGTGAAGCGGGGCAAAGTCCCTAGAAATCACCGTCTTAGCTTCCGAACATCTAATGAAAAGTTTTTTTGAAAGGTACCCTGTGCTGTTGGCGCCACTTTGTATAATTATGGAAAGCATCTCTCGGGTTATGTAGGTCGGCATAAAGGCTGCAATTTAATATATACTTGATCTACCTAATACCCTTCATTTCGGCTCAGTGCTGAATCAAAGCTGAATCAGCCCTGGTTGGGAAGGTCTGGTACTAAAGCGCTATCTGGCGTGCATACGATTTCCGCTGCCGTTGTGGGCGTGCGATGCTTTTAAGTAATGAAGTTAATAATTTTTGAGCTGCTCTCAAACAATGCATTCAAGAAAAATGTCAATGTATTTTTGCCTCTTGACTAAAGTAATGACAGCATTGATATGCTTTTGAGTCATGGAGTTAATATTTTGACTTTCATGACGTTCGCTTCATTTAAGCATGAATTAAACTCAAGGGTGAGTTAAATAGGTAAACCTGAAAACGGTACTCAAATTCAGATTTCGGTACTAAGGTAGTGAGCTTTTAGTCCGGATTTTGTATACAAACCTTCTTTAACTCAGAACCACAAACTACGCTTTTTGTATTTTTTTGGCTCGAAGAATCCAAGCGATGATCTCCAACGGATTTTCAAAAATACTCCAATCCCAATACAAACATATATAACCTTAATCAGCACGATGAACAGTTCTGTGCCATTTCTAAAACTATTTTCATCAAACTTTTCAGGAAGTATTGGATTGCAAGATTGCACATTTGTCGAAACCAAAAGGGTCGGACTGCAATGTCGGTCAACAAATTGTACTTATGGCTGGTTTGGTCTTGCTTTTATTTCGGTGTGTAAGGTTAGCTTAGCTAGTCTTTTAAGAGAGTTTCGAGTCCCGACCGATACCCAGATACTTCTGTGACCCAATTGATTAGCGATCCTCCGAAAGATTGGGGCGTTAACTCGAAATAGTCTTAAACCATTACATAAAATAAAAACGTTCTTGTTTTGCGCTTGAAATAATTTCAAAGTATTCATTAAGTTAATTCCAACGGTCATAAGCTTGCCAAAGTCTAAAAAAGTATCAATGAACAATGTGATTGAACCAATTGAGTGCATAATGTGCAAGGTTATTTTACATTTTAATTTTCAAAATTCTTGGGCTTGCCATTTGTAAGTCAATTTCCAACTGGATCAAAAAAATATACATGAATTTCGATATTCCCTATTATCATTTGAGATTCTTAAAAATTGGAAAAGTCCCAACGCAATATTAATTCCATCCTGTTCGTATAATACAATAATTCGTGCTTATGGTTTTTCTCTGATAGAAGGAAATACGCTAAGTTTATTAAGATTTTATTAAGAAGTTTTGTGCTAATGAACCTTTATGACGTCTACGAATATGTTTAAGTTTTGAATTTATAATTAAGTTGTGGGAAGCGATCAAATAAATATGCCTTAGTAGTTTATTTAACTCGCCCAGCCCTTATTCTTTAACAAACAAAAGACACTTGGTACAATTTCGTACCACTGTTTTGCAACGCTTCGCTGAAACCGCAAATTTAACTGCAATTGAACTCCCTCATATGACTTGAAGTCTATCTGCGAATTTCTATGACTTGCATCAACAGATGGCAGAAGCAACTGTGTTAAGTCAACACTCGGCCGAAGGTCAAACCAAGAACCTAACATGTTCTTAAATAATGCCAATTATACAATTAAGTACAATGTTTTGTTACTTAGTCATTTGTCTAATGTGGCATAGCCATAACCTTCTGGCGTATCCAAACAAAATGTCCATTTTCATCAACTCTAATTTAATTTCACCGCTTGAGCAACGACACTCGAAAGTCATTTAATACCCGAACTAATTGCGCCTAATTGAAATGCATGACACGGAGTTGTGAAAAAGTCAAGCCATTTCGAAGTGCAAAGTGCGTGAAAACCTAATCATCGCTGGGACCTGCTCCACCGCCCAGCTGCTGTGATGTCGATCGTCTTAACCAAATATTTATGCAAATGCGAAATGAGGCACAACCACAGGAAGAAGGCAATGTCACATCAGACATATCTGTCAACACAAACGCATCAAATGTGCCATGAAAATGACAGGTGGAAAAGCAAACAAAAGCCACATTACATGTACGAAGCGACTCATGGCAACACACACAAGCTCAGATTAGGAGGCAACCCAAATAGAGTCTCAGGGCAGCAGCCTATATCAAAAAGCATCAACGATCAACGAAACAACCAAATATATGCAAACAAATGTAAATGTTGTAGAACGTCTTTCTTCAAGCACACGCCGTTGTCCGATGCCAGTTTAGCCATTCTCCGGCCGTCGCTCTTGGCCAATTTATCAAACATACGTCCATTGACGTTGGGTTTTACGATTTGGAGGTGCTTGTCAAGCAGTGTACAACCCAAATCCATTAGAGTTTAGCACCAGATAATAAAAGCTATTTATATAATTTGCTAGCAATGAAATCGTTTTTTTGTTTCTAAATAAATACAATTTTTGGAGTGTGCAAGAAGATTCGTTTCCTTTGGGGCATCAACAGTAGTATTTATGTAAATAAGGCATTTTATATGCAAACTTCTCAAGGTCAGCAATTTTTCACTGAATCGATCACTTTTGTAAGTTGTTGTAAGTTGAATAGCCCCGAATAGCTTGGCTTTGTTGATATACAAATGAAGCTACAACGACGGGGTTGTAAAATAATAAATTTTCAAGCTGATAATTATTTTTTGGTTACCTAAAATAAACCAAATTTATTGACCATTCACAGTTGGTCATATAAAACCTAAGTACTAGTGCTCTAACAATATTAAGGCACAAATTCATTTAAGTAATGTCCGCAAGGAAGTCTTTAAAAGAAATCTTTATATTAAGCAAGCATTATTTATACACTAGAAATACAACAAAAATAAATATTATCATAATTAAGCACTGCCAAGATAAATCTCTTAATTATGATTCGAATAAAAAAACAAAAAACACTTCTTAGACAACATCTTGAATAATTATTCTATGAGCTTCAGGTGCAGATATCGGTTTAACAATTGAGCAATCTCTGTTCCTTTGAACATTTTTTCATAGAATAGAAAATTAGCCATGGGAACTAACTCAGGCGAATATATGGTGGAGAAACAATTCGACATGCAATTCCAGCGAATTTTCCCATTGTTGCCATGGACTTGTGACAAGGTCTGTTGTCCCAATAAAATAACACTTTGTATGTAGGTACAAGATGGAGATGGTAAGAAATAGGAGTTCGATACTTTCTTTTATTTACAGACAAATCAAGTTTATTTTAAAATTTTTGCTGGGCCCTCGCTTCCCCCGCAATTCGTAGATAAGTAGATGGTTCGTAACGTTTAAAAGAAATTTAGTAATCAGTATCTATTTATAACAAGAAAGAAAGTCGGTCAAGCCCGACCATAACATACTCGGTACCTGTGAAGTGCTGCCCATCACCGTTGCGACCGCTGCTGCCCATAATTGTTTGTTTTCCTTATAACTCGACAACCGTTCATCCGATCTTTGGCGGATCGATTAATAATCCTGATTACTAAATATGTCCAGAAGAAACGAACCTTTTATCTTTAAAGCTGTGGAAGATATGAGGTTTTTTGCAATTTGCGGGGGCGGGAGGGGGAGTGGAAAATAAACTTAATTTGCCAGCAAGTATAAGAAGCATATGTCCCATACATGTCAATCCTCTATCTCTTACCATCTCTGAAGTCTGTTTGTTCATACGGACAGACGGACAGGCAGACAGACGGACGGACAGACGGACATGGCTAGATCGACTCGGCTGTTGATACTGATCAAGAATATATATACTTTATAGAGTTGGAGATGCTTCCTTCTGCCTGTTACATACTTTCGCACAAACTTAATATACTCTGTGTACCTCTGGTACAGAGTATAAAAACAAGAAAGAAAGTCGGTCAAGCCCTTCTATAGAATACTCTGTACCTGTGAAGTGCTGCCCATCACCGTTGCGATCGGTGCTGCCCTTAATTATTTGTTTTCCTTATAACTCGAATATCGTTCATCCGATCGTTACTTCTGGCCGTTAAATACTTTTGCACAAACTTATTATACTCTGTGTACCTTTGGTACAGAGTATAATGAATGTTGGTCTGTACCTTATGCCTGCCTAAAGCGTTCATCCGACTGCGACTTTGGAAAATGGTTGACCGCTTGCCCGGGTAGGTTTGTAAGTTGGAAAAATTACCGGAAAATGGACCCAAAATCGCGAAATTAGCAATACTACGCCGTTCAACCGATTGTAAAGAAACTTTGGGGATTGGTTGTACGCTTGCCTTGAATTAGCGGAAAAATTTTCGAAAAACCGCGAAATTTGCAGAGCTCCCGATTGCTATAAAAATTTTGGGCATGGTGGGATGATTGCCCGGGAAGGTTCTGAGCTGAAGAAATGAGTGGGAAATGGTCCAAAAACCGAAAAATAGTACCGTTCATTTAATTGCGATGAATCTTTGGGGAATGGTTGGACGCTTGCCCGCGAAGGTTTCTATGCTGAAGAAGTGGGTGGGGAAATGCTGCACAGGCGTTAAATTTGCAAAATTATACCGATCAGCCAATTGCAGAGAAACTTTGAGGAATGGTTGTACGCTTGCCGGCGATAATTTCTAAGTTCTAAAAACCGCGGAATTTGCAAAATTATCAAATGATATTAAATATATATATGAAAGCGCTTAGTTTTTAGATTAAAATGCAGGCGTTAGTAAATGGAAGATGCAGATGGGACGGTCCAAAATGCTAGGAGGTGTAAGGAAAATGGTCCAAAGGCCGCAAAATTTGACAAATTTTCTTAAGTTTAGATTATTATTTAGACGGTCAAATATGTTGAAGGGAAGATCGAACGGTCAAGAAAATCGCAATTTTTTCTTACGTCGCATCTGAAAAGCGATGATTTTCAATTGGATTCGCTGTAAGAAGAATCGAAATGTCGGATAACTAAGCAAAAAATCTAGAAACGGGAAATAATGAGCTTAAAAATACCCTTACAAAAACTACACACATTAATTGTAATGATCAGTTCAGCATGTATGTATATTTGTGTCCCTTAGGGGGGTCTAAGCCGCGGAACCGATCTTTACGAAATTTGACACAATGTTCATATCGACCAGGAAAGAATCAAAGGCCTTGTGTTAAATGAACCGGTGCGAAAGCAGATAAAAACGGTTTAAAAGTGGTTTAGATCTACACCTTTCGATTGGAATATTGGTATTTATATAAATAATGTAAGTGTTAGACGATTTGCAAGTCTCAGAATATAAGAAAGTTATGAACTGGACATTTGGAGTTTGGAGAGTATTCGTAGCTTTTCCCAATGTAAAACGGTTAATATCGATTTGCAGCCATTTGAATCATGTTCTAACAATGCAAAGTACCCGGGCGACACCGGGTATTCAGCTACTAACTTATAAAGTGGCCGGGTGTGGCTCAGCGGCTAGTGTGTGCGACCGCTGTGTCCCGCCTCGGGACATTTAATGAAAAGTTTTTTCTTTGAAAAACCTTCACACTCGGTCACCTTCTTTGCTCTTGGCGTTATCTTTGAAGTAATAAGCCATGATGAAGCGTCTGTAAATGCCGTTCAGATTCGGCGTTAAACTGCCGGTCCCTTTCACTTGTGCGAAAATTAGAAGCACACCAGCCAAGAGAAGAGTAGCGCTCGGCTTTGGCCCTTTGGGGCTGTGTCAAACCATTTTACTCAATTTATAAAGGGTGTTCTTTGAGCGTTTGTTTTTGAAAACACAAAAAACCCCGAAAGTGTGCAAAAGTAAATGAATTCATAGTTTCTCACCAAACTCGCCTCTCAATTCCTCTATGGTTTCGCGTGCCGTGTGGTATGTGGCACCGCCTTGTTGAAACCATATGTCAACCAAGTCCAATTCTTTAAATTTGGGCAAATAAGTCGTTAATTATCGCACGTTAAATGTTATGGCGTATTTTTCATTATTTTTGAAAAAGTACGATCCAATGATGCCGCCGGCCCACAAACTGCACCAAACAGTGCATTTACAGCTTTTGAACTATATCTGACTGCTTTTCAAACCAAATTCGGCAATTGTGTTTATTGACTAACCCAGCCACCCTTAGACATGGAACCGCATGTGCCCGTGCTATTCCTTAATCTCAATGGCGATGATCTGGCCTCACAGAATACCAAAGATGAACTGTTCATAGAGAGCATCAATTCTATTCTCTCCAAAGAGCATTGCCACAAATACTACACTCTGCAAAACCAACAGCATTTGGACAAGGATGTGTGCTGTGTATCTTATATTGCGCACCACAGTGCGTCTCTCAGGCTCCCAGGAATTGGTGCTGCGCAAGCGGCTCAGCATCAATATTAAGAAGGGGCACACCTTGACGGAATGCCATTTGACAGAGGGGTGTAACCTATAAGGTAATGTCCAATATATCCAAGACCTCTGAGGAGTTTGAGAATCACGAATCATTGGCCCAACTGGCGTACAGTGTGATGATTTCTCAGCCAGCGATGGCGAGACTTAAGTGGGTGAGTAAAAAGAGAGATTACTTCGATTTTTCATAATCCCTCCCCAACTTCCTTAGAGAAATATACGCGTGGTCAGGCCTGAAGACGTCGCGTAACACATTTCTTACAGAGCACGATTTTTTATAATAAAATTGCATGATTTGCTAGCGCTGATCCTACTGAGCATTTTTGGCGTTGCCCCATGTTACGAATCACGTGTGAGATGTCAAATAATGTACACTGAAAATGGCAAAACAAGTAAGAAAGTCGGTCAAGCCCTCCCAAAGTTTGTGTCAAGTTGTGTGATTTGCTGTCCATCACCGTGCGGCCGGTGCTGCCTAGCATAGTCGTTTATTTTCCTTATAACTCGACTATCGATCTTCCGATCGTTAACAACCCTTTGGCGGATCGATAAATAATCTTTATTACAATATATGTCCAGAAGAAACGAACTTTATATCTATAAAACTGTCGGAGATGTGTCGTTTTTGCCAAATTACGGGGCGGGAGAGGGCGTGTCGAAAATTGAATATATACTTAATCTGCCTACAAGTATAAGAAGCTTATGTCCCATACATGTCAATCCTCTATCTCTTCACATCTCTGAGATATGTTTGTTCATACGGACAGACAGACAAACAGACAGACATACAGACGAACTTGGCCAAATCGACTCAGCTGTTAGAGCTGATCAAGAAAATATATGTACTGCAAAGGGTCGTAGATGTGTCCTCTTGTGCCTCTTGTGTCCTCAAACTTATTATACTCTGTACAGCTGGTACAGAGTACAACAATAAAGAAAGTCGGTAAAGCCCGACTATAACATAATCTGTACCTGCGAAGTGCTGCCCATCACTGTTGCGACCGGTGCTGCCCATAATTGTGTGTTTTTTTTATAACTCAACAAACGTTCATCAGAGCTTTACCATTCCTTCGATAAATAATCCTGATTACTAAATATGTCCAGAAGAAGCGAACCTTCTATCGATAAAACTGTGGAAGATATGCCCTTTTTTAATTTGCGGGGGCAGGAGGGGGCATGGCAAAAATTGAAAATAAACTTAATCTGCCTGAAAGTATAAAAAGCATATGTCCCATACATGTCAAACCTCTATCTCATACCATCTCTGAGATCTGCTGTTCATACGGACAGACAGACAGACGGACGGACAGACGGACATGGCTAGATCGGCTGTTGATGCTGATCAAGAATATATATACTTTATAGGGTCGCAAATGCTTCCTTCTGCCTGTTACAGACTTTCTAAATACTTTCGCATGCAGCAATATATCGTGAATTACTTGAAAGTTCTAAGTCAATTGTCAGAGCATTCGACTGACGGAAGAACTAGTTGCATTAATCTTATTGGCCAGCTTGCCAAAATCACTTGAAAATCTCATAGTGGCCTTAAAAACACGCGACGAGCTTCCAACTTTATCCACGATAAAAATTCAACTGAGTCCGAGAATACTGTGCAAGCTTTCGTGGCTAGGCCAAATAATAATTTCCAGAAAAAAATAAAAAATCGAAGCCTCAATATGAGCATAATAATAACCGTTCCAAAATGAACATGAAGTGTTACAACTGCGGTCGAAAAGGTCATTTCCAAAACGAGTGCTGACTAGAGAAACCAGAAAAGCATATTAAAGAGCAGAGCGCGAAATCATTTTTTCCGAATACAGTGTAAAAGAAAAATCGTGTCTATCCCACAAAGATTGGATTTTGGGTAGTGGAGCAACAGCTCACAAATGCACGCAGCTAGAGAAGATTGATAAGTTCGAACAGCATAAAACCAAAGTTAGCCGCACAGGTGATAATGTTTAACGGATGCAGCGTAACATTTGAAAAAAACTTTGCTTATGTTAATGACAATAGCAATAATGATTTGCTTAAAGAAAATAAAATTGGTGATAAAATGAAAGACGACGATGTAAACTTTCCTACGGAAACACCAATCAAAAGTGAACTAATAAAATGCCATGTTCGGTGCTATATTTTACACATTTTTATGTGAAATAAAAGGAATAAACAATTAGTTATTGATCTACGCAATGATACAAGCAATTTAAACAGTTCATTAAAGATTTAAGGTTTTGGCCAAAGGATTTGGTGTGAACCTTGGTTCGGCCATTAAAGCAATTATTTTTAAAGCAATTAATTTTTATGTTCACAATACTATTTCTTTATTTCCGAACACTTAAAAGTTGCAGTTTTTAGCCGGCTCGAGGTCATGTTGTGCTTTCGCATAACTTAAATCAGAGACTCACAACACCACAAAGGAGGCTTGTAGATCGTACAGCTGTTTCATGACCATCAGCGATCTTTGGCCCGACTTCTGACCATTAATCAGCCGTCTCTCCAAGCCTGCGACTGTTCAAAAAGAAACAATCAGAAGCCTTTGTGAGTGTTTAAAGTTATCCGAAACCATAACGTGACCTCGAGCCGGCTAAAAACTGCAGGTGTACTTGTCATAAAGGTCGTTAAATTTCATCAAAAGTTTAATTTTGAATTTACAGCGCCGATGTAATTGGTTGACATTTACTTCGTACTGTAACTTTATACTGTTTACATATATGAGATGCCCAGACAGTACTCAATGCAATCGAATGCTCCAATAATATTTTGCTGCAGAGTCTGCGGCTCGTTAGCGCAGTAGCGACCATATAATACTTTATCTTTATGCAGTATGTTAATTTTTTGAACGCCTATAAGTATTTTTAAGCCGAACCAAGACCTTACTTAGGTTTGAACAGGTTCAGTCCTATGCCCTGTCCTCACTACAACTGCATTTTGTATTTTCGCATTTTGGCAAAATGTACATTTTCCCCAATTGACGAATTTTCCAACACCACATTAGGGTGCGCCAAATGTCAGAAGGTTGGAACCGGCAATGAATCTTTACTTTCATAAACTAATCAATAATAACTCTATAAACTGCACATAATTAAGACTCCCAATGTAATTGCAATTGGTGTGAAGAGGCTTGGTTAATTGTAAACAAAGAACATATATACTCAAAATGCAAATGCAGAAGCAACGCAATGAGGACAGCAATCTGTATTTTAACTTTTTGAAAATGTGGTTCGGCATAAGCTTCGATTCACAGTATTAAAAAGACGGAATTATGGGATTAAGCAGGGCTCAAACAATTGGTTGAATGTCTAACTGGAATAATAATTATAATTTTACAGACCAATATTGGCAGAGAATAGGTGAAGAATGATTTTGAATTTCTCGAGGAATTTTGCGCCGAGGAAGTCATCCGACTTTGACAAAACTTTGTAAAATTGTGTAAAAGTATATGAAAATAAAAAAGTTTTTCTTACAGGAACTAGTTTAACGACCGATTCTTCCTATGGGAGCTTTTTGCTATTGTCATCCAAATAAATAAATGCCAAGTGTTAGTGTTAGTATTTCCATTGAAAACAAAAAAGTTTTTCGAACTAAGACTACTTTTCAGACTCTACTTTTCTATGACAGCTATACTATATAGATTTCCGACTTCGACCAAACTTAATGGAATCATGGGAAAGCATAGCAAACTATTGAAAACCAAAAAATTTTCTCACTAAAACTAGTTTTTCGACCGATCGTTCCTATGACAGCTATATGCTATAGTCATCCGATCCGGCCGGTTCCGAAAAATTTGCAGAGTATATATACCAAAACACTTCGTGCAAAGTTTGGTGAAGAAAGCTTTAAAACTGACGGAGGAAATAGCAAAGAAACAGTCAAAGATGCTTCCGTCTATGCGTCACAAACATCCGGACAATTTTATAATACCCTCTGCAAGGGTATACAAATTGCAAATGAAGTAGAACCAGTCCATAGCGAATATAAAGAACCATACGCAGACAGTGAACATGGAAAAATCATTGAAAAGCAAGAAAACCATGGAAGAGGAAGGCCAAGACTACTCGGAATTGGATTAAGAGGAAGACCGAGAAAACCAACAAGCTGCCAACTAGTATTGTGTAAAGGTTGTTCATTTAATTGCACATGTTCACTTGTTCTTTTCACTATTTCACTTGTTCTTAGTGGCGGGGTGGCTCAGCGGCTAGTGTGCGCGACCGCTGTGCAAGAGGTTGTGGCTTCGATCACGCCTCGGAACATCTAATGAAATGTTTTTTCTTTGAATAAACTTTATACCCGGTCACACCTCTCTGCTGTTGGCGCCAGCTTTGTAGTAATAAGCCATTCAAAAGCTTCTCAAACTGTCGTTAGGATTCGGAGTTAATCTGGTCCCTTTCCCCTTGCGAAAATTAGAAGCGCACAAGCCAAGAGATTGAAAGAAGCTTTGGCCCTTTGGGGCTGTGTCAAGACATTTTTTTACATTACTTGTTCTTTTATTTTCAAAGTGAGTAAATTCATTATTATAAAATTGTCCGAATGTTTGTAATGCATAGAAGGAAGCATCTCCGCCCACATAAAGTATATATATTCTTGATCAGCATGACGAGCTGAGTTGATTTAGCCCTGTCCGTTTGTCCGTCTGTCTGTTTCTATGCTATCTCCTACGTCAGTTTTAAAGCTATCTTAACCAAACTTTGTGCGAAGTCTTTTGGTACAAATACGTTGCATATTTGTCGGAACCGGCCGGATTGGATACCCACCCGACAACCGGTATCGAGAACGGATCCGTTTTCGACATTTTCTCGAAGGTTTCTCTCACAAAACTATCGAGAATGTGTTCCGTTCTCGGTCCGAAAAATATTACCTGTCGCTCAGTTTGTGGCAGCAAAACCTAAGTTCTCGATATCCGTTCTCGGATCCGTTCTCGACACTTTCTCGATAGCGAAAACGGATCGAAAACTAATCCGTTTCCAATACGTTTTCGCTATCGAGAAAGTGTCGACAACGGATCCGAAAACGTGTTGCAAACGTTTAGTTTCGCGAAAGTTGAAAAAAAGTTGCTGCTGCTCCCCTTTGTTTTTTTTTTTTTTTTGTTTTTAGTTTTGTTGTTTTTAAAATTTTCTATATTTTTCCGATATTTTTTACAATGCTCTGAGGTCTCAAATACGTTTTTTCGCAGTTGAGTTTCTGTGCATTTTTCTTTTTCCTTTGTTTCTCTTCTTTGCTGCTGTCACATATAGACAAAAAATAGCCAATGTCCATTTGAAACCCGCATCTCTTAAGAAAAACGGATTTCGATTATAAGAGAAACTATCGTAATTCTCGTATGTCCGATTACATACGAGAAATTGTCGGGTGGATAACTATAGAATATAGCTGTCATAGGATTGATCGGTCGAAAAACTAGTTTTAGTGAAATTGCTATGCTTTCCCATTATTCCTCCAAGTTTGGTTGAAATCGGACATCTATATAGTATAGCTGTCATAGAATAGGTGAGTCCGAAAAGAAGTTTTAGTTAAATTTTTTTTTGTTTTCAATGGAAATGTCCTCAAAATTGGCATTTACCTATTTGGTATACTTTCACATATTTCTACAAAGTTTTGTCCAAATCGGATGACAGCTATAGGCTGTCAAGGGAACGACCGGTCGAAAAACTAGTTCTTGTGAGAAAAACTTTTTTGTTTTTAAAGGTAACGTCCTTATTCGGGGGTGTCCTGGAAATCTCTAGAGATTTTGTCTTCGGTTGGTGTGCAAATGGCTCCAAAAATCCGTCGGTATCCCAGAACTTCGAGAGATTTTATTTTCTTTGTGGCAAAGAGAATTGGGCCAATTGGGTTCAAAATAATTGTCCATCTCACAAAACAGGGCTGCATCTTGCGCAAAATTAGTTTTGTATTAAAATGATGTACAACGGAAATCTGTTAGTTGTGGCACAAGTTTTATGAATCATGCTAATATTATAGCTTAAATTATAGTCGTGTTACCCAAAATTAAAATGAAAAATTTAAAAATATTTGCGCGCCAATCATAAAGCTGAATTTACCAACACGTTTGTTTATGTTGAATTTCCCATGTGGCGCTAGTGAGGCCGGTAGATGGCGCCAGTGGCACGACGGTTTTGGTTGATATGGCAGCCTTCGGTCAGTTTTGCGAAAAATTTATAAAAAGCTAATTTCAATATTAAATCAAATTAAACATGTTATTTATTTGATGCAGCCTTTCCAATAAAATATTGTAGTTCACATTTCCAAAACTAATTTTGCTTATCAAAATAGTTTTAGCGATGAATTTAGCAAAATCTCCACCCAAATCACAAGAGATTTGAAACCAACCGAAAGAGATTTCTAAGACAGGTTAGGATAGGTTTTGGGTTAGAATTTGGTTGAAAGAGATTTCTGGGACACCGCCGATTACTGGCATATACTTATTTTATATACTTTTACATAGTTCTACAAAGTTTTGTCAAAATCGGATGACTATAGCATATAGCAGCAGTACGAATGATTGGTCGGAAAAGAAGTTCTTGTGAGAAAAAGAAGAAAGAAAAGAAGTTCTTGATTGGTCGGAAAAGAAGTTCTTGTGAGAAAATGTAACGCATTGAAGGAAGCATCTCCGACCACATAAAGTATATATATTCTTGATCAGCACGACGAGCTGAGTTGATTTAGCCCTGTCCGTCTGTCCGTCCGTCCGTCCGTCTGTCCGTCTGTCCTTCTGTCTGTTTCAATGCTGTTTCTATGCTATCTCCTCCGTCAGTTTGAAAGCTATCTTCACCAAACTTTGCACGAAGTCTTTTGGTACATTTACGCTGCACATTTGTCGGAACCGGCCGGATCGGATGACTATACCATATAGCTGTCATAGGAACGATCGGTCGAAAAACTAGTCTTAGTAAGAAAAACTTTTTTGTTTTCAATGGAATTGCCACCAACCTTCGTATTTCTTAGTAAACTATGCTTTTCCATGATTCCACCATATATGGTCAAAATCGGACATCTATATAGTATAGCTGTCATAGAAAAGTAGAGTCTAAAAAGTAGTCTTAGTTAGAAAAACTTCTTTATTTTCAATGGGAATGTCCTCAAAACCAGCATGTATTTGTTTTATATGCTCTTCCACAATTCTACAAATTTTGGTCAAAATTGGATGACTATAGCTTATAGCTCCCATAGGAAAGATCGGTAGAAAACTAGTTCTTGTAAGAAAAACTTTTTTGTTTTCAATAGAACCGTTTCTTACGTTGGCATATATTTATTTTATATACTTTTACACAATTCTACAAAGTTTTGTCAAAATCGGATTACTATAGCATATAGCTGCAGTATGAATGATCGGTCGAAAAAGAACTTATAGTGTGAAAAGCTTTTTTGTTTTTAATGGAATCGACTTCAAAAATGTACATGTTAGTTTGTTATGCTTTTCCAAGATTCCACTAAATTTGGTCGAAATCGGACATCCATATAGCATAGCTCCCATAGAAAAGTAAGGTCCGAAAAGTAGTCTTATTTAGAAAAACAAACTGCAAGGGTATACAAAACTTCGGCCGTGCCGAAGTTAACTTTCCCCTATTTTTTGTTTTAAGGTTCGTATCCAGCACTCCGGAATTTTAGATTTTGTCACAATACTTTACATAAATAGAAACACTTTCAAGAAGCTCATGAGCTTCAAAGCAAAGCAAACTGTCCCTATTTATATAAAGTATTGTGACGAATCCATCTCTATGTTTAATCACTTGTGACTTTTTACTCAACCCAACATGTTGGAAAGTCGGTCGACCCAGACTGTAATATACTCGGTACCCACCAAAGTGTACGCACATTTGTAAGTACTGCACCAGAAGCAGAAAGCAGCGCTGCTGCATCTAACATTATTTTGTACGAAACTTGACTTGATAGTCATCCTATCTTTACGAAAACTTCGGTGGATCAATAAATAAAGCTGATTGCTGAATATGTCTAGAAGGTACGAACCATCAAACTTTATAATTTTATATTTTTTTTTATTTAATGGCGGGGATGCTGGCGACGCATGAATAAATAATAACAATAGAGTTGGTTTTGTGTAAAAAAAAAAATCATAAATATTCTAATATTTTTGCCTGCCGCCTTAACCCTTCTATTCCTGGATGTGGTGTGTTGAACATTTTTATACCCGTTACTCGTAGGAGTAAAAGGGTATACTAAAGTCGTGCAAATGTATGAAATTAGGCAGGAGTCATCTCCATAAGGAATCATCTCCATAAGACGCATCTCGCATAAAGTATATATATTCTTGATCAGCATCAACAGCAGAGTCGATATAGCCTTGTCCGCTGTCAATATGAACACCCAGATCACGGAGACAAGGAGAGCTAGAGCCACGAAATTTTTTATGTAGAAAGTAAAGTTTATTTTAAATTTTGGACACATTAATGTTAATGCTCTGCTAATGAACATAAGAAAAGGCTATTAAACACTAATTGCCCTGAGTAACGGGTATATCGAAGTCTGGCAGGACCGATATTAACTTTCGCTCCAGTTTATTGAAAAATTATCCGATGAACATTTGAAGATTTTACCGTATGAACACGCTTAGTTCTAACTCTATAGTGTGACAATGCGAGGGTCTAGATTATGTTCGACCAGCTGAGTATAAGGGATTTCGCTGCGTGCACTTCTACCTATTACATACTCAAACGAACACAAGCATAATAAGTAAGTGCACATTTTGTGGTAAATATCACGGTGCAATTCATAAATTGGTTACGGCTTCGGACCCCGATATTTTTTAAGTACATACCGAAACTAAAAAATCCTCAATAGACTTGGCCCCATCACATCGTAAAGGGACTTTTTTGATACCCACCATATTTTCACCCAGCATGAAATTTTGAAAAAGGACCCTTTCTATGAAGTCCATAAACCATAAACCGTTTGGAAAAAAAATTACCTTAAAAAAGTTGCACAGTGTTATGCTAGAACTAGGGGGAGCCTCTTGGTGGTTATGCAACACCCACTGGATGCTGGTTGTAGGCGGAGGCCGTCAGCTGCTGAAGTTTTATCCACGCGGTGATCCTAATAAATTGGCTCCTGATTACTTGGCCTATGGACTTGGCATATGGATAGAAAGAGATCCGTCAGTTTCAAAAACAGCTAGGAGGGGTCGGTTTGGCTGATGCAACCGTGAACCCAGCACTCACTAAAGTAAACAAAAATTCACTATGCAACTTCTCTGCACGAACACAAGTAACACCAAGAAATTCCTTCTTGCAAGTATTTCCAAGCGCGATAAACACAGTGCTCTCGATTCCGATCCAGGGAAAAGTAGAGGATTTTCACTTGAAAGTGGCAGCGTGTCACATGTGCGTTTTATAATTACTTTCACTTGCCGATCTTGAGCGCCAACGTTCGCTTAGCTTCAGCCAAAATCGAATACTGACTCACTCAGAACTTTTTCCCTGCTGCAAGGGCTAACCAGACTCGAGTTTTCCTAACTAGACTATTTCTGTTCTGCTCATACCAACGGCAGACAGGATACTGCGTGGGCTGGCGTCAGATCCCAACGGCATTATCGTATGATCATGCTGATTATCACTCATTTGATAATTGGGCTTTGGAGTCCAATTCTAGTTGGAGTGCATTTAGATAAGCTTAAAATTCAAATTAGACTCTTGCGCTCTTTCGCTACATTTGCTAATTCCCTACTGGTTCTACTACTATTTATAATGCGGACTGTGTGTACACAAAAAAAAAATTGTATTATCTGGGGCCGATATGATAAAGTTAAAAATGACCTTGTCGAAAATTTTAAGTTTATATTTCAAACATTTAAAATTAATATTTTAAGATTATGTGGTGAAAGTGCGTACTAAGACGGGGTTTTGGAAAATTCCACCCGGAAAATCATCGGGAAAGTTTGTATGGGGAAAATTTTATTTTTCATCCGATTGACTTGAAATGCGATTTGTAAGCATAGTATGCGAAATAATTGGAGACGTAAAATTCTCGGGAAATTCGATTTCTATTTTCGAAAAAATCTATTTTTCATCCGATTGACTTGAAATTCGGTTTGTAAGGACAGTTAGTGAAATAAATAGAGACGTTATTTTCCTATGCTGGAAATTTTTCCGCGTTGGGTCGGAAAATTCTAGGAAAAGCGTCGGAAAAGTTTGTATGGGTAAATTTTTTTCATCCGATCTACTTGAGACTCGGTTTGGAAAGACAGTAAGTCAAATAAATTGATATGTGATTTTCCGATGCTGGAAAATTCGACACGGAAAAGCGTCAGAAAAGTTTGTATGGGTAAATTTTTTTTATCCGATTGACTTGAAATTCGGTTTGTAAGCATAGTATGTAAAATAATTGGACACGAATTTTTCCGATTTCGGAAAATCCGCCCACAAGGAAAATTCTCGTGAAATTCAATATGCAAAAATCTAATTTTCATCCGATTGACTTAAAATTCGGTTTGTAAGGATAGTAAGTGAATGACATTATAATGTATTTTTCTGTTGTTGGAAAATTTGACCTTGGGGTCGGTAAAACTCAGAGCCAAAACCTATTTCATCGATTGACTTTAAACTTGGTTTGTAAGGATAGTATAAGAAATAACGAAACGGTAAGTCGGTGCCGTTATTGTACTGGTTGTGCGCGAATGGACCTGGACTGGGTGGTGGACCTGGAGGTGGAGGTGGAGGTGGCCATGGAGGTGGCCATGGAGGTGGCCATGGAGGTGGCCATGGAGGTGGCCATGGAGGTGGCCATGGACTTGACAATGGAGGTGGACCAATATTTGCAAAATTCTTAATCTCGGTAAAACTTTGGGGATTGGTTAGACGCTTGCCCGGGAAGATTTCTAAGTAGAAGAAATCGGCGAAAAATGGACAAACCGCGATATTTGGTAAATTTTTGATTTCAGTGAACCATAGTGGAATGGTGGACTCTTGCCCGGGAAGGTTTCTAAGTTGAAGAAATGGGCGGAAAATGGTGCACAAACCGCGAAATTTGAAAATATATTGCGTTCATCCGATTGTAAAGCAACTTTGAGGAATGGTTGGAGAATTGGTGGAAAATGTCCCGAAATGTGAGTTCAAGGCCAATCCTTATTTTTGGGCCGATTTTTATAAAATTGGGTTTGTAAGCTTCAAGTTTTTAAAGCCCATCACCAAGATCGGAAATGTCAGGAGAGAATTTATTTATAACCGCGGGCGGGGCATAAGAGTTAATCCCTGCTTTGAGCCGATATATGTAAGATACGCTCAAATATTTTCCAATTTGAGAAATCCACCCCCAAGTCTGAAAAGAAAAACTGATACCGATATAGGTTAAAATAGCTTAACTGACGGCGGCGTAGCGAAGAAAGCCGGGTTATTTGCTAGTGATTTTATATAAGCAGGAAAAACAAATCATTTTAATTTTTATCATATTATTTTACCTTACCCGACTCATCAATCTAAAGAAAGTTGTCATTGACAGGTGACAGAAAATTTAGATAATAACATCGATCGAACTCAGGACCCTTTGCAAGGCCTACTTAAATATTTCGTTAGGCTGCTTGAAGTTTCGAAATGTTACACTATTTGTCTCTTTCCTTCTTTACAATTTCTATACGTCCCTTTCTATTTATGGTCAAGATGACATGTTATAGTTTAGAAATATTATGAAAATAATATTCTTTGATAAAATATCAAATTGATATTGACATTTTTTTTAGAAGTATCTTCGTATTGAACATATATATTGCCTTAGATTTGGCCACTTCAACTCATAACTGATCCCTTTTTGTGAAATAAAGGTTTGCTTATGTTGAAATTTGGAAAACTGATATGTTGATGCTTAAACACATACTTAGTATGTGTTTAATTAAAATATTGTTGTATTGGTAAGTCAGGTGAAACTGCTTTGTGAAATAAAGACGTGTGATTAAATTGTGCTGTGACGACTATTTTTTTTTTTTTTGGTAATTTTGAATATGTTGAATTGACGTTGTGTGGAATTGGGTTGACTTTGTGATTTATAGACGTGTCACCATCCTTAAGGCATTACCACGCTTAGGGCCGTGGCAAAAATTGAAAATAAACTTGAACTTTTTGTCCCAATCATGCCAAACCTCTATCTCTTACCATCTCCGAGATCTGTTTATTCATACGGACAGACGGACATGGCTAAATCGAATCAGCTGTTGGCGCTGATCAAGAATATTAACACTTTATGGGGTCGGAGATGCTTCCTTCTATGCGTTTCAAACTTCTGGGAAAATTTATGGTACACTTTTCAAATGTATAAAATTGTCCATAATTTAGGCAATATATATCCCTTACGTTTTACTTGTATACCCTTGCAGAGGGTATTATAAAATTGTCCGGATGTTTGAAACGCATAGAAGGAAGCATCTCCGATCACATAAGGTATATATATTCTTGATCAGAATGACGAGCTGAGTTGACTTAGCACTGACTGTTTGTCCGTCCGTCTGTCTGTTTCTATGCTATCTCCTACGTCAGATTGAAATCTTTCTTTACCAAACTTTGTACGAAATCATTTAGTACATATACGCTGCACATTTTTCGGAACCGGCCGGATTGGATTACTATAGCATATAGCTGTCATAGGAACGATCTGTCAAAAAAATAGTTTCAGTGTGAAAATCTTTTTGTTTTTAATGGAAACGCATCCTAACTTCGATTTTTCTTAGTCTGCTATGCTTTCCCATGATCCCACTAAGTTTTGTCGAAATCGGACATGGTATAGATGTCTTAGAAAAGTAAAGTCTGAAAATTAGTCTTTGAAACACTTTTTTGTTTTCGATGGAAATGCCCTTAAAATTCGCATTCATTTATTTGGAATGCTTTCACACAATTCTACGAAGTTTTGTAAAAATCGGATTACCATGGAAACGATCTGTCGAAAAACTAGATCTAATGACAAAAACTTTTTGTTTTTTTGAATGGAATCGACTCCCAATATGGTTCATATTAGTTTATTATGCTTTTACATGATTATACTAAGTTTGGTCGAAATCGGAAAAACTTTTTTGTTTTCAATGAAGGCTGCCAGGGTATACAAAACTTCGGCCGAGCCCTATTAAAAAAAAATCCACTTATAAAAAACTTTTTTTTTACCTTACCTTACCATGTCCGTCTATCTGTCCGATTGAACAAACAGATCTCAGAGATTTTAAGAGATAAAGGTACATGTTAAACATGTATGGTACATATACTTCTTATACTTGCTGGCTGATCAAGGTTATTTTCAAGTATGGCCACGCCACCTCCAGCCCCCGCAATTCCTATTACAGTCGGGTTTGACCGACTTTCTTTCTTGTTTACATTGTGCATTTGCCCGAGATCCCGTTTTTTCATTTTCCACCGTAGAAAATCGCGTAATTTTAAGTCGATGGATTCCGAAAAAAATTTTAAATGTTACCTAAAAACTGCAAACGTAGCCAGGTTTCTTTAAAAACAAGAAAAACCCCAGTGTGAATGCACTTGATTGTTTGGTTTTTGCTCTTATGCTGCCTTGAATCGCCCAATCAGTTATAGCATGGATAAGCCTCTGTCGACTTGAAGAAAATTGGCGACTACTGAAAATTTAACCAGGAGGTTAATGAAACAGCTGTTCAATCAACCACGATCGTCTCCTTTATGGAGTGTGGGTATCTTTTTTTAAAGTTATAAGCAAATAAATAGAAAAACAAATTTTTCTTATCCATCTATGAAAGATTTTTTAGGTCAGATGCGCTACACAGAGGGGAATAAATGCTCTAATCTTTTAATATTTTCACTTTGATATAAACATTTTTACCATTGATTTAGCTTTAATTTTTAGATTTTTATACTCTGTACAAGAGGTACACAGAGTATATTAAGTTTGTTCAAAAGTATGTAGCAGCCAGAAGGAAGCATCTCCGACCCTATAAAGTATATATATTCTTGATCAGCATCAACAGCCGAGTCGATATAGCCATGTCCGTCTGTCAGTCCGTATGAACGCACAGATCTCAGAGATGGTAAGAGATAGAGGTTTGACATGTATGGAACATATGCTTCTTATACTTGTAGGCAGATCAAGTTTATTTTCAATTTTGGCCACGCCCCCTCCCGCCCCCGCAATATCGAAAAAACGTCATATCTCCCACAGTTTTATAGATAGACTGTGGGACTGTCCTTCTGGACATATTTAGTATTCGGGATTCTTTATTGATCCGCTGAAGGAATTTTAAAGATCGGATGAATGGTTTTCGAGTTATAAGGAAAACAAACAATTATGGGCAACACCGATCGCAACGGTGATGGGCAGCACTTAACAGGTACAGAGTATGTTATAGTCGGGCTTGACCGACTTTCTTTCTTGTTTTATTTAATATCCCGATGACACAAGAAATAAAGTTTAAAATTTAAGTCATTGGTCACAAAATTAAGTCAGTGTTAACAAAAGTTTCAAGTGTACTAAAACTTTCAAATTCTTAAGAGAGCGATTATATCACAGTCAGGCTGTTGGTATAATTTTGACGTTCTTTCTCATAGTCGTCTGTTAAACTATTTCAAATCGGGACTTTTTACCGTTTGGTTAATATTTACGTTGCTAACTTTCAGCTCATCAAATTTCGCTTTTGGACCGTGTATCTACAGTTTCCTTACAACGGCTTGTAATATAGAAACCTCATAAATATCAAACGGTTCTAAATCGGGGGGGCCGGGGTTGTCGCGGTGTCGGCCTCCTAGCCTCCGGAGCGTCCCCCAAACTCACGAACCGTCCCTGACTGGGCGTCGCACTTCAAAGTCGACAAAACCGGTGGATCCAAATCTCAACTAGACCTCCGGCGGTCAACAAAGTTTGATTGCATCGGATGAACGTTAATTGCGAATCGATGTTTTGGCCTTCAGAAACCTCGGCCAAGCGTCTACGAAAATCATTGATGTAGTTTGTATTAGCTATTTTAAATACACAAGCGTTTTATCATAATCCGTTTTAACATCAATATAATGATATTTTTACGTTTTTTTATTAAACGCGTTAAAATTTTTCTTCCTCAGTGTATATCCTTAGGAGTTTTTTGCCTGAAAATTAAGGAACATCTTTTTTTTGGGTGTGGGACCAAACGGAATAGCCTCTTGCACAAGCCGCAATTGGATAAAGGTTGGGTCTACGCTATTAAGAAGAGTTACAAATGTTGAGCGTTACAAACCCATCAGCATCACGTAACTAGATCTTGAGAAGACTTTCCATAGCTTCTTACTTCGAACACAACAAAACACAAGCCAAGGGGTTGCTTAAAGCTCTGCTCTGGCCCTTTGGATTGTTCAAGCCAAACATTTATTCAAATCTTTTTAAAAATAGAACAAAGCCAAAACACGCCAAAATTTCAGAAGAATTGATAAGCTATAAAAAACTGTAGTAGTTGGCATCTTAAATTAGCAAAGTGGTCACGTGCCGACAACTTTTGCTAAACGCCCACACCCGAAATTTTTCAGGCCAAGTACTTGGGCTTGGGATTTCAATTTTCTATTTTGGACAGATAATGTGGTGGCAACAGCATTTCCGTATGCTTTGTGGCCACTGTCAGCTGACTAAGAACTTGTCCACCAAATACTTGGACATTTTCATTAACAGCTTGATCATGATCAGCATCGATAAGGCCCGCTTGTACTGCTTAGAATTCCAGAGAAGATCGCGAACCTGCTTGGTGTATTTAAACATCTAGATAGCCGATTCTTTGCTCGTGGTTTTATTGTGTGAATGGGGAGAATTTGCATAAATATGTATGTATTTTTATTGGAGAAACGGTGGGGCTGTGTACACACTGGTTTCTAATCAGACAAATCCCGTCCACCTAGTGATGGGAGGTGACTCTTTTCTGTGAACCATTAAACTGAAGTAGTCTGCCAAGAGGAGAACTTCTGCATTGATGATTGGATCATATTGTGACACCAAGTCTTCACAATTCCTGCTGTCTGTCTTCATATATCATCAATTTATCTATCTTAAGAAATTCTGGCTAACTCTTAACTGAGCTCACCGTTTATTTATAGGCCAAATTAAAATAAATTATGTCCCCTCGTGGGATCATATTAACATTTGAACTTTTATCATTGGCTTTGAACTTTACGAGCCTTGAAATACATTTCCCTAAACGAATATTATTTCTTATTTTAATGAGGCATGTCAGACAATAAGCCGCAGGCAGAGAATCTTTTCGTTTTCGATAAACAAAGTTTTTATTTTCGTTTTCGTTGACCAAGAACCCTCAAACAACTTAATATTCAAACTTACACACTACGTCAACTTCCGCCAATTGGACTTCCGCATAGTTGCGTCATGTAACTGTAAGCTAGTTCCAAGCCAAGAAATACACAAAAATATTGATAAATCCAAAAGCAATGGAAATCAATTAAATTATGTAAATGGAAACAAAGACAGACAGAAAGGCCAAAGTCGCGCAAAAACGAAGCGAAGGAGAGAAGATCATAAGATTGGGGCAATCGCAATACTAGAGGAAAAGAGACCCCGCAATCGATTTGCTGTCTCGGTTTCTTTTTTGTTTGACTGGCTGATTAAACATCAGGAAATACAAAATGCAAAATAGCCAAAAAAGTGAATTGTAACAGGGCCCAAAGCAAACGGGTTCTCAGGCGGTTTGATAAGCAAACCGTTTGTTGCGCTTGGTCAAACTTGTTTGCATTATTTTGACCGCTGCACGAAACTTGGGCAAACGCAGAGTCACATTTACCCAGTGGAAAGAAGAAGATGCCGGATTAATGCGCCGCTACGACTGCGACTGTGACTTTGCCGTTTTTGGCATTTGCATTGGCATTGACTTTGACCGAGAAATTAAATCGAAGCCAATGCGGCGTATACGCTTTGTGTGCGTATGTGTGAGTGTGTGTACGAGTGCGAGTATTCGGCGGTTGACTAAACCGCGCCGGTTGTTGCGGTCATTGAATTGCTATGCATTTGGGTAATGGTTCGATTGGCAGCCGACTATAAATCGTTTCTGCATGCACCAAGGAACTGCACTTGTATTTAAATTCTTATTTGATAAATCAACGCTCTGACCTTAGCCCTGAGGCAGTTCATCAACATGACAAAATGACAACCTGTCAACTTCAACTTACAATTATTTTACAACTGGACACAGTCTATTGACCACCCGCCAACCGGCTGGAGCTGCCTATTGGCATTGGCAATCAACGCTCAAGTTTGCTCAAGCTCAAAAGTCCAGCAGCCGCAGCAGCAATCTTAGAAAAAATTACCCCCAGACTAGATCAAAAATCGGCATTGACCGTCTTATCGAGACATTACCAAAGCATAAACAAAATAAAAATAGAAAACTTTTAGTGCCACAACCAAAACTCGGTTGGGGTTTATTTGCAATTTTTAGCATAGGTCAAACTTCTCGCGAACAAACTGCTGCGTCGACGCGTCTTCGTCTCTTTGTTATTCTCTGCCATTTCCTGATTAGCTCGACTTTGTTGACGATTTGGCATTATAATTAATAAATCACCAGCATTGACCTCCATATGTGGGGCAGCTGGCACTAATGCCTTTTAATATGAGTAAACGATTCTTAATTTGAAATTGGAAAACTATGTGCACCAAAATGAATCAAATGCAACCACAGTTTGTTTGTCGATTAATTCATTAAAAGCTGTTTTGGCTATTGATGCAAGAAATTCTAGTTACCTATTTTAGAAAACAATGAAGTTTTCTCAGTGGGGAATCTAGTTTTTTCCTTTACCTCTCGTTTTACAGGTTTATCATCTTCAATTGAAATTAACGCAACGTCAAGATGTAAGCTTCATTGCGTAAATGCAACATATGTACTAAGTAGTAAGAACTGCAAATTATTTAACTAAAACAATGCTTGGTTCCATGACCATTTCGCTAGCCAAGACCAAGGACTGTTATATGGAAGATATCCATCACGATAGGGAGAACGTAGCCTATGACCACGTGTAGGGTCATATTACAATATTACTTATTATTTTTGCTCATAGAGCCAGAAAAGATCCGTTCTAAATGTACCAAAAACGTGCCTTTTTCTTCTCAATAGTAGGGTATGCCTCCTTTTCGTATAATGAGAACGCTCAGTTCTTTCTTTACGAACAGATGCGGGGGTGACACAGAAACCACTTCCAACCACATTCCAACCGAAAACCAATTCTTATGTGCCACAGAAATCTCTTTCGGTTGATTTTAAACCTCTCGTTTTTTTGGAGGAGATTTAGCTAAATTCACCACCCAAACAATTTTGATAAGCGAAATTAATTTTGGAAATGTTAACAACATTGTTTTTCTGGATAAGTTACATTAAAAGAATATCATAATTAATTGGTTTTAATATTCAAATTTTCATTTCAATAACACTATGCAACAAAATTTCAATGAATTAACAATTGATTTTAATGTAAAATTTCTCGCTGAACTCAAATCTGTTTTCAGATATGTGGAAAGTAAAACGGCTTTTGAGATATCGTCAAATTTTCATTTTTAGTGTTTTGAAAAAAGGTAGGTCTACTAAAATGCCATTTTCTCTGGTTTTAGTCCGCCGATGTTTATAAACTGGGACAAAAATTATCTTTACAAAAATAGGGGAAAGTTTACTTCTTGCAGCTTCCATTGAAAACCAAAAAGTTTTTCTAAGACTACTTTTGGGACCTTACTTTTCTATGGGATCTATACGAGGTGTGTTCAAAAAGTATCGCGAATTTTGAATTTTCGCGGGTTACGTATAGTCGAATTTCGATTTTTTTGTGGCGTTATGTTGGTACTCATGTCTCTCACTTATGCCGACAAGCTCGGCCATTTTGAATGTTCACTTAATTGTTGACAGCTGCTTTGCTTGCACGTGTTTTGGATCGTCTTCGATTTTTACCTATTCAAAAAAATGGATCAAAGAACCTGTATCAAATTTTGTGTGAAAAACGAAATTAAGTGCGCGGATGCATTCCGAATGTTGACTGTGGCATACGGAGAAGCTACCTTGGACCGAAGCAACGTTTATCGGTGGTACAAAATGTTCTCAGAAGGCCGAGAAGATGTGAACGACGAAGAGCGTGCCGGACGCCCGAGCACTTCAACAACAGACGAAAAAATTAATGAAGTGGAGAAAATGGTATTGGCCAATCGTCGAATCACCGTTAGAGAAGTTGCTGAGGACCTAAACATATCGATTGGCTCGTGCCATTCGATTTTTATCAATGATTTGGGCATGAGACGGGTCGCCGCGAAATTCGTACCAAAATTGCTCAATTGCGACCAAAAACAGCATCGCATGAACATTGCTAATGAGATGTTAAACTCTGTCCGGGACGACACAAATTTGGTCCAGAGGGTCATAACTGGTGACGAATCGTGGGTTTATGGTTATGACGTGGAAACCAAAGCTCAATCATCTCAATGGAAGCTGCCGCACGAACCAAGACCGAAAAAATCGCGCCAAGTTCGGTCAAATGTGAAAGTTTTGCTGACAGTTTTCTTCGATTGCAGGGGCGTGGTGCATCATGAGTTCTTGCCACAGGGAAGAACGGTCAATAAGGAATATTACCTGAAAGTTATGCGCAATTTGCGCGAAGCAATCCGCCAGAAACGCCCGGATTTGTGGAAGAACAAAAATTGGCTTTTGCACCACGATAACGCCCCTGCTCACACATCGTTGCTTGTGCGCGACTTTTTGGCCAAAAACAACACACTAATGATGCCGCAGCCACCGTATTTCCCAGATCTGGCCCCCTGTGACTTTTTCTTGTCCCCTAAACTGAAGAGGCCCATGAAAGGACGACGTTACGCTACGCTTGACGAGATAAAGACGGCATCGAAGGAGGAGCTGAACAAGATTAAAAAAATGATTTTTTGAAGTGCTTCGAAGATTGGAAAAACCGTTGGCACAAGTGTATAATATCTCATGGGGATTGCATTGAAGGGGACAAAATAGATATTCATGAATAAATAAATAATTTTTGAAAAAACACAAAATTCGCGATACTTTTTGAACACACCTCGTACTATATAGATGTCTGATTTCGACCAAACTTGGTGAAATCATGGAAAAGCATAATACACTAATAATTACGAAAATTGGAGGCGGTCCCATTTAAAACAAAAAAGTTTTCCTCACTCGAACTAGTTTTTCGACCAATCGTTCCTATGGCAGCTATATGCTATAGTCATCCGATTTCGACCAAACTTAGTGAAATCATGGGAAAGGATAGTAAACTAAGAAATACGTACTTTAGAGGCGTTTCCATTAAAAACAAAAAAGTTTTTCTCACTAAGACTAGTTTTTCGACCGATCGTTCCTATGACAGCTATATGCTATAGTAATCCGATCCGGCCGGTTCCGACAAATATGCAAAACTGACGGAGGAGATAGCATAGAAACAAACGGACAGGGCTAAATCAACTCAGCTCTTCATGCTGATTAAGAATATATATACTTTATGTGGTCGGAGATGCTTCCTTCTATGCGTTACAAACCTCCGGACAATTTTATAATACCCTCTGCAAGGGTATAAAAAAAACGGGTCGATATTTTTCAAAAGTTGAACATTTATTTAAAAGGTTGGTTCATGTCATTTATTTATGAAAAGCAATTTCGGTCAAATGACCACCACGGCTGACTTGGAAGTAGCCTTTTCGATCCACCCAATTTTTGAGAACATTTTCAATTGTTACGGCACGTATGTCAGCAATAGCAACTCGAATCTCGTTCTTCAACTCATCAATTGTTTCAGGATTGTTTGCTTAACATTTGTCCTTGACCGCTACCCAAAGATAATAGTTTAAGGGTGACAGAACACAGCTTCTCGGCGGCCAACATCTCCATATTTGCTGATTATTCGATTTTCGATGATAGGGCGCAGAAGATCGATTGTGGCGTGCGCTGTGTGGCACGAAGCGCCGTCTTGTTGAAACCAAAAACCGAGAACCAATCACGTCGTTGGTTTTTTACGTACATTTTCAGCAACCGCAGTAATGTTTTCGGTCGAACGCCTCGGACAATTGCGTACACGGGTTGTTTTATCCACCAACATTCCAGTTTCACGAACTTGCTTCACGAATTGATCCACAAATTGAGTTTTCGCAACATTTATTTTGTTAAATGTTTTTTTTTCAAATTTTCCACAGATTGAGTCGAGGACTCACCACTTTGGAAATATGTTTTTAATATTTCCCAACATTCTTCAAACGAATAGCGACCCATTTCGTAAATGTCAAAGTTTTTACTAAATATTAGTAGCATTCCGAATGACATTCGATGTTTTTAAAGTCGAATTATGAATAGTTCAAATTCTAAACATTAGATGGACCACCCTGTAAAACAAATTAGTTTTTCTCTTTAAAACTAGTTTTTCGAACGATCGGTTCTATCGCAGCTATATGCTATAGTCATCCGATCCGGCCGGTTTTCATACTTGTGCAGCTTATTTGTACTACAAGACTTCGTGGAAAGTTCCGTAAAGATAGCTTTTAAACTGACGGAGGAAATCGCAGAGAAACAGACGGATGGCTAAATCAACTCAGATCGTCTTGGTGATCAAGAATATATATAGTATTGACCTTGTGAGAGCAATAGAGTTAATATGCTTTCAGAGTCATACAAAATAAAATATGGGTTATATCTAAAAAATATCCTAAACCGGAGCAATTTTTATGGAAAGGCGGAAAAAATCTTAATAAAAAGCAGCAAATCATAAAATTCACGCTTATCAACATCGGCGAAATAAAACCAGAGAAAATGGCGTTTTAGTAGACCCTTTTTCAAAACAACAAAACGAATTGAAATTTTACGATATCTCAAAAACCGTTCTACTTTCTACATATCTGAGAGCAGATTTGATCAGATTCAGCGTGAAATTTTACATAAGAGTCTACTATTTAGAAGCGGGGATTAAAAAATTCTTTGCATAGTGAAATAATTCGCAAAACCAACCGAAGGCTGCCATATCAACCAAAACCGACCTGCTACTGGCGCCATCTACATGCCTCACTAGCGCTACATGGAAAATCCGACATCAACAGATGTACCAAGGGTTGCCAAGTTTTGCTTTATGATTAGCGCGGAAATATTTTGAAGCAGGGAAGTGCAGAGTGGCCTGAAAAGTCAAAACCAAAATATAATGGATATAGATGTATAACCCCTTATATTTTTTCTTTCATTTGTTCTCTTTGCTATTATAAACGGACGAGTCGTAAATTTTTCAAGGCCCAGTTTAAAAACGAGTTTTCTTAATTTGTTCCTCGACTTAGAACTTATAATACATTTTTAAGAACGAGGTCTTGTTGTGGGAACAAAAAAAAACAGCGAAATTTCCGAAAATTATACCGTTCTTCCGATTGCAATGAAACTTTGGGTATTGCTTAGACTCTTGCCCGGAAGGATTTCTAAGTTGAAGAAATGGGCGGGAAATTGTCCAAAAACCCCGACATTGAAAAATTCTTAATTTCGGTGAAACATTGTGGGATTTGGATGCTTGCCCGGGAAGGTTTCTTAGTTAAAGAAATGTGCGGAAAATGGTTAAAAAACCGCTAAATTTTAAAAATTATAGCGTTTATCCAATTGCAATGAAACTTTGAGAAACGGTTGGAGAGTTGGTGGAAAATGTCCCAAAATGTGGGTACAAGCCAATCCCTATTTTTGGGCCGATATTTATCAAATTGGGTTTGTAAGCTCTAATTTTCAAAAATCCACCACCAGTCAGGTAAGACTTTATTTTAAATCGCGGGCGGGGCATAAGAGTTAATCTCTGCTTTGTGCCGATGTATGTAAGATACGGTTTGTGTGCTCTACAGGGGACAAAAATAAGTCAAATATTTTCCAATTTGTGGAATCCGCGCCCAAGTCAGAAAAGAAAAACTGATGCCGATATCAGTTTAAATATCTTAACTGCCGGCGGTGTAGCGAAGCAAGTATAGTATATGAAAATAGAATAGAATAGAAATAGCAATTCATATTGAACATTTTTCTACCACAAGGAATCAAACTTTTGAAGTAAACGCGAAACTGGCTTGACTACGCTTGAAAGATGTTAGTTATCCTGCAAAAAAGACACACTGTTCACGTAGTGGTGGAAATTAAAACCAAAGATACTAGAACAGCTTACTTTCAACATATTTTATGAATTGCACTTTCTAATTGCATGCAAATATATGTAGCAGGCAGAAGAGTCGTTTTCTACCATATAAAGTATATATTCTTGATCAGCAACAACTGCCGAGTCCGTCTGCCGTTCGTTTTTATAATGTCTTTGATAAGAGACGTGAAAAGCTAAAGCCACCAAATTAGTCTCCTATTTTCTGCACGCTGATCAACTGGTGAATAGCTCCTAAATTTGAAAGTCGCTAAAGATATAGTGTGAAAGGCAAATTATGATAATCTGTAATTTAAAGAAAGATCGGATAATATATCTGCAAGCGTATAAAAAGAACCCTTTAGGTGGGAACATATTCTATTTTTATACTCTGTACCAGAAGTACATAGAGTATATTAAGTTTGTGCAAAAGTATGTAAAAGGCAGAAGGAAGCATCTCCGACCCTATAAAGTATACATATTCTTGATCAGCATCAACAGCTGAGTCGATCTAGCAATGACCGTCCGTCTGTCCGTCCGTATGAACAAACAGATCTCAGAGATGGTAAGAGATAGATGTCTGACAGGTCAAGTTTATTTTTAATTTTTGACACGCCCCTCCCGCCCCTGCAAATTGGAAAAAACGTCATATCTCCCATAGTTTTATAGATAGAAGTTTCGTACCTTCTGGACATATTTAGTAATCAGGATTATTTATCGATCCGCCAAAGGAATGGTAAAGATCGGATGAACGATAGTCGAGTAATAAGGAAAACAAACAATTATGGGCTGCAACGGTGATGGGCAGCACTGTACAGGTACAGAGTATATTATAGTCGGGCTTGACTGACTTTCTTTCTTTTTTTACATATTTATGTTATTTATTCAGTATAAATGTCACCTACTTAACTATCATTGATCAGCATGATGAACTGAGTCGACAAAGCCAAGTCCGTTTGTGTGAGTGTCGCTCTGCTTGTCTATCTATCTATATATGTGGTATATGTCTTCCTGTCTGTCTTTCTATCTATATCTACCTGACTGCCTGTCCGGCTGCCATTGTATCTATATCGGTCTGTCAATTTGCCTGTCCGTTTGCTTTTAACTTAAAAGTTTTAAGCAAACATGTCTCCTAGTTTATTAAAGTTCGAGATGCAATTTTGTACGAACATTCTTATTACCAGGACTGAAAACCAAACAATTTTACTCTGTCCTCGGTCCGAGCTTCGAGTCAAAACGTATCAAAGTGTGTTAAGTGAAAAGCTTAATTTTAATATGTAAGGCCGATATCTAGTAATTGTTTAATTGTGCTAAGTAGAATTGAAGTTTATAATGTAAATTTTATCATATTTGTGCGGCGTCTCATTAAGTTTTTCGTAATTAAAGTTAAAAAATAAAGGAAAGCAAGCTTCGGCTCGGCCGAAGCTTATAAGTATATACAGGAAAAAACCACGAGATAAGTTCAATCTTTTTCTTGGAGTAATCCTGGCACGAATTTAATTCAATCCCTTTCGAGATCAAATGTTCATAACCTAGTAACGAGAGCGAAAAAATAAAAATAGCCTTTTAGACATGGGGCAGTCATGCTCTAATTATTTCTGTATATAATTTTCGAGGTAACGCTGTCGAGTTTTCTTCAAATTTGTTAATAATTTTAGTTTGACAATAACAAATATGCCCATTTTTTCACTAAAAATCGCGTTTTTCACTTCAAAATTTTCCAAAAAGTGAAAAATTTAAATTTTTGAAAAAATTCGACACCGTTACCTGGGGGAAACTATTATCTAACGAATAAACTTTGGTTTTTTAATTTCTGATGATCCAGCACCAAGTTATGCGTTATTTAATATTTCTTCGTAAAAATTTTATACAACATTCTTTAAATGTCATACCTTAATCTGCTAATGGTTTCAATAAAGAGATTTTGATTGTGTCGTCAAAAAAAATTCACAAAAAAATTACCCAACTAGTAAAATTAACTAGCCCGAAGCGGCATTTAGCTTTACTTTTTAATATTAGTTTAAACAACAATCAAAAATCTATTTTAAATGGACATAATTTTAAATGCACAATTTACTGACCAATTCCGTTAGATCAAATTGAAATAGTTTTTAGCGTGACCAGCTTCACTGCGTTGAAGTCCCGATTGCTTTGTATCGATTTGCCTATCGGTGGAAGATAATCGATTATTGCAAAAATTAATTTCGCTCATTGTCCCATCCCTAGGTCAAACTGTTGTTATCAATTGGTCGAATTTTATCAACTTTTGTTTGTAAACCACCATTTGTTTGTGTAATTGCTTGAGGCACACATGCGCTGCGATTGCGTTGACATGGCAAACAGGCAGGCGATCGAATTTATTTAGTGCACAGCCAGCAGCAAGCGATGACCGTTCGCGGCATAGAAGCCATCAAGTTGTATATGCCGACGTCAAAGGGCGACGCAGCAGCAATCAAAGCCAACGTACGCGAGGAGAGGGGGCGGGAGGCCATTGAACCTGTGGCTGCTGCCGACGGCAACGGCAGTGCAATGAACTCCGTGGAGCGCTATCGGCAGGAATGGACACAGCTGTTGGCCAGTCTGGATGCCAATCCGGAGACACTGCGCCTGGCCGCCTTCAACGGCGACCTGAAGATGTCAAAATTTCGCAGCGTCTACTGGGCACTCCTCTTGCGCGTCCTCAATGCTGACCATCGTAGCTGGCATACCCAGCGCCTGCAGCAGCGAAGCAGATATGACAAGTTCCGGGTGGACTACGTGCGTAATCCCCACGAGCTGGCTGTACCGGATGACGACGATCCATTGTCCCAGTCGACGAAAAGCATCTGGAACCAGTACTTTGGCGATCAGGAGCTATTCGCGGTGATACGGCAGGATGTGGTGCGCACCTTTCCGGGCGTGGATTTCTTTCGCAAGGCGCTGATTCAGAATGCCATGACCAACATACTGTTCTACTATGCGCGGGAGCATCCGTACATGTGCTACCGCCAGGGCATGCACGAGATACTTGCCCCTATTATATTTGTGATCTACAGCGATCATCAGTCACTGCTGCACTTCAGCGAGGTGTCCCCGAGTGACATAAACGAAACGTTGCTGAATGTGCTGGATCCAGCCTATTTGGAGGCGGACACCTAGTAAGTCTTTCAACCATAGCTCTTAAATAATAATTGTAAGTGTAAAATGGCTTGACACAGCCCCAAAGGGCCAAAGCCGAGCTCCTCTCAATCTCTTGGCTTGTGTGCTTCTAATTTTTGCACAAGAGTAAGGGACCTACAGCTTTACGCCGAACGGTGTGTAAAACTTTTCATTATATGTTCCGAAGCGGGATCGATCCCACCACCTCTAGCACAGCGGTCCAGTGTTGCCATTTCAGCTATTTAGTTGCTAGATCTAGCATTTTTGAAAGTGGAAATGCTTATAAATTTTCGGAAATGCTATTAGCTATAAATCTAGCAACTTTAAAATTATGTTTACCTATTTCTAGCAATTTTTATATTCTTAAGACGAAGTGCAAAATAACGCATATTTAATTGGTTTGAAACCTTTGCTATAGAACTTCCCCTGAGAAAAAAGTCTTAGAAGTGAATTTCCGAGTGATAATTTAAGGCATAATCATTAAAATTGCTTTAGTTCATAAGTGATTTTAGTTGAGTCCCACTACTCATGAGATTTAGTACTTCAATTTATGCCTAAAAAGCGAAAGTCATTAAAGATCGCATTTCCATCATTAGATTCATGACCGAGATTAATTTCCAAATCAGCGCTAATTTCAGTACTGATTCGGTACTGAGCCTCCTGACGGGTTCTATCCACGTTAGTGATAGTCGTATGAAAACATTCAGGGTGTCTTCAGTCTTTCGTAGAAATTGTCTATTTGAATTGGCAAAATATTTTTATTTATTATAATGAGCAAAAAAACTCAAATATTGCTGATATAGACGAAGTAAGTACATTCCGGTACATAATTCTCAGTACTGAGATCAGCATTTTTTGGCCTTTCAGCTATTGATGCACTTAGATTCTGGCTTGGCTCGGACTTCACAAAAAATAAGGGAGATTGTGAATTCATTGCGGGACTCAGTCCTTTTTGAAGAATTTGTTAGTGTTAGCACTTTAAAAAGCAAATTGTGGTAATTGTTTCCTTTGATACACCGCGAATTAAGAAGAATTATCAAGCAAAAATTCGCGGCGGTCATTCATGGATTCTTTTAAATTTAAAATTGAAGTTTGCTGATGCTGTACCGAAATTATGTATACTAGACAATTACCGTAATTTTTAAGTTATTGTTGGACTTTAGTATTAAAAACACTTTTTTTCAGTTTTACCCTTTACAATTTTTAGCTATTTCTAGCAATTTTTTTGCGCAAACTTATCAGCTTTTGGATCCTTTATTCTGGCAATACTGTTCCAGAGCGGCTTGCAGACCTCATTTAAAGTATCTTTGTTTTCGTAACTCATTACAAATTAATTTTTTACAAGAATCTATTAGATTTCAGCCGAAAACAATCTTTTTTTTAGTTTTAGTTTTTTAGCTATTTTTTTGGAAACTTTTTTTTATATTTAGCTATTTCTAGCAATTTTTTTTTTAAATCTAGCAACTTTTGAACCGCGTGTTCTGGCAACACTGCAGCGGTCGCACACACTAGCTGCTGATTACTAATCGTAATTATGAGATATTTGATTACTTTTATTTAAAACTAGCTGAGTTCCCGGCGTTGCCGGGGCCCAGCGCATTGTGAGAATATGATTCTTAAGAAAGCGCTTATAAGCAAGTTTCAACTGGCTGCAAATCGATATGAACAGTTTAAATTGGAAAAACTACGAATTTTCAGCCCATACACCAATTTTCCAGTTCATAGCTTACATAAATTCTAAGATTTGTAAATCGTCTAACTCTCACATTATAAACCTTCAGACCAGTTTTGCAATCAAAATCTTTGGACCTGAACCACTTTTGTAGTGGTTCAGCCGGATGGTGCGGAGCCGCGAGAATGTGTAACTTCATAGTACCAGCCTACACACCAAATTTTAGGTTATTAGCTTAAATAACTTTTGAGATATGTCTCAAAACAACATTCAAACCGGTTTTCAACAATCAAAATATCGGCCTCCATATAATAACCAATTTACAGACCAAAGTTCAAATTCCTAGCTTAAATAGCTTCAGAAATATGGCTCTGAATTATTGATGAACAAGTTCGAAAGCAGTTTTGAACCATTTAAATACCCAACTCCGTATTCGCAACCTACATACCGAATTTCAAGTTCTTGGCTTAAATAGCTTCTGAGATATGGCTCTAAACCACTGTTGAACCGTTTTTAACCGCTTTCGAACCGGTTCACAGACATGACACATATCCTATGACTCTTTCCTGATCGACATGAATATGCTGTGAAAAGTTCGTGAAGATCAAATATATAAACATACTAACATACTTTTACATATATATTTACTATCTGAATACCCGGCGCCGGCCGGGTCTTTATAATTCTTATGAGAGCAATTATATTTAAGCTAGTGCTGGCTGCAAACCGATATAAACATTTTCATCTTCATTATAATCTAAACTCATGAATATTTTGCAAATATCGTGACTTTTTTGTTTTATACCTCCTATTTACCCGTCTAAAATTTCCGTCTATCAAGTCATCACAATAGTCCAGGCTCTAAGCAAAAATTTGCAAATTTCGCAATATTTTGGACCGTGTAATCTACAGCTTCCAAATGGTAAATACCAACGCCTGCATTGTTATAAGTAACAGCATTAAGCGTTTTCATAAATACTCATAAGGTAATTTTGCCCAGTGCCCAAAGTTTCATTGCAATCAGATCAACGGTATAGTTTTTGAAATTTCGCGGTTTTTGGACCATTTCCCGGCCATTTCTTTAATTTAGAAACCTTCGCGGGCTAGCGTCAAACCATTCCCCAAAGTTTCGTCACAATTCAACATTTTGTAAATTTCGCGGTGTTTGCCCATTTCTTCTACTTGGAAACCTTCCCGGGCAAGCGTCGACCCTTTCCCCCAAAGTTTTACCAAAGCCGTACATTTAGCAATTTTAGCGGTTTTTAGACCATTTTACAGACATGAGACATAGCCTATGACATAGCCCATAAGAGACAAATATACAAACAAAAGAGAAAGCAAAGCTAACTTCCTCTGTGCCGAGGTATAAATACACTTTAAACTTTTGTGCCCACTGACTCAATTTTGTGACCAATGACTTAATTTAACGGGTGACAACTAAAAATCTGCACAAACTTTAAAATGCCGCCATAACCACAATTCTCAACGCATCTTTATGCAAACAGTTTATTTATGACTACATATACAAACAAATTGCATCAATGGACTTAGTCGAAAGGACCGTTATCAGCCACTCGACGTAGCTTCCGGATCATGTCTCCGCAGGCGGCCTGTACGACCTTAGGGTCGTATTTCCGGATACATACGCGAATCCTGTCGGTCAGTTTTTTGATATTTTTGGCCTTCCAGTTGTTTTTGTAAACTGAGACTTCCAAAAAATCTTCAGTTGGACAACACTGCGACAAGTTTTTTGGGTTCCGTTCCTTTGGTACAAAAGGGATGTCTTTGCTGCTCAGGAAACCCGTCGTCATTTTAGCGAAATGAGAAAAAATAGTGATTCCGGTTGGTGACCTTTGTGTTGTAACAATGTTGTTTTTGCCGGCTCGAGGTCAGGGAGTAAGGAAGAAAGAGGAGAATGTGTTTTTATTTTTAAATATAAAAAAGAAGCACAAAAAATACCTCCTGACCTCGAGCCGGTAAAAACAACATTGTAATGAGAAAAAGCTTTGTCAGGCCAGAACACATAATTATTGTCGGAATGTTTTCCCTTAATAAATGAATCAAAGCCATCTTTAAACACTCGTTTATGTACACTTCCTTGTTGACTGCAATGCCACTTGGCTTAAACCACGGCTTCGATATGCCCCTCTCAAAAATCGCATTGTAAAGCATAACTTTGGGCTCAAACTTTTGCTTGAACTTATATTTCACATCAGCAGGTGTTGACGATACATCGGAGGTGTAAAAAACACTATTTCCCGGTACTGCGACTCAGACCAAAATAACTTTCATCGTCTAAAACAAGGAGTTTGCCACGATATTGGTTGCACATCCACCGACATTGAGATTTGACTGTTTGTATTTGGTCAGGTGTCAGGTCAGGTAACTTGGTGCTCTTTGCTTTTTCAGCTCTTTACTGATGTGTTGTTGGCAGCAATTAAATTTTCTGGCTGCATCTCGTTGACTTATGTTGTCTTTGTTGTTAAAAAGTTGGGTTAGCTTTCTGACAGCTTGGCCGGTCATAATGTTTGCTTTCCGACCACTTCCAACTTCTCTTTTTATTATTTTTCTTTGGAAAATACTATAAATAGTGCGTTTGGACTTGCCCACTTGGGTAAAATGGTTTACTGTAAACACTTCACCTTTGTCAGCGTGCATTTCGTAGAATTTTACAACCTGATCACGAAGACGTTTTCGCTCGGATGGCATGATGGCGTCTAATAGCCAAAATTTTTGTCGGGGGGGCATGAAAACGTGTTGACAGGAGAACAAAGAGAAAGAAATGTTATCCCGAAAGCTTTTATGTAAAGCTCAGCTAAGGGCGCGCTCTCTCAATGTTTGTGCAGATTTTTAGTTGTCACCCTTTATAAGCTTTTTCAGCTCGATAGCTTCAAAACTGAGGGAAACAGATAGACGGATGGACAAAGCTTAATCGACTCAGCTCGTCATGCTGATCAAGAATATATATACTTTATGTGGTCGGAGATGATTTCTTCTATGCGTTCCAAACTTCTGGGCAAAATCTTTTATTTTAAAACATTAAAAACTTAATTTAAAACTTCTCTTCATTTTTTCTTAAGTTAAAGTCTTTAAATCACTTCAACTATTGAAATTCATTGATATTTAGCTTTATTAATAGTCAGAAGACTTAAATTATTCATTTTTACTTGACTTTGTAGAAATGGCATGGAATTACCCAATGATTTTAGATGGGATGGGTCAATATTTGTCCGCTCTTGCTCAATTGTAGAGTTTAGCTCTTCTGCTGTCTCAATCTGCCGGCAATTCTTGAACACTTCAGCAGAAAAGATAACCCCAGAGATACTAAATTCGGATTGAAATCGTGATTTAGTGTTGGCCAGGTATTTCTGCTGAAAGGTCCAATCATCGCCACATAACTGATTGCCAAACTCCACCAACTTGTCGTCCAATTTCTCCACATAAATATAGACGATTATTCTGATCGATATGAAACACATCGGACTCCTTCCTTAATAGCAAAATTCAGTCCTTATCATTAACATACCACCACCATGCCCAAGCTTATACCTGGTGTGTCTATCCTGTCGCATATCTCCCCAATATTTCTTGCAACTGTCAGGACCGTCCAGACAAAACTTTTCTTTGTCACTGAAAATACGCCATTCCTCGATCCAGAAATGGTATTTATATGCGAACTCAGGAACTCAGGTAAAAGCTTAGGTCTATGTAGCATACCCAAAGCTGCAAGTCGGCGGATCTTACATTTGCATCCGGTGTCGATATCGCTTTTTCATCCGCTTCGTGGTGTTGTCTAATTCCTTTTGGGTTTTTAAGGAAATTCTAACTGAATTGGTATAACGATTTATCCTCTTTGCAATTTCTAAATTTTTCAAAACCAATTTTATGCATTCCAATGATCAAACCTTGTATATACTACGAAAGGATCGTGCTAATGCACACAAATTTATTCAAATTCTCTTTTTATCATAATATACTATATACGTTTGAATTTTTAAATAAATTGTGGCTCAGCGGCTAGTGTGCGCGACCGCATGGGATCGATCCCGTCTCGGAACATCTAATGAAAAGTTTTTTCTTTGAATAAACTGTACACCCGGTCACGCCTCTCTGCTGCTGGCGCCAGCTTTGTAGTAATTTGCCGTGAAAAGCTTCTCAAACTGCCGTTCGGATTCGGTCTTAAACTGAAGGTCCCTTTCTCTTGTGCGAAAATTAGAAGCGCACAAGCCAAGAGATTAAGAGAGAGGCTCGGCTTTGGCCCTTTGGGGCTGTGTCAAGCCATTTTACAAATAATTCCATTTAAAACCATCACTTATTATTCTTTATAACTAAATTCCAATGGCGCGCTTATATCTTTAGCTAATGGTACAACGAATATGAGGAGAATGATAGAAAAAGAAAATGATAGTCAAACTAAGTTCTTAGAAATACGAAGGTGACACGGAAATCTCTAGGGATTTTCGTATAAACGCTTGTATTTCAAACTTAAACTGCTTGCCTTTTTATGTGAAGTGTTTCCAAAATACTAGGTTACTTTTGATTAGTTGAGAAAAGTTGAGCGAATTGAAACCGACTGTTCAATGCCAGGTAGATTTAGGTAGTAGGTCCAAATCGCTTAACATTCACCATCTGATCTAGCAACCGAAGATATACTTGTCACTTTACATATAAGGGTAACGAATTCAAAATTGAAATGCCACCGTTTATACGAAAATCACTAGAGATTTCTGTGTCACCCCCGATAAAGTACAGTTAGCTAAAACGGAAAGCAGGGCAAAAATATTTTATCACAAATAATTCTTTTACAGAGGTATATGTATAGATAGATGGAAAATAACACTAGTTAACAGCATTTTTCATCCTCTTCAGTTTGATGTCATTCCTTATGTATAATGACGCGCTGAATCCGAATTTGGAGTTAAAAAAAATTTTAGTATAACAGATTTCGAGAATGTCATAGGAGCGATCGATCAAAAAACTACTTCTAGTGAGGATAACGTTTTTGTTTTCAATGGAAACGTCCTTATCATTGGCATATACTTATTTTATATGCTTTACACAATTCTACAAAGTTTTGTCTAAATCGGATGACTATAGCATAGAGCTGCAGTACGAATGATTGGTCGAAAAAGAAGTTCGAGTGAGAAAAACTATTTTGTTTTAAATGGAATCGACTCCAAATTACGTACTTGTTAGTTTGTTATGCTTTTCCATGATTCCACCAAGTTTGTTCGAAATCGGACATTTATATAGTATGTACAGCTCCCATAAAAAAGTACCGTTCGAAAATTAGTTAGAAAAAACGTGCTGCAAGGGTATAGAAACTGTTCTTTATTTCTTAAATTATAATCTAAAATAATTGAGGCAACGGTTTACCCAATACTTTTCCCCAAAAGCTACTTAGATTTGGTTTTATAACAACAACAAAACAAGACCGATTAAGAGGAGATATACCCCTAGAAGTCCAAAAAAGGTCATATTTGAGATTTTTTGTAGGAAAACTATATTAAATTTCGGATCGGAGTTTAATCTAAATGAAAGTATACACATTTAAAAATATGTTAAATTTTTGTTTAAAAATATTTCGAGTTATCGCATGTTTCTTGAAGCGCCGTCAAAAAGTCTTCATACACGGTACCCACTGGCGTTTCTTGAAAAATCATCAGAAAGCAAAAAAAAAAAAGCTTTGCTTTATTTGCAGTAGTAAATTATGCTGTTGTCATCGTGTTTGCAACATCTGATATGGCTATGGCAACATCGTGCTGCACAGCTACTTTATTGTTGACGACATACGAGCACTTCGGCTTAGGCAGTAGAAAAATGCTAACACTTTTATCCTCGTAATGGCAGACAAAAGCGAAAATTGATAGCCAATGTTAGCTACCAGGAAAAATCGCTCTTTGTTTCACATGCGTCATCTATAAATCTTTGATAGGAGTTAATGCAAGTACCTTTCCAATTCCTCGCCGCCAGTCTTGAACAATTCAGCGAGCAGCTCCTTAGCGCCAGCTGATTTATTAGACTTGAGTTGCCTCAATTATTTTTGAATTCGCACTGGAAATCAAGCCCCAATCTCATTACACTCCATCAAACTACTATATAGAGCTAACCTAATTGTAATCGAAATTTAACAGCTATGCTATCAACATGCAGCCAAACCCATAACCCCAATCTCTATTCCCTTTTCTAGCTCCATTTTCTCACGACTGATGTCTTCGGTCGAGTCCTACTATCGCGTTTCAAATCTGGCTTCAACTCCTGGCGACCAAACACAAACGCTGGCCGAGGTGAGTCTTCCAAATCGATTATTTTGCTTGTTGCTTGAGACGAATCGCGTACTTACAGGCCTCGTCCAACGACTCGGAGCAGCAATCTGAGGTGGAGGTTATCAGTCAGCTGAATTTTATACGAGATAAAATTCTGGCAAAGCAGGATCAGCACTTGCATCATTATCTTCTGAAAATGGAAATCCCCCTGCACATATTTGGCATGTAAGATGGGCGGCAAGTCCCAGCTGCAACATGTAAACGAAAAATTCATTTCTAATTTCCTACTCTTTAGCCGCTGGCTACGTCTGCTCTTTGGGCGTGAATTTATGCTGCTGGACCTGCTACTGCTGTGGGATGCCATTTTTGCGGACAGCGATCGCTTTGATTTACCAAACTACATACTGGTGGCCATGCTGGTGCACATACGAGAGAAGCGTGGGTAGACTACGTCACATGTAGTGGAAGTCCGCTAATCATGTAATTTCCATTTACTTGCAGTCCTATTGAGTGACTACACAACAGCAATGACTTATCTCATGCGCTACCCGGGCAATGTGGACGTTCATTTGGTGCTGCGTCATGCACTGTTCATGCAAAATCCAAAGCAATTTGATTACCCGACGAATGCCTTCACTTGCATGTCTTTTGCCAACACTTTGCCAGCCTCAGCAGCCCCAGCGCAGCAATCCCAGCCGCAGCAGCCTTCATCCAGTGCCAACGGTACTACTCCAATTGATCGCCAAATCACATTTTTGCAGACACAGAACGCAGCGGATGCTTCGGCCCTGGCCAAGCTGCAGGATGCACATCGAGTGGCCATGGATGGCTACTTAGAGGATGTGGGTTAATTGCCATCTATTCTATTCACCTGCTTGTTAATGCTTTTGTCTCCCCTCAGAGTCCCGAACTGCTGCGACTGGAGTTGAAGAACGCTCAGACTGTTATTAAAATTGCTCGCAGCAAGTTACAAAAGTATCTGTTTACGGTGCGCCAGCATGTGGCCAGGCAGAGCAACGAGGAACTCAATCGCACATTGGACGGTGTCGAGGAGCTTTGCAGCTTTCTTGATGTCAAATTCATGTTCCCCTTGCACACTCGCTCGGCGCCCATAGATCAAGCACTCGAGGCCAATGAACAAAGGCAACTTAATACAGTCAATACGACAACGGTGGCTGCCGCCACTACCACTCCTAATTTACCTACGCCTGCCGGCAGTGGCTATGAAATGCCAGAGAATGCCTTCATGCACAGCTCAACCCGCCGTTTGTTAGGTGATCTACGTGAAATTGAACTGTCCACCATTACGAGTGATGAAAAGCCAGGAACATGCCAGGTGCTGCCAAATGGTTTACCAGCGGCCGAGCCGCAACAGCGACCTCAATGAACCCGACTGAACCAGAATTTAGCTGTAAGACTTAAAAACCCCCACTTAGTGGCTGAAAACTGAACCATAATCCCCCATAATCAATGAAACAATTTGATTTGGAAGTGCTTGAATACATATATATTATTTACATGCCTTTATTATGGTGATTTATATTTAAGGGAGGGAGGAATGTCTCCTAAACATGCAAATGTTTTCCATAACTTTTAAGCTTCAACTTGAAACTCGGGGCCATTTGTTTACAGATTCATTTTGATGAGAAACTCAATTAACATATACAATCTAGGGGCATGTAAGGTTTTACATTTCTAACAACAAAACAATATGAAGACCTGCAGCTATTTCCATTGGCATATTGAGTTCCTGTCAGCTGTGGGTATTCATTTTGTAATTAAGTCTGAAACAGGAGTCGTGATGAACAATATAAACAATTTTTTGATGATCAACAAATGATTCTTAAAACCTCCTAATCAGCTAAGATTAAAACCCAAAATTCCGAATGTTACGATTCGAAAATTGTGGATCAGATGAAACGGGATGTCCGTCTATCAAAATGTAAAGCATGCAAAAATGTTTCTTCTTGCGAAAACCAGCTGATTAGGACTTACTTAGGTTAATTGAAAGCTTATGTTTTATTATCTCATAAATTTTAAAAATATTGAAAAAAAATTTAACATTAAATAGGTCATAATACTTATGCCGATCAACGTATGCTTTAAATTAACGTTTAAATAAACCAAACCAAACCGACTCACCAATTCGTGTTCGTAAACCTAGCCGGAGTAATAAATGATGAACCGAACCAAAGGAAAAGGCTTAGGCATAAAAGCACCTACCTCAAAGAAAGATACTCAAAAACTGTTGAAGTTATTAGAAGGAAAGTACGAAAAACTGAATGAAAGAGCATTACTTTTTATAAGAGCACAGAGCAGCTGTCGGAGATGCTTACAGATAATATGTTCCAGAGTTTCTACAGCATCTGGTTCTCCTTTGTCCTCTCAACATTTCTGTTACCAGAGTCCATACCTACTTGAAAACTTGTAAATGGAATAGAGTGTGTTTTCTATTGCGTGTTCGGCACACTAGTCCAATTAGTTCTGCTAATTGCTATTCTGTTTTGGTACCTACTTTTGGTGTTCATAGTACATAATCCCTCGAGGTACTTAGCTTATCTGATGCATCCCTGTAAGACCAAACATTCCTAGAACTAACAAAGAGCAGCGTCTGCCTAACAGAAAATAAATGTCAAGAGTATTAATAATATATTAGGAAGTCGAAAACTGAACATTTGCATATAAGAAAGCAGTAGGCGTGAATCGAACCGAAACCGTGAATGGGTTAGCTACAACAGCGATAAGATTGAACCCGTTTTTTTGTAATTATCAAAGATTGTGTTTGACCTCTTTTTTGGTAAAAGTTTAGACACATTAACCAAGCTGTTTAAATCGTCTTCCAATAGTTTCACCAAACTCCTTATATTGTTAAGTATATTCGTTCCGGAGTAATAAAGCCAATTAGCTTACCAAGGTATTGATTCAAACCATGGTTCTTAAATTATTGGATCGTTTTCGATGTAATTTAGCAAATTGTTAAATCAATATTGTTAAGATACTGATGTACTCTTCCAGGTGGATGTTTAAGACCTTGTTGATACATTTAATCCCTTCTCGTAGTCATACAACAAAAAAGGTAGAATCAAAAAAAAATTTCAAATAATTGGGAAATTCTTGAGGAACATTTGAAAGTTTTTCAAAAAGATCTATCAGGCTTGTTCTTGTTTTCGAATTATATCAATCGGAATTATTAAGAGTTGCAATTTCGAAGAATCGATTATAGAATTCGGACGAATGGATTTGCCATCTAGTGTCAAATGATGATAAATGGGATTTTAAGGTTAAAAGCCAAATATCACAATCGGTTATTGGAAGCGGAGACACTTAACAATTCCGATTCCGCACGATTTAACCGAAATCGGGAGCAGGCCCCTATGTGATTTTTGAAAACGAACCCTTCTTCAAAATGAGAATATACGGTTTAAAATCAGATCCGATAAATCATTAATTAAGTTTCGGTTTAAGTTTAATTTAAGTTTCGGTTCACGGCTGAATTGAAACAGTTTGCAGCCTTGTCTAAAAGTTCTTTTAAAATTGAATGCGATTGCTTAAACCAGCGGTGGGCACGAAATTTGATTTTGGCAGCACAACTGATAAAACAAAAAGCACCGAGCCGAGAAAGCACGCGATTGCGCGTGTCATCCTGACTGCTTGTTTGCTGCGGCGAGGCAGTTTGTAATGCGTATGCGTGACTCCAGTGGCCATGAGAGCTAGGGCTTGCCCACCGCTGGCTTAAACAAAACCATTTTGCTAGTCAGAAAGGTCCAATTCGGGTATCAGGTACTGGAGGTCAAGAATTTATGGTCCGGTTCGAGAGACCTAAAAATTCGATCCGAACCGATTCTTATTGGCTAATCACACTGAGCACATTAAACAAAATGGGTCATGAACATTTGCCGTGGTTTGCCATTTTTGTAACATGTTTCTCTTTGAATTGTCCAGAACTCATATGAGATGGGTGAAAATTACCTCAGTTTACTCAAATACTCAAACTCAGATAGCTCAGATGCTTCTCATATATTTTTTTGCTTTTCAGATTGACTCTTAACACTTCTCTGATATCTTATATGGGAAACTCAAAGGAGATATCAGACAAGTGAAAATTCAGCTTAAGGAATTTAACTCATGATTTTGGATGTTAGATGTGATTAGTGTAAATAACCTTTTAGGGATTCGGTTAAGAACTAGTTGGCAAGCTAAGTGTAAGTGTGTTACAACAAGGTCTGGCCAAAGCAATTTCGATTTGATAAAATAAACATGCTGTAGATTTTGCCGATCTAAAAGTAAGTAGAAATTGAAGGATTGATATTGATGACATTAATCTTACATTCGAAAAGGAAGCTCGTACCACAAACCCACTTTGCTTATTGTGATAACCAAAACAGGTCTGAGAGTTCCATCTAGCATTTGGAATATCGTTTTAAACAAAATCACCTTGATGAGTCTTTTTCGAGCCCTTTGATGATTAAGCAAGACTTGAAAGAAGACTCGCAAATGATTGGAAATATGACTCGAAAATGAGTCGAAACTGATCAGAAAAACGGGTTACAAAAGAAACTTCAAGAAGAGTCTAGTCCAACAAGCAATATTTGCGTTTTCTGCATTCACATTCATAACGTGCTCAAAAAAAAAAAGAGTCTGGAATGAGCTATTTTTTTTTAATGAAAACGGTCGCACTTAATGTGGAAGTTTTCCGAGTCTAATCTGACTCTACTCTGATACAGATTTGAGTACTTTTACACTCCCAATGAAGCATACAAAAGTTACTTTTCTATACACTTAAAGCAAAACACCCAGCCAAAACAAAATGTTCGACTACCTGCCTACTTCAACTCCGTAGAAGGCTCAGACATAAGTGCTTTTTATGACCCAGCAAAAACTTTATGAAGTTTTTGAGCACATTCGAGTCTTTCAGTTGTCTAAATAAAACCGCTCTCGTGCGGCGCATTGACAAAGAGGGACGGAAGCAACCTTTAACTACGCTCTCTGATATTGTTCGGTTGGATAAGGAGAGAAACACATTTGTTTTGGTTTTTTCGCTCTTGGTCTTTTGCCAACCTATTTGCAGAGACCGCTTGCTGAAAAGGTCTTTTTTTAATTAAATCACTGTGTACTTCTTAGGCTACCGACATCAACGCACGTTTGTATGTATGCGAAAAACTATGTGTGCTCTCTCATTCTCTGTCGCAATGTTACGCTCTGCTCCACTTGACTTTGTTCACAACAACTTTTTTGAAATAACATTTTGGTCTCTCGGTCTTCAAACAACTCACACTTTGGGACCGCTTGACTGAAATGGCCTGTTATTGGGTTGATGTCAGACCGACCAGTCTGGGTGAACAACAACAGCCGCTTAACAGCGAGCGCGAGAGCCTCACACAATAATTGAGCGAAGACCAAGCCTGTTTTATTTTTAGTTTTTTGGTTGCGGTCGTGAGCAGAGCCGACCGAAAATATGGGTAATTATTTACGTGCTATGGTCTTTTTGGAGTCCTCAATTTTATTAAAATAGTCATAACGGTGCTCGTTTTCTAATCATAAATGATACTTTTGTCGGGAGACTCTTCTTCTAGCCGCGACTCTTCTTGAAGAGTCGTTTTTAGCCCGTTCTCCTGATCTGTTTCGAATAATTTTTCGAGTGTTTTTCGAGTCATATTTCAAAAAATCACATTTTGAGCATTTTTGTTAAAACGAACTTCCAAATGTTGGGTGTGTAAATACCACTGAATGAGCCTCGCAAACACTCAAATTTATGCGTTTACTCCAAAAGCGATCTTAAGCTCAGCTCTTTTCAGACACATTTGCTTGCTGGGTTTCGATTTCCGGCCGAGCGCATTTATGACTGCTTAAATCAGACCGAGAAGAACTCGAAAAACACTCGAAGGTGTTAAAAAGTTAATGAAAAAATAAAAAATCTGGCTGGGATTGCAGATAATTCCGATTAGCGAATACTGGCTTGCGATTGCTGAAGAGGAGGATTCAACGAAGTTTCAGTACTTTTATAAAAATATGCAAACCGCACGGGAATTTTGAATGGTTGGAAAAATTTTTTTGCGTTCGTTTTGAAAATGAAATATCTATGCAGGATTTCCAGGATGGTCTTGGGAATCAGGGATGCCTTAACCACCGCGGTAGCGGTGAGTATCTTTTGGATTCCCAGCCGCCTCCCACGTGGCTTATCACAAGGAACAGGTTCAGAGATAGGTTTGGTTTGGTTCACACTTCCGGATTTTTATATAAAAAAATTCATTATGCCATAAAATACTTCGCTTAATAATATTTAATAGAACAAATCTGCGATTTCATCGGTTTACATCAATGTTTAATATTTGTGGAACTATGCGTTGATACATTTCGTGACGCTAAAAAAAAGTGATGCTGTCCCAAGAACTTTTAGCTTATAGTTTTTAATTCTTATGGACTTAAGGAAATGTAACATGCTTAGATAACCTTCGGCTTGGTTTTGGGGAATTATTAAAAAAAAAAGATGAAACCTACGATTGCTTGTTGTATCCAGAATTAGGACGTTGCACCGGAGGAGTCATCATCGGCCGAATTTGGGCCTGTGTTTGCATTAATAAGGTTTTTCCACCTTGCAACGACCGAAGCTGCGATTGTGCCTGTTGCTGCTTCTCTTGCATTGTCGGCAGCATTATTACCTTGGAACGATTGCCGTTGTTCACACGAATCTGACGAAGCATCGCGGAATTGCCACCCCCTTGGCCAAGGTTGGATGAGGTGTGCTTTGCTTGCGGCGTAGATGTGGTGTTGATCGGCCCATTTGCCCGATTGGGCGTTGTCAGTTTGTCGAGGGGCACACAACGCACTGCGTCCATATTGTCTGGCCTGGCCTTTGTTACCTGCAATGAGGACGGCAACAAGCGGCGAACGTTAATTGGCAGCTCCTTAGATGTGCCATTGGTGGCCACTTGGTGCTGTTGAGCAGAGCTAGAAGTGCGTTTGGAAACCAGGGTTATCTCTGGCAGATTTGCTGTAACAGAAGACGTGCAATTTCCGGTCTTTTCTACGGGTTCATCAGCCATATCTTCAATAGTTATGCAGGAGGAATGAGATGAGGTGGTGGGAGACATGGGCACTTCAGCAACTGTACTTGAACTGTTAAGAACTGGCGGCGCAGTCTTGGTTATGGCCGTGGGCGAACTGTTTTCGGATTGTACCGGGGCAGCGACCGTGGGCGAGATTCGTTGCATGGCTCGCAATTCCAAGTCGCAAACTAGCTGCATTATCTTTGCTTTACCTTCGGTAGCCAAATCTGCCGGTAGACTCTTCATTGTTGGCGCAATGCTATCAAAAAACAGATCCATAATGTGCCGTGGCTTCTGAGGGGAGACCACCAAGGTGGCGTCGGCTATAGGGGCTGGCGCAGGGGTCTCTTGCAGCTGCGCTGGAACAGTTTCCCGCTCGAGATTACGCAGGCGTGTTACAATCTCAAAGGAAGAGCATATCATATCCTTGGCCATGTCCATTTGAGTGCGTTCCTCGGTACGTATGCCCACGGAGTCGCGGAGGGCGCGCAGAATGCGTCGCATGTCTGCCGAGCGGCGGGAACGCTTCGAAGGTGGCTCTGCTGTGCTGGTGTCAGATCTGCAAAATAAAATTTTTTATCAAGCCTGGTTCTTTGTTGAATGGCTGCATAAATTACTTGGCGCTCAGCTCCCCGTCGCTGTCTTGATCCACAACCATCACAGATTCCTGCGGGGCCTCCGGTTCCTGCGGTACGGCTGCTGGCTCCGTAATGTTATTCTTAAGTCGTTCGATATGATCGGTATGCTTTCGTGAGCCACCATGCTGGCGCAGAAAGAACAATTTGAACGGCAGTCGCGTCTCGCAGAGCCGACAATGGCAATGGGTTTCATCGTTGGGATCGGGCTCCAGCCAGTCGTATTTGGCCTGCAGCTCCGCCATGGCTGCCTTGTGTTTGGCCTCGCCGGTGCTTATTACTGGATCGGGAGCAGCGATAGTGGTCTCGGAGGCTGTCGTCTGGCGGATTCCCCTCTTCCGCTCGATGCGCAGACGAATGTGACGGGAACCACGCTGATGCTTAGAAGCGAACTTGGAGCTGGGCAGGAACACAGAAACCTCGCAGAGCTTGCACCAGCCGTAGTTGACGCGAAGCTCATTGCGTTTGTAGGAGAGCCAGGGATAACGCTGCTTCCACAACATTACCTTGCCCTGTATGCTAGACGGAAGCGCTTTGGGAGCCGGCTTAGGTTTGGCTTTTGCCTCGACTTTGGGTGACTGCTTTTTTCTCTGCTGCACCACCTCTTCTTCTTCGGCCTCCTCCTCCTCCTCAGCTTCCTCTTCGGCTTCCTCTTCGGCTTCTTCTTCGGCTTCCTCTTCGGCTTCCTCTTCAGCTTCCTCCTCGGCTTCTTCCTCGGATTCTTCCTCGGCTTCTTCCTCGGCTTTAGCCTGGGCTTCAGCCTTCTTTTGCTTGCGACGCAACCTCCACTCGCGTTCACGCTGACTCCGCCGTACTTTGTACTGTTGCATCAGTTTTAAGTGTCGTGCACTCTGGTCGTGTCGCGCCTTACTGGACTCGTTGTGAAAGCGCACGCGACAGAACTTGCACAGCTGTGTTTTGCGATCCTTGGCAAACCGTAGCCAGGAGTAACGGCGCACCACATGTTTGGTTCCAGCCTTGGAGGTTTGTCTAAGGAGAATGATTTCATGTGAATTTGAATTTGAGTTGGGTTGTCGATTACACTTACTTTTCGCTGCTCTTCTGCGATGTAGATCCGGCATCGTCATCATCATCATCATCGTCTTCACCCCCCGTGTACTCCTCATCGTCAGTGGCCTGGCTTTCGCTCTGAGCCTCCGGCTGTGAAGCCTCGCTTGCAGTCTCCTCTTCAGCTGCTTCTGTGTTATTTGCACCAGCAGCTGCGGCAGCCATATGCTTCTCCGATTTCTCGTGAGTCTTTCGTTTGATCTCCGAGTGACCATATATAAATCGTTTGCAACAGACCTTACAATAGGCCAAGCTAGCATCCTCAGGATCTCCCACAAGCCAAGGATGTGCATCGGCATAGACGGCCCACACACCGGAGCTGCAAGAGAGTACGAATAGATAAGAATTACTTAAAGACGACATAAATTGGTCCTCAACTTAATTTTTAACTCGTTACAAATTGGTTTATGAAATGAAGAAGTATACCGTATCAAACAAGCAAGAAAGTCGGTCAAGCCCGACTATAATATTCTCTGTACCTGTGAAGTGCTGCCCATCACCGCACAGTGGCCGGATTTGGCATTGCAAAAATAAATTTTTTTTGATCGAAAATACTTTGATAAAATACTTTGGTCAAGTATTTTAGTTCCATAAAGGGAACCCCAGATAGCTCGAAAAACATTGGTTTATTGAATTTGGTCAATTAGTTTGGATTTTGTGAACCTATAAAAACCAAACGGTAATGCCGATTTGAGTTTGGTTGATTCTTTTGGAAAGATGCATCAATTCTTAATGTAAGTAAAGTAGTAAGTAAAATGGCTTGTCAAGTTGACACAGCCCCAAAGGGCCAAAGCCGAGCTTCTCTCAATCTCTTGGCTTGTGCGCTTCTAATTTTCGCTCAAGAGAAAGGGACCTACAGTTTAACGCCGAATCCGAAAGTAAAGTAAAGTAGAAAGTAAAATGGCTCGTCAAGTTGACACATCCCAAAAGGGCCAAAGCCAAGCTTCTCTCAATCTCTTGGCTTGTGCGCTTCTAATTTTCGCACAAGAGAAAGGGACCTACAGTTTAACGCCGAATCCGAACGGCAGCTTGAGAAGCTTTTCATGGCTAATTACTACAAAGCTGGCGCCAACAGCAGAGAGGGGTGACCGGGTGTAAAGTTTATTCAAAGAAAAAACTTTTCATTAGATGTTCCGAGGCGGGATCCAACCCACGACCTCTTGCACAGCGGTCGCGCGAACTAGCCGCTGAGCCACCCGGCCCCCATCTTAATGTAAATGCATTAGAAAACTTTATTGATTCAAAGTTCACGTCTTAGGTGGACACTATTTTTGCTTGATTTTTTGAACTTTGATAGACTCGGAAACATCGAGTTCAGCAGAGTTCAGTAGTTCGGAGCATACGAATTATATATTAGTCAATTTATTAATGTATTGTAAAAGTTGCCCGACCCTGCCCGTTTCGACGTTACAGAGAGATTTATGCAATTTAATCTGCAGGTAAATTTGCGAAGAAGAAGAACAAAAAAACGTTGCAGGCAAAATGATAATATGGCGTATATTATGATTAACTGAGATAGGTAACACAAAATATAGGTAGTTACAATTGACTTTTTTTTTTCTGCGCTTTGCAACCTGCAAGTGGGTAGGTTTTTACCAGGGATTAATACTGGAGAACCGAATACCGTTTAACGTTATTATTGAAACCGATAGAACCGGATCGAAACCGAAACGTTGGTACCGGTAATGTTTCGGTTTTTTTTTAACTTTAGCAGAGCGCATTATAATTTTGGCCAGATGTTTGTAACGCAAAGAAGGAATCATAAGACGACCTTAACACGATGTAAGAATTTTTTGCCACCTTTCATAGAAGGCTTAAAATTCAAGTACCCCTCTGTAAAATGACATGCACGGAAATCTCGCAGCTTCTAAAAGGCGCTTAACGTACATATGTTCGTAAATTGACTGATTTGTTTTACATACGTACACTCATGGACAATATAATAGGTGTGAAGTTTTTTTTTTTAAATATCGACTTATATCGAAATAAACATGCCATTTAATAAGGAAGCTATACTTTTTTAATATGATCACACTGTTTCGGTACGAATTGGGTGAATTCCCGAAATTAATTGGCCAGGTGGCTCAGCGGCTAGAGTGCGCGACCGCTGTGCATGAGGTTGTGGGTTCGACCCCGCCTCGGAACATCTAATGAAAAGTTTTTTTCTTTGAATAAAACTTACACCCGGCCCCTCTGCTGTGGCGCCAGCATTGCAGTAAAAGCCAAAAAGCTTCTCAAAACTGCCTTTCGGTCGGCGTTAAACTGTAGGTCCCTTTCTCTGTGCTTAAATTAGAAGCTCACAAGCCAAGAGATTGAGAGAGGCTCGGCTTTGGCCCTTTGGGGCTGTGTCATCTTGACAAGCTAATTTTACTTTACTTACTTAATTAGCTTTCTGAGAAAAATTGTGGATTTTTTTTTTGGTTAGACTGCAAACTCGGCTGGTCAATAAAATAGGTGTATGAAGCAAAACATTAACCTGTAGTTTATAAATACAATTATTTGGTTGCAGAAGGTAAGGTATTAGGAAAATATAACTAAATGGGGACTTAATAACCGTTAAAATTGTATTAGATGGGCCGTGGCAGTCACTGCAGTGTGGAGGAGAGAAAGCTCATTCGACGACTCCGAGATGAAGGAAAAACGTATAAATCCATTGCCATGTTAATGAAACGTTGTCAAAACTTCGTAACCAATGCCTTAAAACCGGAAAAAATAGGTGAAACTCGGGGAGCAACTAGAAAATCATAATCTAAGACCGACGATCGCATGGTTCAGTTGGTTAAACGCAACCCGTTGAAGTCTTTTAGGACGATTGCCAATGAAATTGGAAATATTGTGTCATCACGGACCGTTTGGCGACGATTGGCAATAGCAAACCTACCAGGTAGGATTGCTCGCCGGGTTCGGCAAATTTAAAGATGAGGAACAAATTTGCATTAGATCGTAGAACCTGGTGCGGACCAGAGGGTGAGAAAAAATGGCGAAATATCCTCTGAAGTGACGAAACCAAAGTAAATATATTTGGAAATGATGCCAAAAGAAATTTTCGTCGTCCGAAAGGCAAAGAACTTGATCCCAAGTACACAAATAAAACTGTGAAACATGGAGGTGGTAGCCTAATGGTATGGGACTGCTTTTCAAGGTATGGTGTTGGTCCGATTCATCATATTGACGGAATAATGGACAGATTCGTATAAATAGATCTATTGGAGACGGTGATGCTACCATCTGCCGAGGATAATATGCCACTTTTATGGAAGTTTCAGCAGGATTATGACCCAAAGCACGCCTTTCGAGAAGTAAAGGATTCGTTCGGAGAGCAAAATGTGGATGTTCTTAAGTGGCCAAGTCAATACCTCAATCCCATCGAAAATCTCTGGGTTGAACTCAAAAGAGAGGTCGGAAAGACTTTTTGTCAAAATAATAATCAACTTTGGGATATTGTCCAAAGAGCATGGTACAACATTCCAATTGGAAATAGTCGCAAGTTAGTATCCTCCATGTTAAGACGAATGGATAAAGTCTTGCAAAATAATGGCGGATATTCCGGTTATTAGCTGCCAGATACTTAGTTTAATATAAAACAAGACCGAAAATAGTGAAATGTTGATTTAATTTAAACATTTATCTTCGTACACCTATTATTGTGTCCAGCAGAAATTGGCGGATTTAAGGAAATATTTAATTTAGTTGTATATTAAAGGGTTTGTGAAACTGTTTTATCTTTTTGTTTAAAAACAATTAATATAAGATTTGAAAAACTTTGATTTGTTGAGATTAGAGATATCTTCTTATCTGAATTAAAAATAAAAAGTTAAAAAAGAAAAAAAACACACCTATTATTTTGACCATAAGTGTACATACTGTGTGTATGTACATTGTCAAGAATCTAAAATATGTTTGTGCCCGGGTGTGGCTCAGCGGCTGGTGCCCGGAAAAATTTACATGGAGCGTCTTTACAAATTTGCGAGTATCTTTGAAAATAATTTCCGGATTTTTGATATACAAACATATGTACATGTGCATGTATGTATTAAAACCAGTGGCTTGTAATGATATTAAGCCTTGATGTTGTTTTGCTTCACTTTGGTCACGCATGAGCTCAAGCTTGGGTCAACACTGAAGTCTTTCGGCTAGGGCTCGTCGGACGGGGAGGATCTTTTATCGAATGTGCTATCGATAGCTACTGGCGTTGATCGACTAATGATATGGGTACTCCTGCCACTGTTCCGTATATTTCCTTTTCGTTTCATTCAGCCGTTACAGGCTCGGACGTCAGTTGTACATGCTGAGAACTTCAACGCGGGCCAACTCCACATAAGTACATACATAAATATGTACAAATTGTCGATCTTTTTTTTACATTTGTACATTTTGCGCAATGTTCATACATACGTACTTACATATAAAATTCAGTTGTCTTTCATATTTGTATTCGATTAGAGCAGAGGCAGGCAATAAATACATTTACATTTTTGCATTGGTGTATGTGATAGCAGCGCAAAAATTGCTCTCAATTTCAGTAGCAAAGACTGCGTCGCGGCGTAGGAAAGCAAGCAACTCAGCGGCGCTTGTACATCTTATACTATATGTGTCAGAGCAGCGCTGCTTAGAGAGCCTAGAGCCTAGCTCGAATCCGTTTTCTTATTCTTGCCACATACGGTCACACTGATCTCGAAATCTTTGGAAGCATTACTTTGCAATTAACAGAGATTATGTCAGTGGAATGAACCACATAATACGGGGACTAACTGTGCCCTAGCTTTGCTGCGTTTGCTTGGCCAGTCCGGTTGCTAGTGTGGACACCAACCGGCTGAATATATACACCGACTCCGATAAAGCACAAGACTTGACTATTATGATAGAGGAGACGACTGGCCGAGGGATGAAGCCAGCTCTGGATCTACCTGAACACATATGTCCCTCTTGCTTGGCAGCGGCAAAAATTGCTTTGAATTTCAATCGGCGATTGGAGCAGAGTCTGAAACGCTTAAACGTGCAGACCACAGAAGAAAAGACCCTCATAAACATTGGAAAAGCGAGCAGAGAGCGGCTTTTCGAGTTTTCCCTCTGCCCAAAGACCTTTACCACTAAGCACAACCTGGAGCGACACCACCTCACGCATACTGGCGAGCGACCCTTCGAATGTCTCCACTGCTCGAAGAACTTTTCCGTAAAGTGCTATATGGAGGAGCTCCTGCACACGCATACTGGCGAACGCCCTTTTAAATGTACCCAGTGTCCACAGTCTTATGCCCCAAACGCACACCTGCGTTCTCATACTGGTGAGCGGCCCTTCCAATGTTCGCAGTGCTCGAAGACCTTTTACACAAGAAGCAATCTAAATCAAAACCTACGTACTCAAACTCGCGAGAAAAAGAAACCCTTCGAGTTTTCCCACTGCTCGAAGACCTTTCGCAATAAACGAAATCTGGAGCGACACTTTCATATACTGGCGAGCGACCTCACTCATTCCCAGAATGCTCAATGTGTTTTGGCCGACAGAGCATTCCAAATAAACACCTATTTACTCATACCGGCCAGCAACCCTTCAACTGCCCTCAGTGCTCGAAATCCTTCCTCCAAAAAGACTCTCTGAAGAGGCATATTCGTACGCATACTGGAGAGCGAGCTTTCCAATGTTCTCACTGCTCTAAGGCCTTTTGCCAGCCATACGATCTAAAGAAACACTTTGAGTTCCCAGAATTGTATGAGATTTTAAAAGTTGGTACTTTCTGTAAAATAATACGAAATGTGAAAATCGATTTAAATTTTACTTTATCGGCGGTGTCCCAGAAATCTCTTCCAACCAAATTCCAACCCAAAACCAATTCTCGGTGTCCTAGAAATCTCTTTCGGTTGCTTTCAAACCTCTAGTATTTTGTTAAGAGATTTGGAGAAACCAACCCAATCCAATACACAAACCAATCAGTGTGACTTCGCTAACCTACGCAAACTTACCGAACTTAGCAAAGACACAAACAGGGCTGGTAAGTCTGAAACCATCAATACAGCTATGAACAAAATCTGTTATCAATTATTTCCGAGCGACGCAGCCCTGTTTTTGTAGTTGGACCATAATCTTATACACACACCATCTAACTAGACTTTTTAATAAGAAAATGAAATCTCTCCAAGTCCACCCCCGTATATGTCAAACGACTGAAACTTTTATGTTAAAAATTGTTTCTTTATATTGCAAAGGAATAAAATGATTTGGACGTATGGCAGAATTAGCTTTTTACAATATTTACCGGAACCAAAAATCTTTTCGGTATTAATCCCTGATTGAAACCGAAATATCGCAACCGAACCAGAAACGCAGAAATATCTGTGCAGATCGCGTAATAAAAATTATTCAACACATCTATCCACTATGTAAAACACATGACACTCCGTCGTAGAGCTTTTTGGTGTATGGACGAAAGTTGCGTATCATAAAAGTAAGTTGGGTTGCGGGAACACTTGACTCCCCTGGGAAGAGAATTTTTCAAGTTATTTGTCGAAAGCCCAGATTTCCAATTTTGACTTGTTTCCTGAGGAACGTTTTTTCGCGCAAAAGACTTAATCCCCCGAAGTGTAGGACCATGTAAATTTGGTTATAAAATTTAGTCATATGCCTATTGTACACATGAGTCGATTAAGCAGAGTAAAGTTTTCTTTACGAATACAGCGACGAGGTTTATTAGGTAATATGGAAGTTGAAGAGGTAGATCCAGCCATTGAAAGAGAAATTTCAATTGTTGGATGGTAAGAATCTTCGGGCAGTGATAGGAGGGTAGACCTAGAGACCACTGTGTTAGTGATGTCAATAACAAAGACAAGATCTAGTAATTTGCTTGAATGGTTTGAAATTGAATTTGTTTGAAACAAAGACATGTCAAATAGATGAACAGAAAAGTCATGATGTGCTGATAAGTTGGCCCATTAAGGTCACAACAACCTTTGAATTAAAGTCCCGAATTTGGGTGAACACATCTTAAATGCAAGTAATATGGTTCATGTAAACTTGAAAGCTTAAACTTGACAAATAAAGAAAATGAAAGAGGCAAATAAGGTCTGCCTTTTTTCTACTCTCTGTAACTCACCTTAACTTCTGCTCGTAGGCAAAGAGATTCGTGCAATGTGCTTTGGTCTTGCAGTGGCGCGAGTAGCTAGTGAGAACCATGTTGATGTTGCAGAGCGTGCAACGGATTTGTTGTGGATTTGTGTCGGGCAACTGTTCAAGAAAGTTGTCCGATTCCTTGCCGGTACCGGCGTCCACGGCCTGCCCATCTGTCTCCGGGTCCGTATTTGTCTCTTCCTCAGCCGGGGTCGCGCTGACACTTCGCTTACGCTTGCTAGAGGACTTCTCCTGTTCCTGTCTTTGCTGGCGTTCGACATGAGTCTTGCTTGTCTCGTGGCGCTGGCGCAGGTAGACAAACTCCACGTTCATGCGGACATTGCAGACCTTGCACAATCCTATTGTGCCCTGCGGCTGGGAACGCTCCAGCCAAGAATGCCATTGCAGCCAGCGCAGCCAATTGAAGTTGTTGAACTGCTCCACTTCGCTGGCGCGCTTCTGCTTCATGGCCGCCACATAACAGTTGGTCCCGAACTCGTACTTGATTTCATTGTCGCTTGTGCTGCGCAGAGGAAGGAGGATTAAATTGATTGGTTGACGATTTGCTGGCCGATACTCACACGCCTCGCGTCTGCTCCTCGCTGTTCTTGAATGCCAGGTAATTGGTCTGCCGCTCCTGGTGATACAAGGACATGTTGTGCTGCAAGATATTCTTCGAGCTGCAATTAACGTTGATGGTCACATTGCAGTAGAGGCAGAAAGCATAGGTGCGATCGCTGTCCTCGTGCAGCAGCCAGGGCCACCGTTTCATCCATTCCAGCCATCGGTTGGGACTGTCCTTTTTCCGAGACGTGGAGCCGCTGCTGCCTTCGTCCTGGCTACTGCCCTCATCATCGTCGTGACTACCCTCCTGGTTCGTCTCCATCGGCTCTAAAAGTCCCATGGGGTCGTGGTAAGTATTGCCCTCACTCTCCACATCGCTGGGCTCTGACTTGGCCGACAACGTTTCTTCGAGCGGATCTGCTGGCGCATTGTTGTCCGCCAGAATCGACTCTTCAATTTCGGCAGACACGTTTGGCGCATTCGTAGTTGTAGTTGCAGCCTCGTCCTCGTCGTCTATCTCAATGGTCATTGGGGAAGCAGAAATCACTGCTCCCTCCACATCCAAGATTTTCAGTTCGTAGTCCGGTCCCCCCGCTGTTGCCAACGAAATTACGGGGGACGCCATTTTGTTGCCGGTACTAGACGCCTGACTCGGCTCTGCCTCAGCCTCAATACGCGCCGACTGGTCCTGTTCAATGTTCATGTTCGACACCACAATTGCCGACACATTCAATGTGCACAATCAATCAAATTAAATATCACAATCCCTACATGTGTTTTCACAAAACTCAAGGCAACCTTATACGCTTCAGCAAATCACACGCGAAAATCCTCCTTGAGCAAAAGCAAATCGAATTTGCACACTAGATGCTCCGCAACAGCGCCTGCATAGAGATGGGATCATCTATCGATATATCACAACTCCATTTGTAGTCGATATTACAATTATCGAAAAATGGTAAGTGAATAAATATCTAAAAACAAGAAAAAAAGTCGGTCAAGCCCGACTGTAATATACTCTGTACCAACATATTGTAAGCTAAGGTATATGTTTTCTTGGAGGTAAGCCTCACCAAAAATTTTGAAAGGCTTTTTTCTCGATGGACCGCGAATTATGAAGAATTTACGTGCAGAAATAAATTGGTCGATTGTGAATTTCAAAAATGTAATTTTTGCCCATACGAATTCATGCTCGATCACATATGGGCATTTCAGAAAAAAGGTCTACCCAGAGTCATTTTGTAAAGTTGGGCCAACGCAATCAAAAAAATATTGAATTTATAGGCCACATATGGGCATTTCCACAGAAAGGTCCACCGAGACCAACAAATTAAAAGTACTAAAAAACACTTTTTTCGATCATATTTTTATCGGGAAACAATTTAATTAAACTGTTTTAAGCCAATCTTAAATTTACTCATATTCCATTTCGAGATTTTCAAATGCAAAGTCAAGCAATCACCAGTTTTCTTATTTTTATCATTCTTTTGCAGGTTTTGTTTCTAAAAAAGTACCTATAGATTTCATTAAATTTTGCTCTCTAAAGTCATTTTAAGGGTACAAAGTGTAAACAAAGATTGCATAAGAAACCATAACAAACTATTTGAGTGCAATTAACAGTAAGTTTTTTCTTTGCTTTATCAAAGAAACCATAAAAGTAATAATAGAGAAAAATGTGTCACATAACGTATGTCACGTAACGTATCATAATGAGTCAAATATAAAAAACCAACATTTATTTTTCAACGAATCAGCTCTAAATATATAGTAACATGAATGCAGATCGTACTAAAATAAGTTGTGTTAAGAAACTCGAACGGGTTTCGCAGATTTTTGAACTTTTATGAAAGTCAAAAAAACCCACTTCCATATTCTGTCACATAACGTATTCCTTTTTGATTGCCAGTATCTTGGGACCTTCTCTTTCTACAACTCGAAGCTTATACATTAAAAATAGTGCTACTAAAATGCTATTCAAAAACCAATATGGACAAATTTATTTTAAAATTTTTCTTTGTTTTTTTTATGATGAAGGTTAATAAATTCGTACGACTGTCGCGTGCGTGCTGTGGAAATGTCCATATGTATCTTTAAGGCCTTTGAGCATGAGCTATGCGCAAACCTCCTAGATTTGCAAAAATAGGAACATGAGATGTTTAAATTGTGTAATTGCAACTAACTTGCTTCTTAGACATAACTTTTTCTTCTCTTTAAAGTGACTTAAGCTCGTGCTTCTCCTATTATAGCAAGAGCTCTCCCGCAAAGCCTTTAATACAGTTCGGTAATCAGCAACTGTCACAAACTGGTAGAAATATTAAAAAATTTATCCAAAGTGCTAGTCTTTATTCACATATGTTCCAAACCTTCTTTTTGAACAAGCTGAGGCAACTCAATCCAAGCCTTGTTTACAAAATTTAAGTCAGAATGCTTGGAGTGGGATGAGTCCCAAATGGCATCCCGGTCTCTCACCGCCAAAAACAGCGAAACCTTGTCTTTATGAGAAAACAATTCCAATCGGCTCTTCGCTTTGTATTTTCTGCCATATATTCACAATTAAAATTTTATTTTATTTTAGTTAAATCTAGCTGATCATGTAGAGTAACAGCGCTTAACATCTGGTGGCAACAATATTGCACCAGCTGATCAACGCAAAATTAGGTCCACTGCCTGTTAACATAGAGTCCACGTATGTGATGTTAAGCGCTGTTAAGCGCAAATATACTTTTTGACTCCAGCGGGGGAAATGTGAGTGAGTCTGTCTGGTCCTTAAGCAGGAAAAAATTGAGTTACTTTTACCTCGCCGTTCAAGAAATATTTCGCTTTGAGTTCTGTAACGTACAAACAAAATCCAGGCAGATGTTTTAAAACTGTGGCTCTGCGTTTTAATAATGATTGATTTTGGTAGACCTTAACGAAATAAGATTAATATATAAAGTAGCGAATGAGTCCTGTACAGGATTTTGTGAAATTGAATTATGAAAATGAAAAAACTTAAATATATGTTTTGCGCTTTTCGCGCATTTCCTTACGTCGAAGTGCTTTTATATGCGCTGCAGTTAGCACACCTGCCATTTATACAGTCTGCATACAAAATCTAAGTTTTTAAACAGATTGCCGAAATTCGCGGCTGTTAAGACTCTGCGTGCAAGTTTGGTGATGTACTACAGGACAGTGTAGAAGGGTACAAAAGTTGATCCGTCTTAAGAATCTTTATTTCCCCAAATCGCAGCTTTCTTATCCTAGACACATAACTTTAAGTGTAGTCAGCGAAAGGAGAGTTGCAAATAATTGAACGAGTGTGGTCAATTATAAAAACGAGGCTGCTCACCCTTAACTTTTCAACCTGATTCAAAGTAGTGGAAAAAATTGTAACGTACGTAACGTAACGTACGAGCAAATGCAATCTCCCATTGTGGGCGAACGATTTGCCCAATTGTGCCCACCAAAACGGTTTTAGAATCGTTGAACATTCCTCTATATTTTATGTTTACCCATTTCCTTGATTATACTTCAAATATCGCATAAAATAATGAAAAGCGGCTCCTAAATCAACCATTATTTCTTTGTTAAAGCCAACTGGTCAAAATTTGTTTCAACGATTTGAAAGTACTCTACAAGCGCTTTGTACCACCATGTTTAGATAAATGATATAAAGCATAAATCGCCAGAAATGAGCAAAAATATGCGAACGAATGTAACGTACGTAACGCAGAAAATGCACATATTTTATAGCTCTATTATATAGCTCTAAGCTAGCACTTTAATAAGTGCTAAAGTGAATAGCAAGGGAAATCAAGTTTCAAAAATATTTGCAATATTAGCGACTCGAACGTGACAAAAAATAAGTAGTTTTCGAGCCCAAATATATAAGGACAAAGTTTAGCGAAACCTGACACAATTCTGGGTCCCAAATATTTTTGATATCTTCTTAATGAATTGTCCCTCAAAATGTATTTTGTTTGATTTAAAAATCGTCTGTACTTAAAAAAAAAAATATTTATGCGTTTCAATACGTTCCATGTCGAACGCGACATTTATTTTCATCAAGATATTAAGGTGGTTTCTGTTTAAGGCAAAGCAAAAACTTAGAGTTAATTGCTTTCACATTTGTTATGGTCTGTTATGCATCTTTTTTAACTCTTTGTACCACCACTAGAACAATTTCAGATATCAAAAGTCAATGCAATACATAAGCACTTTTTTAAGAAAAGTCGTGCAAAAAAACTATCAAAATGAGAAAAATGGTGCTTGCGCGGCTGTTCGTTCAAAAATCTCGAAGTGGGTTAAGAAAAAATGCAAGATTGGCTTAGTTTAATTTCTTGGTCTCCGTGGACCTTTCGGTGGATATGCCCATATGCTTTTCGAATTCTGTTTGTTTTGCAAGTAAATATAGTAAAAATAATATTTTCTTATGACTTAAGCCCTATTTACATGACCTGATCTCTTAGCTGAGTTTTCGTCTGAGTTTCTGTCAGGCCTTGTAAACAGGCGTCTGAGTAGCCATCTGAATTACTCAGCTGAGCTATCGGATGTAATAGAACCGGTTCAAAATGAACTGACCGCACAGCAGAGCGCTTAATGATCCATTGGTTTTGTAACTGACTGAACTGTTCTTCTCAGGCATGTGTAAATGCTGAATTTTGTTGCTCAGCTGAGATTTTTGCCACTCAGGTCTGACAAACTCAGCTGAGCGATCAGGTCGTATAAATTGAGCTTATGGCGAACATTTGCTTAACACCTATTGAGGTAACGTTCTCGGCTTGTTTTTTTAACGTGGTTTCCCCAGGAGGCCTACTCCACGTAAGCCCCAGAAGGCCGTTTTTTTAAAACGCTTATATTAGTTTCACTTGTTTGTTTGTAATACCTAAGCGTGTTAAAAAGTATGCTGCATTAATCGAGCCCACGCTTCAACCTACAAGTATGCTCCAAAAATTTTTGCATCATTCTTTTTAACACGGTGTTGTGGATGAAGTGCTTGTCTCATGGACTGGGTGTTGTGAGAATCAAATTTTTATACCCTTGCAAAGGGTATTATAAAATTGTCCAGATCTTTGTAACGCATAGAAGGAAGCATCTCCGACCACATAAAGTATATATATTTTTGATCAGCATGACGAGCTGAGTTTATTTAGCCAAGTCCGTCTGTCTGTCTTTCTGTCTGACTTTCTGACTGTCTGTCTGTCTGTCCGTATGAACAAACAGATCTCAGAAGTAGTAAGAGATAGAGGTTTGACATGTATGGGTCATATGCTTCTTATATTTGCAGGCTGATTAAGTTTATTTTCAAATTTTGCCACGCCCCCTCCCGCCCCCGCAAATTGGAAAAAACGTCATATCTCCCACAGTTTTATAGATAGAAGGTTCGTTCCTTCTGGACAGGATCTGGTAATCAGGATCATTTATCGATCCGCCAAAGGAATGGTAGAGATCAGATGAACGGTTGTCGAGTTATAAGGAAAACAAACAATTATGGGCAGCACCGGTGATAGGCAGCACTTCACAGGTACAGAGTATGTTATAGTCGGGCTTGACCGACTTTCTTTCTTGTTTTAAATATTGTGAAAAGTAAATTCTGAGATAAGTTTAAATTATTTTATATCTTGAAATAAAAAGAAACTATATTTAACATAAACATTTCAGTCCTTTTACATTTTAAGTAAAATTATAATCGATTTTTACATTTCCTACTATTTTACAGAAAGTGAATCTTTTGAAATCTCTTTCAATTCTGGGATTTTAGTAGAGGACTCTGATCACTACTTCAGAATGATTTCATAGTTTCGAATATGTTTATGTGCAAGAAAAAATTTAATGAAATCCAGCAGCTTATTTGTTGACAAAATTTCACCAAATTTCTTTTCTTGCAACTTCGTTGGCGCTTTCAGATAAGCTAGTATTAAAACATTCATCATTTGACCATATATTTTTGTTAAAAGAGTAATACAAGAATATTTTGCTTAGGACTTAGCATTACATTATACATTGGGTTCAAAAATATGATACTTAGAAAAGTATTGTTCTCAAAAAGAGATTTCTCACGCTTCTCTGTTTGCTGAACGAGCGATTTCGCTAGAGAGGACGTATTTTTGGATATTTGCAATTAGCAGTGTATCCAAACCACCCAAAACTAAATTTTCGGCTCGAAATTTAGCTGTGGTCACCTCAGCTGGTTCTAATATGCGTATTATTTCGCGAGCTGGGTCCAAAACTTTCCGATGTAGAAGAATGTCGTTATCTGCGTCCGCAAAATTTAAGAAATGTTGTAGATGCCTGCTGCCAGACGATTTACGCCTTCTTACCAGAGCTCGTAAACAACAATTGATCGATTTTCCCTTTGCGGTCTGCTCAATAAGAAAACTGAAAAAACCCATTCACGCTTGCTCTCGTTCTGAGCAGAACACTTCGTTTCTCTTTGTTTTTTTTTCAGTTGACTGTTCTCAGTTAAGCTGTTCTTGTTTTGTTCATTCAATAACAATTTATAGACAGCGATCCGACTGAGCGCCTCACATTAAGAGTCAGTAGATGAGCGAAAAAACGCACTGCTCGCCTCAAAGGGTCTTTTTTCTGTATTTGATTTTTGTGCGAGTCACAAGCCCAATCAGACACCTCACTCTCACATACACATAATTTATATTTTATAACTTATAATTTTGTGAGGAACTAAGGTGGGAGAGAGTGCGGCAAATTCAGGAGTCTCACAGGGAGAGTGCGCGAGACGGAGAAACGTGGAAGAGAGCTTAACGGAGGGTAAGACCGGCAGGGGACAGGATTGGCGGACACAAAGATCCATGATGCGGGAGCACGAAACGGGTGAAAGCAAGAGGAAAAGGAACGGGACAGAATGTTTTAGAAGGCTGTGGGTGCATGGGTATTGCACATTGGCAAGCGGCAGACAAGAGAGAACGATGGAGAAGAGCGTCGAACGATCGCTTGTTGCTAGGCAGCAGGTCGGCAGCGACAAGCGGTTATAACGGAAGAAGGACTAATGGGCGAGAAGCAGAAAGGTTAATAAAACCCGTGGCTGACAGCGAGGAGGTGGTCAGTGTAAAACGGAGACTTCAAGCGAGTGCGAGTACGAAAGTAACGGGTCGAGAGCAAATCAGTGTCATCCAGCGGTCACACAGAGGACTCGAAGGACGCCAAAGGGGCAGAAAAGCGGGATAGCTAATAAGTGCGATAGTACTAAATGGCCAGTACGGCAAGCCGGCGAACTTTTGTAAGAGGAAGGACGTGTGTCCCCTGTAGTCGAGCGAAAGCCTAGCCAGTAGATTCCTTGTGGAAATCGTAGAAACAACTGCTGAACGCAAGGGAAAGGATGGCAAATCAGAAATCACAGAGATTCCGAGTCAGCGAAAGTTGTGTTAGGACGAGGAGCAGAGCCGTGTGGTGAACAAGTTGGCCAGATAGAAATAAGTATATTAGGAAATAGCTAAGTACAACATAAGTGAGAATCGGAAAACAGCTAAGTACCACGTTAGTGAGAAACGGAAACTATACGTGCCATATCATTGAAACCAAGTATTTGATTTGTTATTTGGGACAACAATAAATTTCTTGAGGCGAGCCCCGACATTCCTCAAGTCTAGCTTTTGGGTAGTTTCGAGCAAAGGAGCATCTGGCGCTCAACGTCCTAAGTAACAATCAAAGACTATTCGGGTCGAAAATCAATAAAAAAGCACAATGGGTAGAGCGTGGGTACATAACCTCAAGAAGGAGGAGATCTTACAATGCGGAAGATGAAATGAGAAAACAGTTCAAGGAATTAGTAGACCAATACGAAAACGACCCGGAAATAGGACTGCAAATAGAGGAAATGAATAGGAAATATCAAAAGTCAACTCTTAAGAAATTAGAGGAAGAATTAAAACCGTTGAATATTGAAACCCTGTCAATAACAAATTTAACGTCCATGCTCAAGGCTCATCAGGGGGAAGCAATCGGCAAAGGAGCAAAACTAGGCAAGATATATACCGAACAATTAGAGAAACGCCAATTACCATGCCAGATTTCCCGAAAGTAGCAATACAGTTCAGGGAATAGACATTTCCGTTCGATAGTCATTAGAATTCTTGGAACAAGAACAGTGGTCAGCAATCACATACGGGCTGGATATCGACATGATACCAAGAGCAATGCCGGAATTATTGAAAGACAAAGCTTTGAAATGTGGCAAACGACAAGCAATGGAAAATGTGGAGAGAATTTGTCTCGAGTTTCCAAGCATTTTTTCTGCCCAGAGAATATTTTAATAAATTGGCAGAAGTCAGAAGAAGGAAACAAGGGTGGGGATTGTCATTTAAAGATTATATCTAATAGAGATGCAGATACTGATGAGACCATTACAGTTACACATGCAAATCACTAAAGCGCTAATGACGTTAGCTGACGAAATCGAGGCATAAGAAAATGACCGGGAAATATTTAACCGAGATCACATAGAAAGCATGAGAAGGGTTAATATGCACATATCACAGAGGCAAAGACAGGATAACACAGAAACATGTGGAAGGTGTAATGAGTATCCTAAGCCACCAACAGGGAGACAAAAAAATACACAAGCCCGGGAATGAAGGAACCAAAGGATCGCTTGCTGTTGGCAGTGTAGAAGAGTCGGACTCAGAACCTGGGAATGCTGCAAAACTGCTCGCGTCGATTTGGTCAGCGAATGAACAGAGCAAAACTGAATCAAAGCCATTTGTTGTTCGTTGAGCAAAGAACGAAATGTTCAAGAGCCGATGAGAACAGCTCATCTCTGACTCTTTGCTCAAAGGGTCTGTAAATAACTGTTATTTTTGGACAACGAAAAATGGTCAATTGTTATTTGCTAGCTCCGCTTCTTACAATTGTGATAAGAAAATTTGACACCGTGTAAAGGATTCTTCGTCGCGTTACAAACATCTGACAAAAATTTCGATGGGCTCTGCAAAGATAAAAACCGAAACAGTACCGGTACCAACGATTCGGTTTTGTTCCGGTTCTGTCGGTTCCAATAATAACGGTACACGGTACTCGGTTTTCTAAAAAAATTTGTAACGGTTCCGGTTCGCGATTTGAAACGGTATATTTCGGTTATCGGTTTCGCTTTCGGTACCGGTATTAAATCCCTGTTTATTTCTTTAAAAATAAACCTACGCAGGTGAAATGCTGTACAAGCGATGTTTCTGCGGACTTGGACCTGGACGGTGGATCTGGACAGTGGGCCTGAACCTGGAAGGGGTGGATCTAGACGGTGGTGGACCTGAACTGTGGATCTGGAACTCAATTTTTTTTTAAATTTAAAATGTTCTAAAAAACGGAACATATCCAGGGGTGTTCCCGATTTCGATTCTGATCAAATCATGCGGAATCGGAATTCTTAAAGGTCCCCTTTTTCAAAAACCGACTATGTTATATAAAAAAAAAATGGTATATATGTTATACTAGCTGAATACCAGGCGTCGCCCGGGTTCTTTTGATTCTTAAGAGAGCGATTATATTCAATCTAGTGTTGGCTGCATGTCGGTATAAACATTTAGGACCGTTCGATCTTTTTCTCTATATAAACGTCTTCATGATAATCTAAAATCAAGAATATTTTGCAAATTTCGTGACTTTTTTGTACGTTTGGTTAATAGTTCCTATTTACCCGTCTACAATTGCCGCCTATCAAATCTTCACAATAATCCAGGCTCAAATCGAAAATTTGCAAATTTCGCAATACTTTGGACCGTGTAATTTACAGCTTCCACCATTCGTACAACCATTCCTCAAAGCTTCATCAAAATCGAACATTTTGCAAATTTCGCGGTTCTTGGACCATTTTCCGCCCATATCTTCTCCTTGGAAACCTTTCCGGGCAATCGTCAAACCAGTATCCAAAGATTTACCGAAACCGCAAATTTATTAATTTTCGCGGTTTTTTGACAATTTTCTGCAAATTTCTTCAACTTAGAAACCCTCCCGAGCAAGCTTTCATTGCCCAAAGTTTGATTGCAATCGGATGAACGGTATAATTTTGCGAATTTCGCGATTTTTGGACCTTAGAAACCTTCGCGGCCAAGCGTTTAACCATTGACCAAAATTTCATCGCAATCGGATGAACGGAATAGTTTTTGAATGATCTCGGTTTTTGGACTATTTCCCGCCCATTTCTTGAAATCAGAATCCTCCAAAGTTTTATAACAAACGAACATTTTGCAAATTTCGCGGTTTCTTCTACTTGGAAACCTTCCTGGGCAAGCGTCGATCAATTTCCCAAATTTTTAGCGAAAACTTAATTTTTGCAATTTTCGCGGTTTTTGGACCGTTTTCCGCAAATTTTTTCAACTTAGAAACCTTCCCGGGCAAGCGTTCAACCATTCCCACATTTGCATTGCAATCGGATGAACGGTATAATTTTGCCAATTTCGCGGTTTTTGGACCATTTCACAGACATGAGACATAGCCTATGACACTTTCCTGATCGTCATGAACTTACTGTGAAAAATTCGTGAAGATCGGTTCAGCGGTTTAGACGCCCATAAGGGACAAACATACAAACATACAAATATACAAACATACTTTCACTTTTATATAGATGTATAGATATTAAAAAATATCAAATTTAAATTTCTTTTCATTTGACACGTTTGATGGCATATCGTCTCAACCAAATTCTTCAATCGTTTCTTGAAATCGCAACTCTTTGCAATTCCGATCAATCGAATTCGGAAACGGGAACAGGCCTGATAAGCTTACATAAAGTTTTTGCGTTCTCCAAAAAGTTCTTGAATTGAGAAACGGTTCTTGTACCTGGGTGACACAGAAACCTCTTCCAACCACATTCCAATCCAAAACCAATTCTTAGGTGCCACAGAAACCTCTCGTATTATGTTAAAAGATTTTGGCAAACCAAAGTGTGTGGCACCGACCGATTTTTTGAGAGATTTGCAAGCCAACCGACGGCAAAACATCTTGAGATTTCTGTGTCACCGCCGAATGTGAGAAAATCCGGTCACGATTAGTTTTTGACAACGAATGTGCTCATTTTGAGTCCAATGTTTTCGATTTTTTCTCTCTGTGTAGTAAGTAACTGGTTAAACATCGCGCTTTTAAAAGTTTTGGACCTTTTGTTCAAAACATTTGCCTTTAAAATTTCTTAAAATTAAGAAAAATCAAAGTAAAATAACTTTTTATTGTCAAGATAGGAAAATTTTTATTTTATAGTTCTTGAACCACAACTTCTAAAAGCGCGATTACATAAAAAAAATTCTGTAAGTGTAGTAAATTAGAGGAAACAATGGTTTACTTTCTAGTTTATATCAGGATTTTTTCCAATTAGTGCAAAATCTTCCAAGAATTTTTTGTACCTGGAAAAAGAGAAAACTTCTCACAGAGTTAGAGATTTTGTCATCTTAAAATCCAGAAATTGGTTACCAATGAACACAATCATATCCATAAGGAAAGTTTGATATCTTTTTGGTGCAAAATTTGGCTCTTCTTTGTAAGCCTGTGTAATCAAAAAAATTTTGTTTTGCCCTGGTACAGAGTATAAAAATTAATCGCGCGATTTTTTTTTTTTTTAATATTTTGCCATTTCTTCTTACATTCATCCCTCCCATAAATGTATGTTTTTATTAGGGTTATACATTCTCCCAAAGGACAAGAATATCTCGTGGATTCCTTGAGAACGCCACAAAAAGTGTTATGAACAATAAATTTTACCAGGTAACCAAGATATAGGTCTTTGCTTATATTTTAGGTGTGCTTGATAAATTTTTTTATTTTCATAAAATACAATATTAATTTATAGGTGCAGGATGTGCATGAGGAAGACGAATGTGGAGTAGTCCCGTCTTTTAGGCACCACCTGGAAAAAAAGCCCTTCTAGGACTTACGTTGAGTAGGCCTCCTGGGGAAACCACGTTAAAATGAGCGCCTTGAACTTTACCTCAAGAAGGGGGCCTAGCAAAGAGTTCATAACAGATAAAAAAGGTGGGAAGTTTTCCTTAATTTCGCCCTCTAGTTCAAGCAAATTTTCGTCTTACTCATATGCTAAGAATATTTTCTAAATATTTATTTGCAAAAACAAGCAGAATTCGAAAAGCATTTGTGATCGAGAATATAATGGGCAAAAACGCAAATTTCCAAATTCATTTACAAGAAGACCGTGGTCGACCGCCAATTGATTTCTGCACTTAAATTCTTCATAATTCGCGGTCCATCGAGGACATTTATTTCAAAATTTTTGGAGTAGATGGATGGATAGTAAACATTTACCTTAAATTCTTGTGTGAAAATGATTTTTTTATGTTTATTATTAGAGTTTATTAATTTGAATTCGCGGTCCACTTAGAGATGAGCAAATTTAACCAAAAAATCACCGGCGATAGTTTTGCTGGAACTTTCGATAGTGTCACCACTAAAATCTATCGATAGTATCGATAGCTTGCAACCCTGTTGCGCATGCCAATTTTGTTTATATTTTGGAAAAAATAAGTTTAATAAAATGTCCAATTTACAACTAACGCAGGAAAAACTGTAAGTGACCTAAGATTTCTTCATTGAATTGACGTTTACTTGTCTTCACTTTGCCCACAGCGACGCCCTGCGCTCTGAGTACAGACCCCGCAGACCGTGCGCCCTGCTCAAGTATCCGAGACCGAAAACAAAGCCAGAATACCAATCAATATACCCATGGCTGTTGCCAGATGAAACTGATCCACATTTTGTATTCTGCGCTGTATGCGAGTGCCGCCTGAGTGCCAAGCGATCTGACCTGGGCAAACACGAGGGCAGCATCAAACACTCTGAGAATGCACAGCGAAAGGCCAAGGCAGAGCCGGCTGAGGTGTCGGCGGGAAGCGACTTAAGGTGGGAATATAATGATGGGGAGGAGGGACTGCTGCCGTTTGGAGCGACCAACCAGGAGGATGATAGCGAAGAGGAAGAATCTCTTGAGGAAGAAGAAGATGAGGCGGAGCGTGAGCCCGAAGCGGAACCGCCCTGCAAGCAGCAACGGCGTATATCCGAGACAGACTCGCAACATTCCGGCATGCTGGACTATTTGCCACTGCAGGTGACCATTAATGAATTGCCTCCAACCGCCCAGACCTTGCCACCAGCTACGCAAGCGCCACAGCCATGTCGCATTACCATAAAAAAGGTATCTGCACCGCTAGCAGCAACGGCTACCACGACAGCTGGACCCCCGGCACCTGTTGCCCAGTCGCATGAGATCACCTCCAAGGCCACCATCACGCCCATATCAGCCGCTAGCGGCAACTTTACGAACAAATCGTATATGCCCAAGCAACTGTCGCACCCCTATCAGTTCCAGCATCTGCCGCAGCCACGCGATTCGCTTGATCTCTTCTTCGACAGCATTTGCGCCACCGTCAAGTCCCTGCCGCCCAGGCTGGCCACTGAGGGTAAGATTCGCGTTATGCAACTGATTGGCGAACTGGAACTCCGTGCCATCAGCGGACAGGAAGCGTGGCCTGTCAGCCAAGCCTGTGCATGTTTAGCTGGCCCAGAAGGGTCTGGCAGCAGTCAGCAGAATGCCACAGTGGCTTCCACCACCAAGTGATACTGCATAATGCGGCACTCTGAAACCAGTTCAAATCCCGCTCAAGTTGTTGCAGATGGAATCTATACGTCAAGCGTTACCCCAATATCTGGGCATTACATTAGAGATTGATTAAGAAAAAATGTTTAACAAGTGCAAATTAATTAATTACATTTTTTTATTAAAAGACTGTCGAGAGAAAAGTGTTGTTATAAATAATGATGCATTTATGTGTAAACTGATGTGAGCATTTCTAGAAGGCCGGCCTGCCCTCCAGCATGGCCTTGCCGCAGTAGAACGGGAACTGCACGCCCTGCAGCAAAATGTCCGATATGCCCTGTGGAAGAAATAGAGTTGTACAAACAGCACATAAGTTGATATGGCTAGATATCACATCATAAGCCCATTGGTCTTAGTGAGTCGCTGATAAGCGAGCGGCTGAGTAATTGGTAAAAAATCTACACTTCGCGATAAGGCCACCCGCACTCAGCAAATAAACGAAAGTGGTAATGATGTCATGCCAGTCGCGATCGCAACTCTTACCGTTAGGGCGGGAATGCATGAAGCAAACGCATACACCCAGATGTAGAAGAAGGCGCAGAAGAAGGCCACAAAGAATGAAATGAACCAGAAGACCAACAGCCAGAAGACAAACCAAAGCGGATTGGCCATGTTGATGTGAGGGCTTCGATTGTTCTGTTTAATTCGAGCTGAAAGATAAGAAAAAATAAAGAAAGAAAGAACTTGTAAAAACTCTTTGGAATTTTAATATGCAAAGTCAGATAGTGGAATGTTCCCACATATAAGAGATAGTTGCAAAAGGTTACGCAATAGTTCTGCTAATGTTTTAAAAATGAATACCGCTTTTATCAACGGACTTGTATCTTCTCTTTGCTTAACACCACGCAGTCTTAACATATCGGGGGAATTGTGTTTCATATAGCTGTCATCGAAACCATACGTAGATACGAAAATAGATTTTAGAATGAAAACCATTTCGGGTTTCAATAGCAATAATTTGGAGCATTCAAATATTTTGTTTGGTTTAATGAAAATCAGTTGTGTACGGGGTAAAGAACAGATAAGATTTACACATACGGTAATACTCACTACCAGATACTAGAGACCTCCCTGAATTTCTTGCTAATAAATCGGACAACTTAAAGAAGAGAAAAAATCGGTAAAAAAGACAGAAGGAGCAGCATGTAATAATATTCCTCAACTCTAAGTATAAAAAGGTTCTTAAGAATCTAAACCATAGGCCTCTTCTTAAAAAAGTAAAATTTTATTTTGAATATAGGCAAACATTACAACATTGGAAGTGAATGAAATTTTAAAGAAGTTTTAATCATCGATGCAAACCGATTATGAACCGAAACCGAACTGATTTTCCACCTAATATACCGAAACGCAATCCTAACCGGCGTCCTTTCGATATTGCTGAACCGAAAACCACAAAGCAAAACGGTTTTGCTCGTTTCTGTTCACTGACGAGTTTTAAGACGCTAGACGTTTACCTTCAGGCAATAAAACATGAAAAATGTGTTAACTTTTTAACGCCGAGCCGCCGTTTCAAAAATTATGTGAACCAATGAGGGGAGCGTAACTAAAAAAGACATTAAGTTTCTCTTGGGGTCTTTTACAATAAATTATATTAAAGACCATGATTGGGTGGGTATAGAATTAGGAGTGGCTACTAACAGCTACAAAAGTCCACCCCATTCCGTTTACAACGCAGAGTGTGCATTAGGTCGGGTCAATTTATTCGGGTCAAAAAAAAACGTGGTTAGCGTCCACCAGAATTAGAATCTAAGAAGAATTCTAAGAACATTTCACCATGAAACTATGTGTCTAAAACAGGGGCAGGCACATTGCTATCTCGTGTGTATAGGAAAAATCTAAGAGCAGCGCTGCTCCGACACATACAGTATAAGCTGTACCAGCGCAGCTGCGTTGCGTGCCCCCTACGCCACGACGCAGTCGTTGCTACTGAAATTGAGAGCAAAAATGTAAATGTATTTTTTCCTGCCTCTGGTCTAAAATCAATTCCCGCTGAGAAGCATAAAGAATTCTGGCTGAAAGCCAAATTCGATTATGGTGGGCTCTACCTTTATAGTCTCAAAGATCAAGGTCAAACGGGACTGGTGCAAAAAAAAAAATTTACTAAAATTGTAACTTTAAACAAGAATCCATAAGGCATTTTGTTGGAGGGTGCATCTTGTAAGTACCGCAATATCCCGCTCCAACTTTAATTTATTTAATTTATTAAATATTAGCTGCCAAGACTTGCCTGTTTACTATTTAATTCAATTTATAGGCATAACGAAAGTTTCCAGACGTGCACTGTTTGCAGTGTGGTATAAGGAAAATTATGCAAATCCATAAATTTTTGCTAGTTGGTTAATACGTTTGTAGTCAAATTTCCGATGAAAATAAGTGCACAGAAGAACAAATGAAAACGATAACAAGCAAATTGAGATCTTTTGTCGGTAAAATGTTTTGGAAGTGGAATAGTTGCAACATAACTTTACAAGTGTTTACGCAACGCCATAAAGAATGTCTGAATAGAGAAGGAGAAATCGAATACAGTCGGAGGCCCCTATAATACCTATATACGGGGGTGTCCTGGAAATCTCTAGAGATTTTGTCTTCGGTTGGTTTGCAAATCGCTCGAAAAATCCGTCGGTGTCACAGAACTTCAAGAGATTTCATTTTCTTAGTGAAAAAGAGAATTGGTCCAATTGGGTTCAAAATAATTGTCCATCTCACAAAACAGGGCTGCATCACGCGCAAAAAAATTTCCCTTATATTAGTTTTGAATTAAAATGATGTTAAAGGGAAATCTGTTAGTTGTTGAATAAGTTTAATGATTCATGCTAATATTATAATTTAATTTTAAGTCGCGTTACCCAAAATTAACATGAAAAATTTAAAAATATTTGCGCGCCAATCATACTGCAGAATTTGCCAACCCTTGGAACGTTTGTTGATGTGGGATTTCCCATGCGGCGCTAATGAGGCTGGTAGCGCCATCTAGTGTCACGACGGTTTTGATTGATAAGGCAGCCTTCGGTTGGTTTTTGCGAAAAATTATTCACAAGCTAATTTCAATATTAAATCAAATTAAACATGTTATTTATTTGATGCAGCCTATCCAGTAAAATAATGTAGCTTACATTTCCAAAACAAATTTTACTTATCAAAATAGTTTTAGCGGTGAATTTAGCAAAATCTCTACCTAAATCACTAGAGATTTGAAACCAACCGAAAGAGGTTTCTAGGACACCGAGAATTGGTTTTGGGTTGGAATTTGGTTGGAAGAGATTTGTGGGACACCGCCGATAATGTTCTATAATGCTATAATGTTCGCAGAATGTTCGTCAAGAAGCCAAGTTATAAAAAAATCACCGATCGTACAGAAATATATTAATTAGTGTAGTAATTAGTGAAATTTTGAGGGCAGTGGCCTATACCCGCAGGCCACAGCCTCCATAGACTTCATTTCGTGAAGTCTGTTTCAAAACTGTAAAAACATTAAGGTTGAATTATCCACGTTATTTTATGTAAATTCTTAGCGGTTATAAATCTTAGTTCATACACGTAAGACTTTAAGAAAATTACAATGGAAGACTTGATACATGCCCTTCAACCATCATCTGATCCTTTACTTAAAAAACGCGTATGAACGCGTCGATCTCAGAGACTATAAGAGCTAGAGCCACAAATTTTGCATGTAGATAGGATGTATACCCGATTCAAATCGAGTTTGTTTCAGATTTGGAAAATTCCTCCCCCTCCCCCCTTTAAGCGCAAAAAACTGTCAGAGCCACAATTCTTAAGATAGACCTTCCAAACTTTATATATATATTAAGTAAGGCCCAATATCTATCTATTCTGAAAAGATCAATAAGATCGGACAAAAAACACCGAAGTTATAAACGAATCAATTTTGCTTTTGGGAGAGAGGGGGGGCCTTGCATTGTCAGTTACCGCGTTTTCGCGTGCGTGTGTGCGTATGTTAGAGTGTGTGTGTGTGTGTGAGAGTGTGTATATGTGAATGGAAACACAAGAAGTCAAGGGAACAGGGTATTTTGTAGTCGGGGCACTCGACTACAGCTCCCTTACTTGTTCTAACTACTACTTTTCGGGTACTTTATATAAAGATATAGATGTCCGATCTCGACCAAACTTAGTGGAATCAGGGAAAAGCATAACAAACTAGCATGTACATTTTTTAAAGGCGATTCCATTTAAAACAAAAAGTTTTTCTCACTGGAACTTCTTTTTCGATCATTCATACTGCAGTTATATGCTATAGTCATCCGATTTTGACAAAACTTTGTTGAATTGTGTAAAAGTATATAAAATAAATATATGCCAACGCAAGGGACGTTTTCATTAAAAATAAAAGAAGTTTTTCTCACATGAACTAGTTTTTCGATCAATCGTTTCTATGGCAGCTATATGCTATAGTCATCCGATTTCGACCAAACTTTGTAGAATCGTGTGGGAGCATATAAAAAATACATGCCAATTTTGAGGACATTTCCATTGAAAACAAAAAAATTTTCTCACTAAGACTTCTTTTCAGACTCTACTTTTGTATGACAGCTATACTATATAGATGTCCGATTTCGACCAAATTTGGTGGAATCATGGAAAAGCATAGTAAACTATGAAATTCAAAGTTTGGAGGCGTTTCAATTGAAAACAAAAAAGTTTTTCGCACCAAAACTAGTTTGTCGACCGATAGTTCCTATGACAGCTGTATGATATAGTCTTCCGATCCTGCTCAAGTTTAAAGTACGGATTTCACAATACCTTAGAAGCTTAAGATCAAAATTTTATCGCGATAAGTCTTCATTTACACTTGTTATTAGTTTTTTCTCGCCAGATTGGCCATTTCGTCCACTGTGCGTAGCAAGCAACAGGGTCCAGTATATTGAAGAATGATTTTTGTGTGCCGAACTTGAATCTGCTCTAGGAAATGGTCCATCACGTCTAGATTTTTGGTAATTTTTGGTAATTCGAATGTAAAGTTGCTTAAAATGCATATATCAACACTTCAACTAGAATCTAATTACCTTTAATCTTGCCTAGTTGCACACGGACTATGTCCAGCACACTCGTTTTCGGGTCTTATTATCTCCTGGTTTCAACTGATCTCTCTCTCTCTCTTTTCTGTTTATAAACGTTTTTTTGTACTTATCTCCGGGGAAATCTCTGACCACATCCGGCTGAGAGTAGGGGCATAGCTTGCCGGAATGGCTGATAAATGTTTCCACACTACATTGTTGAAATTGATCAGCATCAACAGCCTAGTCGATCTAGACATGTCCGACTGTGTGTCTGTTCGTATGCTTTCAAAAAACTTATGAAATAATAGAAGTCAGCATTATTAACCGATCCACAAAACGGTTTGGTTAACACCGGGTGAACGATATTCAAGTTATGACTAAATGAAAGTTCACTGCGGCTGCGGTGCTTTCTGCTGCTACTGAGCATACACTTTCGCAGGGACTGAGTATATTACAGAGTATATTACAGTCGGGCTCAACCGACTTTCTTCCTTTGCTTTTGTTTCTATGAAATCGTTGCTTGATTCCAAATACATGTCTTTAGAATATAATTTATTATGCGTGCTGAAGGTTGCATAATGTAATCTATTTGTAAAGTACAATACAATTATGCGTGCTATGTTATTTTCTTATCTGTTGTATGTTTTAATCGTAATGGAAAAAATGGACTGCAATAAAATCATAACTGTTCACGAAAAATCCTAAAAATGAGTCTTATCAGGAATTTGAAAATCATTTTATATTTTAAAGAATTAAACTTGACTTTACATTTAAAGCAACGCAGCTATGCGAGGTTACTAGATCAAAAGACGAAGGTTAAACGAAACAAATCCGCCTGTTTATAGGCAAGTAGATTTGGTTCGTACGACTTTCCAGTAATCGAAATTTATTTTAGTCACTTCGCTTATAAAGTCATTTAGAATATTCCAGACCCCAGTTGAGCTGTGGAGCAGTGTTGCCAGAACATGAGGTTCAAAAGTTGCTAGATTTTCAAAAAAAAATTGCTAGAAATAGCTAAAAATAAAAAAAAGTTGCTAAAATAAATAGCTAAAAATAAAAACTTTAAAAACTGTTGTTTCTGGACTTAAGACCAACAGATACTTGTAAAAAAATCAATTTGTAATGGGTTTCGATTAAAAAAATTCTTTAAATTAGTTCTGCAAACCGCCATTATAAGGGATCCAAGAGCTGATAAATTTGCGCAAAAAAATTGCTAGAAATAGCTTAAAATTGAAAAATAGTGTTTTTGAATTTTTCCGCATGGTAATTCTTTATAATTTGCGGTGTATCCAAGGAATTATTTTGGAATTTTTTGAACACAGTTTCAATACTTGACAATTAACAAAATTACTTTTCAAGGTGCTAAGACTAACAAACTCTTCAAAAAGGACAGAGTCCCGCAATGAATTCACAATTTCTCTTTTTTTTTTGGAGTCCTAGCCGAACCTGAATCTAGGTACAAGGAAAGCTAAAAGGCCAAAAAATGCCGATCTCAGTACTGAGAATTATGCACTGGGTCTTAGTGACTTCGTCCATATCAGCAATGTTTGAGTTTTTTTGCTCATTATAATGAATAAAAATATTTTGCGACAATTCATAGTAGTCAATTTCTTCGAAAGAATATAAAGACCGAAGGCACCCTGAATGTTTTCATTGCACAATCACTACTGTGGATAGAACCCTTCAGGGGGCTCAGTACCGAATCAGTACTGAAATTAGCGCTGATTTGAAAAGTTTGTACTAAAAACATGGCTTCACTTACTTGCTCTTCGGTCATGAATCTAGTACAGGCAATGCTTTTTAGGCATAAAGTAAAGTACTAAATCTCATGAATCTCTTCCGAAATCACTCATGAACTAAAGCAATTACTAATGAAAAAAATGTAAAAATTCCTCAATTCAACAACTCCACTCTACCCTAATTAAGTTTAGTTCAAAGTGCAATCGTTTATACAAAAGCCCGTACTGATTTCCGGGTCACCTCTGATAAAAACACGCTTTTAGAAGACGTGACTTATCAGGCCATTCATAGCAAGACGTCATTTGAATGAAAAATTAAAACATTTCCGATCAAACCGTTCAGGGTTTTGTAAATATTATGTACCTACAATATGGGCTTTAAGTGAACATTTTCATTTCTTCTTACTAAGAACGAAGTTTGTCTTCTAAGTTTGTGTAGGATATGCAATCCAAACTGGAAATGGACATGGAAACGCTGTGTGAATCATTATGCTTGTAAACTGAAAATGACAAATTTTTCTGGTTATCTTCATCAAATCTTGATAAGAAGTCGTAAACTCATTTATTACTCATATTTATTCACATTCCGAATTTTCGATTTTGTAGATATCCCAACATGCTTTGTAAGTGGTATTGCTTTCTTTGGAACCTATTTGTTGCATATAAATTTCACTCTTAGAAATTTTTGCATTGAGAAATCCGTGACAAACATTTATACGACCAATTTGGAACTGTTTTCAAAATCATTAGCCAAAAAAGGCAGCTTGATCGCTTTCAGCTGAAGGTCTCAGCCGCTAATCTAAGGTCTGACTAACGTGTTTGCTTTAATTAAAAGGTTGTGATATGAAAATTGCAATCTTCTTCAAAACAAATGTCGTCATTATGCAAATTGTATTCTAGTGTGTAAGTAACTAGGGTGTGTCTCTCTGGTTTCAAGTTTAAGTCATCTAAATTTTACATATTTTTAACAACAGAAAACCGGTTTTCAGACCGAAACACAACATATAATTGGAAGGACAATTGATGAAATGCCCGCCAAGGCATAGCAGATTTGTGTACAATTGGCCAGCCAATTAATTGTAATTCGCTCAACAATGCGTAAAATTTTATAAATACATTTTTTACGCGCGCCCACGTAAAGCGATAAAAACAACACAAACACAAGCCACAAGACCCACCTGCAAGTGGAGGAGGCGTTGCGTCGAAAAGCAACGATCGGCACGGGATGTAAGCAACGACTAATCAAACCGGCGCAACAAGTTGCATGGGCAATTGCAGCCAGAGCTGCCAACCTAGCTAAGGCCAAACAAAGCTCTGGTAAAGCTTTTCTGAGCTTTCTCATCGACACTCGAGCGAGGGAAGTTAGACAAAATTTTATAAAAATTGGGTATCGGTCCCGAAATCAATTTCGGGTTGTTTATTTGGTTAGTTCACGGCTCTTAGATTCGGGTCAAGACGTGAAAACGATAAGTGATAACTAGACAGCGGATTTTGCATATTTTCAAACCGATTAAGGCGAATGTGTTTAAAAGGGGTTATTGCTGCTTGGAAGGCTGCTTTTTTAAACCTTTTTTAGAAAAATGAAATATCATTTTTTTGGCCTTTTTTTTGTAGTTTTGCGTTAAAAAAAAATAGTAAGACACAATTTTTCTCCTTTTCCGATATATTTCGACACCCTTCGGGATTCGTCATCAGGACTATAAAAACAAATAAAAGGGTGATTTTTTAAGAGCTTTAGGAAAGTTTAAAAAAAAAAAACACATAAAATTCAGAAAAATGCATGAAATCTTTATTTGAATCGATAGTAAGGTCCATATTATTTAATGTTTGAAGATTATTTCATGCAAATGTTGAATGAGACTGCGCACAGTGGGCGAAATGGTCGATCTAGCGTCGCTTAATTCAATTTTAAAAGTTTTTGTTTGCGCCAAAATTGAGTCACTATCGATTACTAATATCGCACTGAGCTAATAAATAGGTTCTATATCTATTGACATGCTCTAGTTGATCAGTTGTGAGCAGTCAAACACAACATATGTTTTAGCACGTGCATCAATAATCTCTTCCGCGCTTTTTATGCGCATTGCCAAATTTGATCTCAAGTTGCCTTTGTTATAACTAAGCGGAAGAAATGTGTTTTAATTTATAGCTAGAGGTATGTATTAACTAAAAAAATTTTTGTTTGAGTTCTGTGCTTAAGCGTTGTATAAAATAAATGTAGTTAAATTTAACTATACCACTAACCACCTGAAAACTACGAACGTAAGACTTCCGTGGATCAGAACTTCCGTTGTGCAAAAGTATGTAACAGGTAGAAGGAAGCATCTGCGACCCTATAAAGTATATATATTCTTGATCAGCATCAACAGCCGAGTGGATTTAGCCCTGTCCGTCTGTCCGTCCGTCTGTCCGTATGAACGCGTGTTTCTCAGAGACTATAAGAGCTAGAGCCACAAATTTTTGCATGTAGATAAGTGTATACCCGATTCAAATCGAGTTTGTTTCAGATTTGGAAAATTCTTCCCCCTCCCCCCTTTAAGCGCAAAAAACTGTCAGAGCCACAATTTAGACCTTCCAAACTTTATATATATCTATTCTGAAAAGATCAATAAGATCGGACAAAAAACACCGAAGTTATAAACGAATCAATTTTGCTTGTGGGAGAGAGGGGGAGTCTTGCATTGTCAGTCATGTTGGAGAGTGTGTATGTGTGAGTGTGTGTGTAGGTAAAGGAAAACACACGAAATCAAGGGAACTGGGTATTTTGTAGTCGGGGCACTCGACTGCAACTCCCTTACTTGTTTTACTATGGCCCAACGAGCCCATGCCCACAAAAAAATTTTCAGCTGTTGAAAGCTTTGATAATATAATCGATATTAAAATGTATGATGAGATGCAGGTCCAATTAAAAGCCAAAAAATTGAGAAATTTTGTATCGAAATTGGGTGAAAGATGGAGTGCTAACCATTACAGCTTCCTCAAGTTTGAGGAAAAATATAAAGAGTGGTTAGACGGACAACTCTTATTAGTTGATCCACTGGCTAATCGTGGAAAACCGGATAAGACATTCCACGAATGTTCCAACAAAACCAAATTAAAGAAAATCGACCAAATTCTAAGGGAAACTTCTTGTAGTGAGCTTGTACTTGCAACATCTGCAAGCTTATACAAAGCTGGTAAACGAAGTGCATCGCAACTAGTTGCAATGGCTAATGGGGAAGATATTGCCAAAAAAAAAAAGTGCCAAATAATCAAATGAAAGCCGTCCGATTCCTTATACAGCAGACGAGGCTTTGGCATTATTTTTAGATGGTAAATATACCAAGCACACATACAATTTAATGCAAGCTGGTGCAAAAAGTCGGGATGCGAATATATATATAACGTGCAATTTACGAATTATTTGGCTCAAGTGCCTTTACAGCATATGGTAGATCATATTGTCATGCGCATCGTAGAAGCTCATTCTTCATTATTTCAGTTTAATTTGGCTGAACCGAGTGATCAGAGGCTCACTGCTATTTATTTATAAGTGGGGCTGCGATGGGAGTAGCGGCCATTCAACCTATCGACAAGATGTGGAAAGCGATAACCAAAATCTAAGCGATGAATACATGTTTGCAGTTTGCATTGTCCCATTACAATTAAAAAAGGATTCGTGGCGATTTGGGAAAGTCCGCAACCTTCCTCACCTCGATTCTGTAGACCCTTGAAAATTATTTGTTCCAAGGAATCTGCAGAGCTGGATAAACTGGAAGATGCTAGTTATGATTATCCCAACAAGCATTGGTAATTTAAAAATTTTCCAGCAATTTCATTTGACGATGATCGATGGGTAAGCTATTAGTGCTCTTGCAGAATCATCTTCCCAAGTGTGTGGGATTTGCAAAGCCTCCCCCAAGTTAATGAATGACATTGATGCTGTTAGATCATTAAGACACAAGGAAAATTTAAATAAATTTGGATTATCGACACTTTACGCATGGATTCGGTGCTTTGAATGTATCCTACATATATCTTATAGGCTACATATCAAAAAATGTTTGTTATAAAGAAACCTGAAATAAATAAAGACTGAAAAGCGCCGAATAAAGCTATCAGAAAAAAATAAATAAATAAATAAAATTAAAAAAAATTTTTTAATATTAAATTTAGATATATTTTTAGCGAAAAAAAATATCATACACTAAATTTAAGAATTTTATCATGCATTCCTGATTGAAAGAACCAATGTCCAAAATATGATAAAAAGTTAAACTTTTAACCAAAAAAAAAAAATTATATAAGTAAATTTAAAAAATTTTTTTTTTTTTTACATTGTAGCTTAATCTATTTTCAACTAAAAAAAAAATATTTTTCATCAAAAAAATGTTTACCCCAAGAGCAAGTAATTAAGCGCCGCTAAATGAGCAATTTCGCCCACTGTGCTGCGCCTCAAATGGTCCATCCGCTTAGTCCAATTTTGGCATACTCTTTCCAACATTTCGGCCGGTATCTCACGAATAAATGCTTCAATGTTGTCTTTCAATGCGTCAATTGAAGCGGGCTTGTCTTTATAGACATGAGCTTTAACATAGCCCCACAAAGAATAGTCTAAAGGCGTTAAATCGCACGATCTAGGCGGCCAATTGACCGGTCTCGAACGTGAAATAAAATTTTCACCAAACTCGCCTCTCAATAAGTCCATTGTTGCGCGTGCTGTGTGGCATGTGGCACCGTCTTGTTGAAACCACATGTCATGCAAGTCAAGCTCTTGCATTTTGGACAAAAAAAAGTTGGATTTAATCTGACGGTAGCGCTCACCATTCACAGTTACGTTACGATTCGCATCATCTTTGAAGAAGTACGGTCCAATGATGCCACCAGCCCATAAACCGCACCAAACTGTGACTTTTTCTGGATGCATTGGTAGCTCTTGCAATGCTTCTGGCTGATATTCACTCCAAAATCAACAATTCTGCTTATTTACGTACCCATTGAGCCAAAACTGGGCTTCGTCGCTGAACACAATTTTTCGGTAAAAAAGTGGATCTTCGGTCAACTTTCCAGGAGCCAAAAATTCTACGTTGCGGTAGGTCGTTCGGCTTCAATTCTTGCACCAGCTGTATTTTGAAAGCCTTCACACCTAAATCCTTCCGCAAAATTTTCCACGTTGTTGAGTAACAGAGGCCCAATTGCTACGAACGGCGACGAATCGATAATTGATGGTCATCATTAACACTGGCCGATACAGCTGCGATATTTTCTTCAGTTCGTCCTCTACGTAAGCGTGTTGGTGGTTTAATGTCCAACAATGTAAATTTGGTGCGAAATTTAGTCACAATAGCCCGAATAGCCGCTTCAGTTGTAATGAACAATTTCTGCGAGCAAAATTATTTTCTTTAGTTTTGATCATTTCTCTATTTTTTTCTTTTTTCAATTATTAGGAAGGTAAAAGATATTATTTTCATTAAGCAAATTTTAGTTAACATTTAAGTATTTTTTACAATTTTATATTATTTTCATTATTTTTTTTTATTATTTTTTTTCATTACTTTACATTATTCTACATTTATTAACAATAAGGTTATTTTAAATTTAGCGGCTGGCATTGATGAAGACGCAAACACTTGGCTTACGAAGAGATGTGTCGTAAGAAATAGGGGGCGTTATTGTCAACTTTGACAAATGTTGCGTCATTCGTAACAAAATATAGTCGCCATATTTGCCATACGAGGTTTCTTTCCAAATCCGGTTCGTAGCATGGTTCTTTTCTTTCGAGCAGCCGACAAGGAGTGTTGAGTGTGATTTTCCACAAATTGTAAAATTTTCCAAATTCACATGGTCATCCATTTTTTTTTCCATTTATCTGGGCATCCAGAAAACTTTAATAGTTTAAACTATTAAGCAATTCAACCAACACCCATTGCTATTTAGCTTTGGAAATATTTCGAGTAAGTCAACTTTTAATTGGGAAAATATCATTCTCTACATAAATTTCCCTTACACTCAGTCGGTTGCATAGAATTTTATCGGCTTTTGCTTAATAGCAACCCCGCTGAAGAAAGAAAATTTTTTGTGCACGACAATAAAAGGTAATTATTGAGAGCCCAAAAGCTGCGATCAGCTGGCTAACAAAACCTCGCCTTTCTTTCATCCAAAGGCAGCAGCAGTAGCATTGAAATTCAGAGAGCAAGCAGAGGGCTAAGCTCGATCACACAACGTCAGTGCAGCGAGGGCAAAGCTCGATCCAGAAGCAAAAAGCTTGTCACTTCGAGTCGCCTCGCTGTAGGCCCACAAAGAGGAGAAGAAATTTCGCGTGGCGAAATCTCCGCCACCAGTGGCCATCCTACAAGGTTTTCCGCTCTCGAGAGTCTCCCCTTACAAGTGTCCACAAGCTACCCAAAATTTCATGCCGGAAAAACGAATCTAAGCCTCAAGAAAGTGTTGTGTAAAGTCTATCGCAAGTGAAAAGCCCAATCGAAAAGTCAAAAAGTGTGTTCACCCTTGCCAGAGGAAAATCCGTCTCTCAAAAGTTATCCCTCAGACAAGAAGTGAAAATCAAACCCCCAGTGGTGAAAAGCCAAACGAAAAGGCGAGAGAAAATGATCCAGTCAGATCTAAGGCAGTGTTAAGTTTTTTTTTTATTTTTTTGCAGTAATTAATATGGCATGAATAAGTTTTTATACACTTCCAGAGGGTATTATAAAATTGTGCGGATGTTTGTAACGCATTGAAGGAAGCATCTCCGACCACATAAAGTATATATATTCTTGATCAGCATGACGAGCTGAGTTGATTTAGCGCTGTCCGTCTGTCTGTTTCTACACTATCTCTTCCGTCAGTTTTAAAGCTATCCTCACCAAACTTTGCTCGAAGTCTTTTGGTACATATACGCTGCACATTTATCGGAACCGGCCGGATCGAATGACTATAGCATATAGCTGCCATAGGAACGATCGGTCAAAAAACTAGTTTCAGTGAGAAAAACTTTTTTGTTTTTAATGGAAACGCCTCCAAAGTAAGTATTTCTTAGTTTACTATCCTTTCCCATGATTTCACTAAGTTTGGTCAAAATCGGATGACTATAGCATATAGCTGCCATATGAACGATCGGTCGAAAAACTAGTTCTAGTGAGAAAACCTTTTTTGTTTTTTATGAAAACGTCCTTATCATTGGCATACACGATTTTTATATACTTTTACACAATTCTGCAGTTTGGTCGAAATCAGATGACCATAACATATAACTCCCATCGGAACGATCGGTCGAAAAACTAGTTTTTGTGAGAAAAACTGTTTTGTTGTTAATGAAAACGTCCTTATCAGTGGCATACACTCATTTTATATACTTTTACAAAATTCTACAAAGTTGGGTCGAAATCAGATGACCATAACATATAGCTCCCATAAGAACGATCGGTCGAAAAACTAGTTCTAGTGAGAAAAACTTTTTGTTTTTAATGAAAACGTCCTTGTTATTGGCATATTCTTATTTTATATACTTTAACATATTTCTACAAAGTTTTATCAAAATCGGATCGGTCGAAAAAGAAGTTCTAGTGAGAAAAACTTTTTAGTTTTAAATGGGATCGCCTCCAAATTTCGTAATTGACAGTGTATTATGCTTTTCCAAGATTTCACCAAGTTTGGTCGAAATCAGACATCTATATAGTATAGATCCGATAGAAAAGTAAGGTCCAAAAAGTAGTCTTAGTGAAGTGGCGCTTGTAACAAGATCCCATAACGTATTGCTTCTGCCTTAAATTGTGCACTACGTTTTCTACCTCGCTTAAATTTTCTTATTAGGATTTCTAGAGGCCTTAATTTTTTTTTGGTACGAGATCCTTAGTTAGTTTTTTTTGTTTTAAATTAGCCTTGTCTTAATTATTCCTGCTTAGCCTACCCGCAGTGACTTTCCCTATTTTTTTTTTCTCCCTTCACTAAACCTCTGTAAAAATACAAAATCAATCGATATCAATCGAATATATTATTGGTTTCTCGATGTACCAATAAAATGCAATTCTGCGTGCATTGATTTCCGCTGACCGGCTAGTTGCTTCCTCTACAAGCCAGCCTAGTTCTTTCTCTCAGCGATCTTCGACCAGTGCGGATGTTTTTTGTCTGCCTTTTGTTTTTTAATTCAATTACCTGAATTGGCAACCAAAACGTGCTTAACCTAACGTGCTAAACCTAGTCCATTCAGTGGTATAAATAAAACCATACGAGAGAAAAATACCTTGTGGTAGCTGCTGCGCCAGAAAATGTAAGTTTTTGATTTACTTTAATCAGCAAAAATCAATTTTTAATTGATTTTGGTCCACAGCAGCCTCATATTTTTTTAAGTCCATGCTTTTGCTTATCTGGCTGTGGCTCAAGAAAGCTATAAGCAACGCTGTCGGACGATCAGCCATACAAAACCCTAATTCTGGTGCCAGTCCAAAGAGGGTAAATATTTGCTATACTCTCCTTTGTTTGAACCATCCATTAATTGTTCTTTCGAACCAAAAAACTATTGGTTTTTTTTTATATTTTTATACAGATTGGCACCCACACCCATACCCATACCTATACATAAAACTTACACTGCAGTCCGCTTTAAGCCTTACTCTCTATCAGAGAAGAGCTTTTTCTGGAACGAAAGTTTGGGAGAGCATCGCTAGTCCCAGACACCAAAAAACAACTCCAGCCGACCCAACAGTGTGCTAAGTGTGTTAAGTGATAGAGGATCGACTCGTGACCTCCAAAACTAAAAATGCGCGGAAAATGTTACCGCACGTGCTTCACCTAGCCTAACCTTACGGAAAATTCCAGAAATAAAACAGTGTCTAGTGGCCCCAGTCAGTGATATGCTCTGCCTAAAGAGGCATCGACAAAGCTGAACCCCAATGCAGCTCCAAATAGACGATTAATTATTTTTTACTTTTTTGGTTTTTTTAAATTTTTTTTCTAAATGTTTTTTTTTTGTTTGATGCAGCCGAAAGCGAAAAATTGCAAAAATAAGTGAGATCCGTAAAGGTTGAAGCAAAAGAAAATTTAAAATCAGTGATTTTGTTGGGCAAATTGGTGTGAGAGCTGAAACATTGTGAGAAGTGAAACAAAGAAAAAAACGAAGACCAATGTCAAAATAAATCAACGTAAGTTGAAAGCTAATCTCGATTCCCCAAATACATCATACTAATTTAGCATCCAGCCAAACGGACACCGCCGAAAGTACTTTCGTCGCTGGACCTTGAAAATTGGTAAGCTGGAAAATTTTTATTAAAAATATTTAAATGCAGTTCGAGTGGTTTTCAAATTGTTCGAAAAGTGTCTCTCATCGAAGCCGAAATATGATCGGATGCCAGCAGCCACCTACTAGTGAGCTTGCCTACAACAACTTTTAAGTTGGGTTGTTGTTTTATTGCTTTTGTTTTACTTTGGTTTTGGCAAACGATATCGGCAGCGGCTGAGTGCATGGAGAGAGACTTACTGTAAACCTCAATGATAAGGCTTGTTGTAGCCCAGTTATGTTGTTGTTGGAACAGCGATTCGTTTGCCTAGCTGCAGCCTCTGCCTCAGTTATATGGATTACAGTCGTGGCACAAAATATTATGTCCACCGCCTATTAATAAAAATTAAGATGACCAAGCCATTGCCAAACGAAATCGCTGAATCAGTCTTAATGACGATCCTCATGATTACCTAAGATTTGCTTTATATTTTAATTTTCATATATATATTTTTGCTTTCCTTTAACTATTATCCAATTATTGGCCATATTATTAACCCTTATTTTCCAGCAACTTTTCGTTTAGTTTTTTTCGCTTGCATCATGAAACAGATATTAAAAGGAAATATAAATAATTTTAAATATTAAGAAATTAACGTCAACCTTGAACTGAAAAACAAAAAAAAATTTATGATATTAGTTTATAAATATTTCTAATAATTGAAATAAAATGAGTTAGTTAGTATTAGTAAAATGTTCGATTAGTAAGCCAAACTTAATAGAAATAGAGAGAGGAATTAATGAAATTTCTTTTGTTTATACAATCATTTATATCCTATTTAAAATTATGCACAAAATCAATGAAGATCTTTTATAAGAATAAAGTTATTATAATGAAGTGTAACTAACTTGTTTACCATTCCGGGAGTTAGGAGAAACGGACCAGGACTAAGATGAACGAATAGTGTGCATATGGGATCGTCTTTAAAAATGGACATGCTCTCAGACGATCATGGTAGGGTGGGGATACACGGCTCCCTAATACCACCTAGGGGTAGCCAACAGCCACTATCAAGATAAATAGGTGCAGCTTTTTCCTACAATCTTTTACTTTTTCCTTTTGTTTTCTTTTGTGGTGTATTTGTGTTCTACTGTCCTTATAGTTCTGGCTGATCGATAGGCGAATCAACCCCCAAAACAGCACGTGAATATTAATAATTAATAATCATAACTAAATCGAGCAAGTAGCATCGCGGTACCTTTTTATAACCCCCCCATCGCCGACGAGACAGAGCCGGAACCAGCGCGTGCTCCGCATAGGATGCCTACCCTTTCATCAGCTCGGCTAACAGCAACCTTCGTTGTATGTTACATTAGTTAGAAAAAGTTTTTTGTTTTCAATGGAAGCTGCAAGGGTATACAAAACTTCGGCCGAGCCGAAGTTAACTTCCCCTATTTTTTTTATATAGTTTCTTGTGTGCGAAGGAAGTAAAAGCAAAACCATAACGAACATGTGTGAGTCTATATGTGTGTACAAAATGCTTTAAACTTACAAAACACCTAGCAACAAGAACGAAACACTGAAAAGAAAAGGAGAAATACAAATTTTGTGCAGTGAAGTGATGATCCAAAAACAATAAATAAAAACCAACAGCAATATATTATATTTTTCCCAAAGCTAAAACAACACATCTACTAAAATCGACGAAGGCCTTCGGCGGAATCTGCAGATGGGGTGAGTGCTACCAGTATGTTGATTTTATTTACTTTTTGAACCATACTTAAAATTTGTGTTAAACAGTGTAATTTGCAAATGCACTTATAAGAGAACCAAAAAGTCCCGTAAAAGCTTATGGTTGATTCATCTGATGTGGCCAAAGAGTCGATATAGCCATGTCCGTCTGTCCTTCTGTCTGTATGAACACCTAGATCTCGGAGACTAGAAGAGCTAGAGCCACCAAATTTTGTAAGTAGCCTCCTATTGTCCCTAGGCAGATCAAGTTTATTTCAATTCAATAAAAAATGTTGAATAACTCCTTCAATTTTGAAGATATCAAGCTCATTTCATAAAGATCGGATAATAAATGGCAGAGTTACAAAAGGTTTAAAAACGTTGCATACTTTTTGGCGATACACGCGTTTTTTCCTCACATTATGTTGAAATCGTCACATTAATGTTAATGCTCTGTTAATTAACATAGGGAAAAACTATTAAACACTAATTGCCCTGAGTATCGGGTATATCGAAGTGGGCAGGACCGACTTTAACTTACGCTCTCGTTAAATTTGTTTTGGTTATTTATTAATTTTTTAAAAACTATTTATAGGGGAAAGTGTAGTAGTCCAGAGCAAGAAGCCATGCTGCTGGCTTTTATGAAAAAGCACCCGGATATCGCGAAGGGTTTCACCAAAGGCGATAGAGCGGCTGTGGCGAAGGCTTGGGAAGATCTACATGCTGACTTAGACAGCATTTTTTTTTTAGATACCGAGTCCAGTTGCACACCACCGAAAAGGCGTAAGTTGGCCAGCATTAGTGTGAGCTCGATCTTTCCAGATGCCGATGCAAGCAGTTCTGCTCCAAATGTGGCCAGTAATAAGAATACCACATTGACTGCTCTCATAGCAGAACAAGACTCTTTGTTCAAAGACAGTGTAAAGGAGCTTCGCGATATAAATAGCCATACAAAGTCGGGAACTAAATAGCAATGGGAGCCCAGCTTAGCGGACCGATGGAGCAAAAACTGGAAGAGCGGCAAAAATTAAGTTCCATAATAGAACGCTTTGTATCAAAAATGGAATAAAAAACAAGAAAGAAAGTCGGTCAAGCCCGACTATAACATACTCTGTACCTGTGTGCTGCCCATAATTGTTTGTTTTCATTATAACTCGACAACCGTTCATCCGATCTTTACCATTCCTTTGGCGGATCGATTATTAATCCTCATTACTAAATGTGTCCAGAAGGAACGAACCTCCTATCTATAAAACTGTGGGAGATATGACGTTTTTTCCAATTTGCGGGGGCTAAAAAATAAAAATAAAACAAGTAAGGGAGCTGCAGTCGAGTGCCCCGACTACAAAATACCCTGTTCCCTTGATTTCGTGTGTTTTTTCTTTACATACACACACACTCACACATACACACACTCTAACATACACACAAACGTATGGCATGCGGCCGCGCGCGATTACTGACAATGCAAGACCCCCTCTTTCCCACAAGCAAAATTGATTCGTATATAACTTCAGTGTTTATTGTCCGATTTTAGTGATCTTTTCAGAATAGATAGATACTGGGCCTTACTTGATATATGTAAAGTTTGGAAGGTTTATCTTAAAAATTGTGGCTTGGGGAGGAATTTTCCAAATCTGAAACAACCTCGTATTGAATCGGGTATACACCTACCTACAATCAAAAATGTGGCTCTAGCTCTTATAGTCTCTGAGATCGACGCGTTCATACGGACAGACGGACAGACAGACAGACTTACAGACGGACGGACAGACGGACATGGCTAAATCGACTCGGCTGTTGATGCTGATCAAGAATATATATACTTTATAGGGTCGCAAATGCTTCCTTCTACCTGTTACATACTTTTGCACAACTTTATGATCCCCCTTTTCCCATTTTCAATGGGAACAGGGTATAAAAACGTTAATATGATTAAACAAAAGAGACGATATGAAAAAGATTTTTAATTTGCATGCTCTGTTACGCGCGTTTTTTTGCATACATATGTATGTACATATATACATATTACACAAATATATTCAATCGTAACAAGTAGTTAGTCTGCGTCAATACTACCCTTTATAAGCTTGCGCAGGAACATTATGCCCAACATAGTGCGTCTATGTTCAAGAACGTGAACCCTTGAATTTTCAACACATACTCGCTGCTTTAAATGTAAATTGCCACTCATATCTGTATCAATTTCACAATTTCTAGTGTTATATTCATGCCAAACAAGAAAGAAAGTCGGTCTAGCCCGACTATAACATACTCTGTACCTGTGAAGTGCTGCCCATCACCGTTGTGACCGGTGCTGCCCATAATTGTTTGTTTTCCATATAACTCGACAGCCGTTCATCCGATCTTTACCATTTCTTTGGCGGATCGATAAATAATCTTGATTACTAATTATGTCCAGAAGAAACGAACCTTCTTTCCATAAAATTGTACGAGATATGACGTTTTTTTCAATTTGAATTGAAAATTAACTTGATCAGCCTGGAAGTATAAGAGTTTTTTTCCCATACATGTCAAACCTCTATCTCAGACCATCTCTGCGATCTGTTTTTTTTTTTAATTGTTTATTTAATATAATGAATTTAAATAAGACTTAATCTAAATAAACAAGAGTTGTATATGTTAACAAAGATACAATGTCCCGTGTCGAGCACTCAGCGTCTATAATAATCTTAAATAAGTAGTATTCTTTTTAGAGAAAAAAATGAAAATAACAACTTTGAACATGGAAAAATGATACAACAATAACATAGTTTCCACTAGTATTTTAGACGTGTAATTAAAATAATTTTTGAAAAAACATTACATATACAAGTTGGGGCAAAAGAAGTCATCCGAAGTTGTTTGGCTTTCATTTTTTTTCTAAATAAAAAACGTATATTCTGTTTTTTGATTATATATTTGAACCTTTAGAATTTTATTGGTCATTTCGTGAAGATGATATCGGCCAAATGGGCGCCGTTACAATTGATTGCCATACGGGCTCGCTTTATGGCATTTTTCATCACTTCGGCAAGAACTTCGGGCTGCAGATTCTCGCATTCGTGTCGAATGTTGTCCTTGAGGGCTTCCAAGGTCTCGGGCTTGGTTACGGTAAACACGATAGTTTTGCTTGTTCACGTACCCGCTGAGTTGGAAATGAGCCTCATCGCTCACTATGGTTTTGGTCGAAAAATCGATTATTCATGATTATTCCGCGTTCTTACGGAGTATATCGATCCATGGCTTGTTCACTTGTATTCTACATCTGTCTAGTCCACAAATGTCAAAACAGATCTGACTTTGGCGGCTATTTGTAAAAATAAGAGCATCTTCCAATAGGGTGACTTCTTTTGGCCCACCCTGTATGAATATTTACGAATAAGATTACGATAAAAGGTTAAACAAGTAAGGGAGCTGTAGTCGAGTGCCCGACTACAAAATACCCTGTTTCTTTGACATCTTGTAATTTCATACACATATACACACACTCACACATACACACACACACTCTAACATACCCACACACGCACGCGCAAACGCGGTAACTGACAATGCAAAGCGCCCCCTCTCTCCCACAAGCAAAATTGATTCGTATAAAACTTCGGTGTTTTTTGTCCGATCTTATTGATCTCTTCAGAATAGATATATATTGGGCCTTACTTGATATATATAAAGTTTGTGAGGTCTATCTTAAAAATTAAGGTGGTTTTTTGCTCTTAAAGGGGGGAGGGGGAGGAATTTTCCAAATCTGAAACAAACTCGATTTGAATTGGGTATACACCTGACTACATTCAAAAATTTGTGGCTCCATCTCTTATAGTCTCTGAGATCGACGCGTTCATACGGACAGACGGACATGGCCAAATCGACTCAGCTGTTGATGCTGATCAAGAATATATATACTTTATAGGGTCGCAAATGCTTCCTTCTACCTGTTACGAATTAATTTTTATTAATTTTTAGACAAAATTGGTCATCGTTATGTGATACAATACTTTCATATAAAAGGTCTTAGTCCAATCAATATTAAAAAGGAGCTGGATTCTACCTTACGTAGTTCTGCTCCCTCGTTTACAACAATAAAATATTAGGTGGCTGAGTTTAAGCGAAATCATTTGAGCTGCGAAGATAAACATTGTATTGGGCGTCCAAATGAGGTGACCACTTCAGAAATGGTGTCCTAAATTAAAAAATGTGTATTGAGTGACCGGCTATTGAAAGTTCGTGAGTTAGCTGAATGTGTAGGCATTTCAAAAAGTGCTGTACATCGCATATTGACCGAAAAATTGGACATGAAAAAGTTATGCGCAAGATGGATGCCGCGTTTGCTGTTCCATCATGACAATGCGCCGGTTCACACCTCTGCCGTTGCAATGGCTAAAATTAATGAATTAAAATTTGAATTGCTACCTCACGCCCCTTATTCGCCAGACTTGGCTCCCTCTGACTATTTCTTGTTTCCAAACTTGAAAAAATGGCTAAGAGGAAAAAGATTTGGCAACAATGAAGAGGTGGAGTCCGAGGTTAATGCCTATTTTGAAGAGCTTCACAGTTCTTATTATTGAGGGCCCGGGGGGAAAAGTATCGAAGCTATTGAACATCGCTGGGAAAACTGTATCGACCTAAAAAGATCCTATGTTGAAAAATAAAAAATGATAAATTTTTGTGTTTTAGTAGTTAGGTCGGCTATTTCTGGGACCGCCCTCGTACATACTCTTGCACAACTTCATGATCCCCCTTTTCCCATTTTCAATGGGAACAGGGTATAAAAACAATGATACAGGCTAAGAATATGAGTTTGTATCAGGGACCGTAACGATTATAATTTTTATGAAAAAAATTAAGAAATAATAATTATTTATTTTATTTCATTAAAAAAATTATTTGTTATTGTTAAAAAGGATTTTTTAAATAAAAATAAAAAATAATTATTATAGTTCAATTTTTATATAAAAATTAAACCATAAACTTTTATTTTCAATTTTTATTTTAAAAATTGAAAATAACAATTACTGTTCAATTTTTATAATAAAAATTGAAAATAAAAATTGAAGTTGAATACCTTTTGAACCGAAGGAGCCTAATCATATATCGTCATATATATATGATCTACGCATTAATACCATTCAGTTGATTGTAATATGTATGTACAAATGCATGCCTTGTTGGTTTTTTCCTCCCATTCCCCCTCCTCCCCCCCTAATGTATGTGAATATGATTGTCTGCTTAGACACTTGCCCAGACTGCCTTATCAGCGGCTCATGTGTAAGCGCAAAGGTGTGAATGAGATAGAGAGAACGATCGATGTCATTATCAAATATCTTTTTATATTAAGTTTTCTATTTATTTAACTTCAGGAACATTATTTTTTTTACAGACTCTGCAGATAGGTTGCATCTTAAATCGGTCATTACCAATTTAAGAGCAGAAAATGCCCTTCCCACTGATACTTGTGTAGCAGGCACAGAATGCAGTACCTTAGCCAGACGGTATAGGCGTGGATACGTGAATTTTTTGTTTTCCCAATAGCTCATAATGTCCACATTTATGTCATTAATCTTACTTGCTTATTTAGAACAAGAATTTGGCGCATCAATCCTACCAAATGATTTTTGCTGCCTGCTGCCTGCTGAAGAGGATTCTCAAGAAGAATCCGCCGAATTCTGGGATCCAAATAAATCGCTGAGAGAATAACTTCATTAGTTGTTAGTATTTTGGCTAGATCCTCACTATGTATATTGCTTCTCATAGATCTTAATCTTTAATTTGGTTTCTAACAAAAGCTTGTAGAAGTCACCAAAATAAAGCTGTTCGCTTTGCAACTTTTTGGTGGCTGCAGAAATCGGCTCCAGCACAGACAACAGCACTTTGATATCAGCCCATTGCTTATCTGTTAGTTGAATATTATTAGGCAAATGTTGCTTGATAAACTCCTCGTATATGCATACTCTTTTCAGCATTTCATATGTGGAGCTCCACATTGTTGGCACATCGGTGATTGGCAAGGGTAGAGCTGTAGTAGAAATAGCTAGCCTAAATGCAGTATAAAGGAAAAAAGTTATTAATATGTTTAAATAATATTCTTTATTTTGTATCCTTACCTGAACGACGGTTTTCGCAATGTTTTCACAATTTTTCGCGAATTTGCAACAATTTCACACCTTGCATTATCATCCAAAAAGTCTTTAACGGCAAGTTGCATGGAGTGAGCAGCACATCGGATTGATGAAATTGAAAAAATATGTATATCTTTCATCAACTCCTCATTTTCGACATCATTATTGATCACACTTTCGGGGTCTTCGTCAACGTTCAAGCACTCGATTGCCTTTAAGATATTCTGCCCATTGTCTGAAGTGATAGTATATAATTGCTCGATATGAGAACCGTTATATACGGCGGTGTCCCAGAAACCTCTTCCAACCAAATTCCAACCCAAAACCAATTCTCGGTGTCCTAGAAATCTCTTTCGGTTGGTTTCAAAGCTCTCGTATTTTGTTGGGAGATTTTGGCAAACCATCCTATACACAAACCAGCCAATACATTTCCCAACCAATAGCGAATTCACCAACCCACGCAATTTATCAGCACTGTTTTTGTAGTAGGACCATAATCCTATGCAGACTCCTTTCGAACTCGACTTTCGGACTAGACTTTCGAACTGAACGAAATCTCTCGAAGTTCTGGGACACCGACGGATTTCACTAGAGATTTGCAAACCAACCGAAGCCTAAATCTCTAGAGATTTCCAGGACACCCCCGATATTCTCAGCTAATCTGATGACGCGCAGTGTATGTACGTAAATGCATTTGTACATACATATTATATATCAACTGAAAGGTATTAATGCGTAGATCATATATATAGGCCGATATATGATTAGGCTCCTTCGGTTCAAAAGATATTCAACTTCAATTTTTATTTTTATTTTAAAAATCATTTTTAAATTAAAAACAACTTTAAACTAAAAAATTTAAAATAAAAGTTTATCCTGTTTTCGAATTTACCGTAAAAAAATAACATATGTGTAACATATGTGGGCTTCAATTTTTTTAAGCTCATAACTATTATTTGCAGTCCCTGGTTTGTATATATCCGTATAGGCTAGTCCTGTCGCCACCTAAGCTTCTTGGATTTAATTTTTTCTAAAGCTGAGAAGCTATGCTTATGTCGAACCTGAATTCGTTTTGTTCTGGTGTATATGTTTTAATAGTCTTGTCTGTAGCCCTGCGGTATCTATGGTATACTACTGGTACGCAGTTTTCATTTTGCACCACTTGGTGCTTATCCAGGTAAATAAAGGACTCCGGTGGGATAAATCCTAGTTTCAGTGCCTTCATGAAATATTCGACATTGGCGTAAAATTGACCATTAATAAGGTCGTTAACTTCTCAATCCAAACATTTTTGAATGTGGCCTCTTATAAGGTTGATCAAATAGTTGTCGATCCTGTAAACGTTGGCTTTATTATACAAATAGCTGTTCGCGTAGTATTTCGTATAGTTGCTTTGTGGAGTTCTGTAAAGCGAGGTACATGCTCTAAGACATTTACGTTCAAATATTCGTATCCTTTCCATGTGAGAAGGCGAAATGTTAAGCCCCCCACAGCACTACACAAATTTTTGCGCAAAATCACACGCATTTAGCCCCTACAATACTCCAAAATTTTGCGCAAATTTCAGTAGAGAGCAAGCGCTCGGCAAGTTAAGATGGATGAAGATGCAGCAGTTGCCGTTGCTTCAAAATAAAATAGGGTTGACGAGTTGACATCTTCCACGCCTACTCCACTTTTTGCAGAATCGTCTAACCTCTTCCGCTGAAGGCGGTAATTTGTTCGCAGAGAATTAAGATTTTTAATTACCGCTGCTTTGTCGGCATCCGGGTAGCGTTCTATATTTTTTTCAATCAAAATTTCATATTGGGAGCTCTTTACATCTCTGTTGGAGTACTCCTTCGATTCGACGTTCCACAGAGCAGGCAAAGAACGGTACACATCTACGAATTCCAAAGTAAAATTGTGCTCCGCTTCTTTTCCATGATTGCAAGTACCACACGCTTCGACAACTTGCTGCGAACTGAGCGCAATTTGTGTAAAGCGCACACACACCACACAAAAACATGCACAACTTTGCACCAAAATCCCAAAAAAATTATAACGCTTTTGATTTTGGTCTCGATTTGCGCAAATGCTTACGTGTGACGCATACACCTATATTTCCCCATATTTAAACCAGTTAGGAACTGCATATGTTTTTATGGGACGTATTAAGACCGGGTACATTATTATTTTACCTCGAGCCAATATGTGCGGTGAGTAGAATAGATTTTTATACTCTGTTCCAGAGTACACAGATTATATTAAGTTGGTCCAAAAGTATAAAACAGGCAGAAGAAAGCATTTCTGACCCTATAAAGTATGTATATTCTTGATCATCATCAACAGCCGAGTCGATCTAGCCATGTCCGTCTGTCCATTCGTCTGTCTGTCTGTCCGTCTGTCCTTATGAAAAACAGAGCTCAGAAATGGTAAGAGATAGAGGCTTGACATGTATGGGACATGTGTTTCTTATACTTGCTGGCAGATCAAGTTTATTTTCAATTTTTGGCACGCCCCCTCCCGCCCCCGCAAATTGGAAAAAACGTCATACCTCCCACAGTTTTATAGATAGAAGGTTCGTTCCTTTTGGACATATTTGGTAATCAGGATTATTTATCGATCCGAATGGTAAAGATCGGATGAACGGTTGACGAGTTATAAGGAAAACAGACAATTATGGGCAGCACCGGTCGCAACGGTGATGGGCAGCACTTCACAGATACAGAATATGTTATAGTCGGGCTTGGCCGACTTTCTTTCTTGTTCCTGATGTCTTGGTTGCATCTTTTGACTGGTGGTCTAAAAAGAATGGTATTACACTTTTCTATGTTAATTTTTAGAGGCTGTGTTAACTGTGTATCTTTCAATTTGTTTGTAGGATTTTTGAAGGTTCGAGTTAAATTATGCTGTCGATCTTATTTATTAGACCCAGAATAAATAAGTTGAAAAGTATTGGTGAGTTCACCGTTCCTTGCTGCAGGCCATTTTCCATTTTGAGGGGTATGAGAGCTAATTTTTTTGACATTAGAAATTACAAATTCTTTTTACATATCATGTTGTAAATAAGTATTATCAGGTGTATCTGAAAATCTAATTGAATAAGCCTGAATATCAAACCTTGAATCCATAGCCCATCAAATGCAATTTCAAGATATATGAGGCCTGTGCAGTATTTATTTTTCCAGTTCCAGTTCACGTTTAAAACGAGGCAGTTGAAAGTATGTGTAGTAGTGTGTTTGTGCTTGAAGCCAAATTGCTATTCACTAATTAAACTATTTTCGTTGCAAAATAAGTTTATGTTATTGTTAACACATGCTTCAAACACTTTACTTATGCTAGGCAAAAGACTTATTGGACGTATGTTGCCTATCACAGTTGGATCTTTGCCTTTTTTATGTGTTATTATAGTTTTAGCCCGTTTCCAATTCTATCGTAAGTGGTAGATTTTTACACCCATCACTCGTAGAGTAAAAAGGGTATACTAAAGTCGTGCAAATGTATGTAACAGGCAGAAGGAAGCATCTCCGACCCCATAAAGTAAATATATTCTTGATCAGCATCAACAACCGAGTCGATATAGCCATGTCTGTCTGTCTGTATGAACACCTAGATCTAGGGCAACAGATCTCGGATACTAAAAAAGCTAGAGCCACCAAATTTTGTATGTAGATCAAGTTTATTTCAAATTTTGGCCACGCCCCCTCCCGCCCTCACAATAAAAAATGTTGAATAGTTCCAACAATTTTAAAGATATCAAGCTCATATTTTGCATTGTAAAAGTTTCATAAAGATCGGATAATAAATGGCAGAGTTATAAAGGATATAAAAAACGTTGCATACTTTTTGGTGCAACATGCACTTTTTGCTCATGTAATGTTGAAATGGTCACATTTATGTTAATGCTCTGTTAATTAGCGTAGGGAAAGGCTATTAAACACTAATTGCCCTGAGTAACGGGTATTACGAAGTCGGGCAGGACCGACTTTAACTTACGCTCTCGCTTAAAATTATTTTTGGTATACCGTCTAGACCAGAAGATAGTTTCGCTGGGAGCCTTTTAAATATATTGATAATAGAGCCTTGAGTAGCAAAATAATTCTCAGCTTGGTCGTCATCTAGCATATTGGATTTTTTACTTTTGCTAAGGGTAGTCTTCGTGACTTGCTGAGCATCAATTCTAGTTTTTATGTCTAAAAACTTGACGAAGCTCAATGAAACAATATTGTGAGTTGGATTATCAAGATCATTCTGCCTTGCGGAGTGAACTGATTGCATATATGAGCCTATAAAGTTAAGGATAAGTTCTTGTTCTCTGATAGTAAAGTGGTGTGACGTTGTTTCTACTGTACTTTTGTCTATATTAGCATTTGTTAATAAATGTTCAAAGTCTATTGGTATTTTAATTACATTTAATTCCAGAACAGACAGAGTATGGCTTGAAGTTTTTTTTTAATTTTTGAAACATGTCGAGAGAATCCCTTGGGTCTATTGAGGTAGGCTTATTTTTGCAGTGGTCGTTTGATTTTTTATTCATATTTTCCTTAAGTAGTATTCTAGTTAGTTTTAGTTTGTTAGTATTTATGAAAGCGATCAGTGCTAATATTACAATGCAAACGTTGGTGAATGGAAGCTGTAGATTGCACGGTCCAAAATATTGCGAAATTTGCAAGTTTTTGATTTGAGCCTGGATTACTGTGAAGATTTGATAGACGGGAGTTGTAGATGGGTATATAAGAGGTGTCAAACGAACAGTAAAAAAAGGCACGTAGTTTGCAAAATATTCATGAGTTTAGATTATCATGAAGATAGGTAAATAGACCAAAAGATCGAACGGTCCAAAATGTTTATGGCGATTTGCAGCCAACACAAGCTTGAATACAGGCGCCCTCTTAAGAATCATAAGGACCCGGGCGATGCCGGGTATTCAGCTAGTATTACATAAAAATGATTAGTTTTGTTAAATTTTCCTTATTTTTTTTATTAAATTAGTTTCGTGCAGTTTATAGCAGGCTTGAGGTCACGTTATGCTTACGCATCACTTCCCACCCGACGCACAAGCGAAGGTTCGCTTCAAGCGAAAGTGCGTCATTATATTTCTGATGAGAAAACGGCCGAGCGTCATTTAATTAGTCAGTAAACAATTATTGTTTTATGTACTAGGAACTTCGTCTTTTCCTCATTTACCGCTAAGCCCATGAGTTTTGACTGCTTCTCAATCTCTGAAAACGCCGGATTTGCCGATAATGTGAATGTCATCGGCATATGCAAGTAGCTTTACATCTTTATATAGTAAAAGATGGTGCCCGATCTGTTAGCCTTTGGGCACTGGCGCAGTATACACTCCATCAGCAGGTTAAAGAAGTTACACGATAAGGTGTCACCCTGCCTAAAACCTCTTCTGATATCGAAAGGCTCGGAGAGGTTCTTTCCTATTTTGACGGAACTTCGTGTGCTTCTCAACGTCATCATTCAAAGTCGACCGTACTTTGCTGGTATACCAAAAGTAGACAGGGCTTCAAAGAACTTTGACCTTATCGGTGTGTCAAAGGCGGCTTTATAGCCAACAAAAAGATGGTCGGTGTTGATTTTCGTCGCATGGGTTTTCTCCAGTATTTGTCCCAATGTGAATATTTGGTCTATGGTGGATTTACCAGTTCGAAGGCCACACTGATATGGTTAGATCAGTTCGCTTATGCTCGACTTTTGACATTCACATAAGATACATGACGAAACCTTATATGCATTGGGTAGAAGACTGATCCCGTGGTAATTGGGGCAATCTTCAGGCATACTCTTTTCGGACCAAATTCTGCACCTTACCAGCTCCTCGCCGCCATGCTTGAACCATTCAGCGGGCAGCTCATCGGCTCCAGCTGATTTGTTATTTTTTAGCCTTTTTATGGCTAACCAAACTTCGTTATGGTCCGGTGGGTCTATTTCTATATCATCGATTGATGGTTCCACTACTTTTCCAGAGGCGTTATTGTGTTCGTCATCGCCTCCCAGCAGGTTGGAGAAATAGTTTCTCCATTTGTCTAGTACCTCTTTTGGATCTGTGACAAGATTTCCGGCTTCGTCCTTACATAGTGGGGCTCCGGGCTTAAAACCTTCGGCTAGTCGCCGAACTTTTTGGTAGAAGTTTCGAGTCTCGGTCATGCCGAACAGGAGTGACCCCCTCAATAAAAAATGTTGCATGCTTGTGCCCAATATCTAAGATCTGTCAAATTATTAAGATCGTATAATAAATGGCAGAGTTATAAAGGTTATTGAAAACTTTGCATACTTTTCAGAGCCGTATGCGGTGTTTGCCTTTAAAATGGTGAAATGTTAGCTGCGCAGTAGCAGCGCTTCTTTCAGCTGCTACTGCAGCATCAAAATTCACACTGCGCATACACATTCGTTGACCGACTTTCTTAATTGTTTTTTTTTTATTAATTTTTGAATGTTTGTTTCACAAGAAGGAATAAACCGTAGATTAACTTTTATTTTATCAGTCAGGGAGGATTTTTCCGTGAAAATGGCCATTTACTAATATACAAATCCTCTAATTGAAAACTATGATTGCCTGAGGCGATTTGATTTGAAAAACAACAAATTAAGCTAGCGGCACTTTTAAAGAGAATGCGCTTAATTTGTTAAATCATTTTTTCAAACTTTCAACACCTTTGTGATTGCTCAATATTTAGAAAGCATATTCAAGCTCTGCTTAGTTTCCAAGCAAAAGCACAAAACTGTTATATGAGCGAAAACTTTCATGCTCAGCTGAAGGCTAAGAGCTTTTGTCTGTTGGCAATGTTTTTATATCCAACTTCAGATAGCCAGCCAACAATATGGCGTATATAGTACATACAGATGTATGTATGTGTGCTTCAAAAAACTTATCCCGGACGCCGACGTTGCTTTGCAGCTGTTGTTTGTGGTCGTATTACTAGCGGCTGCTCGTTTGCCCGCATTCTGTTGTGAGCCGTCGTCGTCGTTGTTGCCTCCTGTTGTGAACGGAGTTCCGTTGGGGTCTTGGATCTTTGCTGGCGGTTTGTTGTCTTCGATACTAGAAGGAACTGAAAAGTGAAGGAAAAGAAATAGCAAATTTTTGTTGGTGCTGTGTGGTTCTAAAAATCATCTAACTAAACTAAACGATTGTAACTACAAATGCCAGTTACAAAAGAGTAGCATACTTTGCGGCATTAAAAACAGCTGCAGCCGTGTTTGTGTGTGTGTGTGTGTGTAGAAGAGAGGCGCTTTCTTGGTATGCGTGTGTTTGTATTACATACAACACTACAAAAAGCAGCCACACAACGTGTGATCGATTTTTAGGCTGCTCACAGTGGTAGCCATGGTCCAGAAAAGTAAACAAAAAAATTAAATCAAATCATTTGCAATTAAATGCCATCTCAACTCACAGTTTCAGAACAACTAGAATTTTATGTTTTTTTTTTAACTCGTGCCCACTTTGCCGTACGTAAGCTGACTGACAATCAAATAAACAAACGGCCACTCGAGATAATGAAATGTTGTTACCAACAACAACAACTGCACAAATAACAAACGCCGCAAAAGATGTCTAGGAGCAAAGAGAGCAGCAGCGGCTGTCAAAGTTTTCAACAAAAACATGCGAATTACACAGAGAGGCGTACGGCTTGCCGTATAACAGTTGGAGAGAGCGTGCCAGAGAGGCTAGGTAGCATAGTAACGGTAATCGACTACCACATGCTTAGCAGCCATGAAAGATGACCAGCAGCAGCTCCCGCTATTTCAGCTGAAAACGCGAGAGAGGCGCAAAGCCGAAGCGAACACTGCGTCGCGATGTCGAACAGTTTAAAGTACGCATTGCGATGGTTTTTCGCTTCAGTTTAGCTAGAGACATCGTCGTGTTTTGAATACAGGCAGCAGAAGCTCTGTAGAGCACATTCAGCGGTGCCTCCAACGGCAGTTTTCAGTGCGCAAAAACAAAAGAAAGCAAGAAAAAAGAAAAGAACACTAGCAAAATTCTAATTCAAAGGGAGCCTATTTCAAGTGTGTGCTTCACACAAACACATACACACACGCTCACAAGAAGGCTTAGCCAAGATTTTGTGTTTTGTGAATGTGAAATTTTGTGCCATTTAAAATAAATGCGAATTAAATGAAATTTATTCCAATAAAGTTTTGAAATTTTAGAAAAACTTGGAAATATTTGCAAATTCAAACAACATAAACAGTGACATGTAGTGGGCCACGAGAGCGAAAGCGAGAAGATATCCAAAGCATAAAGCTTGTCACAGCGCACAAAAGGTGAGTAAGGGATTCTTGGGTTGTGTTCCATTTCCTTTTATCCTGACCCCTCTACCCGCGAAACGGTTTCATTGTTTTGGCTCCAAATATTTTTCTGCTTTTCTGTGCTGTGTTTTCGCATTTAACGATTTTTGATGAGCTCCGTGATCTGTAAAGTCTTCAACAATTTGGGGCACGCCACACAAACAAAAAATGTACCTACACATACAACAGACCGGGAGTGGGGGAGGTGTCTTAAAAATTCATAAATCGACTGTTTACATACGCAGGTATATACATATGTCTGTATATGTAAGGCTCAGTGGCATTGGGCATAGGTATTGGTGGCTTATCGAGTGGCAGCGGCTGCCTCAATGTCTGCCTTCTTGTCCTACCCGCCACTCATGGAGCGGGCCAGCGAAAGCGACAGCGAAATTTTGTGTTTTATTTTTTTGTGGGGCACGTAGGCTCCATAACTTCCGCTCAGTCGACTCACGCGCACACCTGTACCCAATCTCATCCACATACATACATACATACCTTTTTGGCAACTCACACTCACCGAGCTGGGGCACATTTAAAATTCTGATGAAAAGACACTATTCATTTGGTACTCACTTTCAGTTTTTTTTACCTCTGTGCGCTTGATGATTGCGCTGAACTGCGAGTGTGTCAACGAATCGGTTCCAGCATGCCAGTGGTGCACTCTTTCCCATCACACACATTTCGCTTAATTCAACTGTCGATTTATCACACTTAACCCATACACAATCGCCAGCGCAGAGCCTCCGTTCATTCATAGTGCGCTGGGCATCATTATCATCATCATCGGTGTCATCAACATCCAACAGCTTATTAGATACAAACGCTGATTAGTTGCTTAGATTCATGCGATTGCGTGTCGGGTTCGGTTTGGCACCGCTTTGTTCTATTCAGTGCCCTGTTTCCATCAAGGGGTCTTATTTACATGCCACTCACTCATACAGATGTAAACGAACGGAATTTGTTGCTAGTTTTATGATACCGGTCTTTGATTTTTTTTTGGATTTAATAACGAACTGCAGCTTAAATTGAGATTTATGTTGTAAATGAAATACACGGAGAAAAATCACGCTTAAAAATCATCAATATTTTTGGCAGAATGCAGAATAAACACGGCCACAACATGAATTGATAAGCCAGGATAAAGTGTGTTAGCTTTTGGCAAAGTGTCTAAGGGCCGTTTTCTCATGTTCCTGTTTTTGCAAATCATATGGTCACACTGAAAAACATTTGTAAACAGAAACTGCTTCTGCCAAAAAGAGAAAAGTCTGAATTTTTAATAAGTAAACAAAGAAGGAAAATATTGGACGTGTTTTTATATTCTGCCAACTGCAGACATTGCTGAAAGACAGCTGTGCTAGAAATTCCCCTAGAATCTATAACCAGCCGTCTTCTAAGCTGTTTATAACGCTGCGTATCCATGCGGTCCGCCTTCAGTTCGGTAGTTGTATACCCTCTCCTTTGCCAACTCCGACTTGTACCTGCTCTTCATTGAAAAAATGCTTGTCGCGAAACTGCTTCAAACCCCCGGCAAATGCGCGACTTTTCACTTAATTTTTCGGCTAATTCGATTGTAGACCCCTGCGTCTGTTTTCAGATCACGGAAGCGGGCTCTTTGTTCTCCAAAACATTCTTCTCCTCCTCAACGGTATGAGCAAGAAAATTCTCCTCCTCCTCCTCCGTGAAATTCTTACTTCTTTATTATCAGCCTTGTTCTCAATTCCACTTTCACAAAAGTTTTGGGACTTAGAGACCAAATCTAGTCCAAAAACCGGGATGAAGTCACAAAACTTTTGTGGAAATGGAATTGAGAACAAGGCTGTATATTTTTATGTGGACATTTTTTATTTCAATTGGCGCTCAAAATTGAAAACTACAAATAGCTGTGCCCAGCCGTGCTGCCAACCTATAATTAGGGTCTTTCCAGCCCTGATTGAGAGACCGTGCTGCAATTGCCAAAAAATGGTGAATTTATAAACCTCCCACATGAGAGAACCATTTGCACAAAATCCACCTAGCTGCGAAATCTAGGTGATTTCAGCAAAAACAGGAGCATGAGAAAACGCCCCTAAGTGAGAGATTTTCCTTATACACGTGCAAGCATAAGCAAACGGAGAACTTGTCTATACGCCATTAAGTAGCTTTGATTCGATAGGATCACTTCACTATAATAGTGGACTTGGCGTTTTTTAAATGGTGCTCCAAATTGTTTTAGTCTGTTGAAAGCAACTCATATTAAATTTGTTTTCATTACGAAATTCGCATCCAAAACTGGCCGTTTGATTCTGATTGTTTACACTAGACAACAAGGTCCAGTCTATGGAAGTGTTGATAGTAATGCTAGGTGATTTTTGTGCGCTGAACACGAACCTGTTTTCGTAAAAGGATTAGCACGTCTAGATTTTTGGTAATTTGTGCTAAAAGTAGCTTTAAAATCCTTTTTTGAGCCCTTTTTTGGGTCATCTTATGGGGAACATTTTTAACCGAAGACTTTAAAATAACCATTTTTTGCACCGCCCATAGGTATGCAATGTATATCAAAATTTCATAGAGAAAATTATACAAATCACTAGCCAACTTGAGTGATTCTGCATTGCATATTTTTGGGCGGTAGACAATTTAAAATTTTTGAACACATGTAGCGTTCTGACTATACCTTCGCCTTTAAAAATCGCGGAAATATTTGTTATAGTTTGTCTTAAAGCTAAGAAGTAGTTCTTTACGAGTATCAAAGAAACTCAAAAAATCTGTATAGTTTGCCCACAAAACGCATTTTAAATGGGTCAAGATAGGTATTTTAAGCAACTTTAAATTGAAATTACTATAAATCTAGACGGGATTGACCATTTGTGAAAACTGATTCGTGTTCAGCACCCGAATATTATTTAGTATCGTGCTTTTTCTTTAACTTTTCAAAACCTTTCAATACACTCAGAGAAAGCATAATTGCCATGTCAAATGTTTAAAAGAGCATTTAATCACACTCAGCGGCAGTTTTTTATTTAAATGGAAATAATAAGCAAAGCTTCCCAAAAAGAAAGTCAGTTAAGCCCGATTTTAAAATACTCTGTACCTGCGAGAGTTTGTATATATCTAAAAACGGTTCGGTTTCGATTTTCTGGGTACCTCGAACCGCATCATGAACCAAACCCTCTAACTGGGGTTGCAAAAAAATCTATATCGATACTTGCTGACCTGGCAAACGTTGTTCTGCCATATAAATTGATTCTATTATAGTTAATTTTTGTGCATTTTCCGGTTGTTATACTCTGTACCGAATAATAACCGATTTACATAGGAAAAACTACAAATTTCCAGTCCATACAACAAATTTACAGTTCATAGCATAACTAAATTCTAAAACATCTAACGCTAACATCTAATTCTCTAATCGGAAGGTGTAGGTGAACCACTTTTAAACCGTTTGTCTGCTTATGCATTTATGACGGGGAATCCAATTGAAAATCTTGGCTTTTGAGATGCGACGTAAAAATTAGAAAATATCGCAATATTTTTGACCGTTTGATCTTCATCTATACATATTTGACCGTCTTAATAATAATCTTATCTCAAGAAAATTTTGCAAATTTTGCGACTTCGTTGACCCTTTGGTTTACACCTCCTTCCATTTAACAACGCCTGCATTGTAGTCTAAAAGTTAAGCGCTTTCATATATATGATCATTTAATAATTTGGCAAATTTCGCGGTTCTTGGAACTTAGAAACTATCATCGGCAAGCATCCAACCATTCCTCAAAGTTTCTTCGCAATCCGATGATCGGCATAATTTTGCAAATTTTCCGATTTTTGGATCATTTTCCGCCCATTTATTCAACTTAGAAACCTTTGCAGTTTTTTTAGCCCAGCGCTGCAAGTTTAATAAATTGACTTATAAATAAACCTAAATTATTTTTTATATACAACTAACTTATATTATTACAATAAATATAAAGATATATAAAGAGAAAAAAAAAACAAAAGATTCCATCCTTTCCCACCCGTTGAATGAGCGGTATTATTTTTTAAATTTCGCGGTTTTGGACCATTTCTTCAATTTAGAACCTTCCCAAGAAAGCGTCCAACCATGTCCAAAAGTTTCATCGCAATCGGAAATTTTGCAACTTCCGCGTTTTTTGGGCCATTTTCCGCCTGTTTCTTCTACTTAGAAACCTTCCATGGCAAGCGAATGGCCAATCCCCAAAATTTCACTACAATCGGATGTTTTGGAGTTTGTGGACACTGTCCGTCTCCCTCTAACTGACATGAAAGGCGCGTTCTTTATGAAATACAAAAAAATGTCTGCAGAGGTTCTACACCTGCCAGATACAAAAAAAAGTAGGTCAAGCAATTTCGGAGGAGTTTGCTAAAAAACTTGTGACACGAGATTTTTTTATATAAGATTCGTATCCAGCACTCTGGAATTTTGATTTCGTCACAAAACTTTATATTAATAGGAACACTTTGCTTTGCTTTGTTGCTCATGAGCTACTTGAAAGTGTTTCTATTTATGTAAAGTATTGTGAACCTACGCACTGATACGAACCTAAGCACTGAAAAATATCATAATGATATATGTAAATATTTTAGGGTAAAAATTACAAAAATGACGAAAATGACACAAAATGTTTCTACCTGACTATCAGGCCTGTTCCGGTTTTTACATATTTCTTCGATTTCAAATGAAAACAAATTCAAACGATTTGGTTTTAGCCAGAACATGGTATTTGAACGACTTGCAATTCGAATGTTTCATTTATAAATTGTTTCCGTTGACTACAATTTCACCTTAATCAACTGGTGAATCAAAACAATCCAATAAATAATCACTCAAAATAGTTGATAGTAGTTGAATATAGTTGTTTCAGATGTCGTTTCTATTTTTAAGGGTATTTAATGAACATTTTCCCAGCGTTTCATAAACAAGTGGAACCAGAACAGCTTGAACAAAATATGTAAATTCGATTTCGATGATACATTGCAAAATTGAAGCTATTCATAAAAATTATTAATTTTTTTTATAGAAAATAATTCTTAAGGGAATGTAAAATTGCAAAAAGTATCTAAATACACTAAACAATGGTCGGTGGGTGTGTCCTCTGGAAAATGGATGAAGAAAGGAAAGATAGAGGAATCTTTTTGGGAGCAAATTAATCTCAATAAAGCTTAAAGTGATCCTGCTTTGGGATTAAATTGAGCTCGAATTTTTTTTATTTATTTAATCTTTATGCGGGATAACTTTGATCTCTTCAGGATTGAAAAAAGTGAGATCAAATCAATCTTTTTTCGTATCGGCTAAAGAATATCCGTGTTTTAAATCCTGTTTCGGATTGATGTAATCCCGTTTGGATTCATTTTTTTTTGAGTGTAGATTTGTCACGCACACGTACGACTCAAGACGACGTGTTCGTGTTGCAAGATCAGGTTTCGTGCGTGAGCGTGTCATTTTTTAGAGAGAAAAAACGACAAGCCGTTTCTACTTGATTTCACAAAAAAAAAATTCGGGACTTACAAGATGAAGCAAGCTTCATGAAGTTTTTTTAGTAGGCAGAAAGTTCATGTGAAAATGAATACAACTTATATACGTAATCGTACCTGATACCTAATTTGCACGAAAAAGTCACTTTTTAGTGAGTTTTTGTGACGACACAATTCAAATCTCTTTATTAAAACCAATAGCATATTAAAGCATGACATTTAAAGAATGTTGTGTACAATTTTCAGGAAGAAATATTAAAAAACTCGCCAATGGGAGCAATTATTAGGAAGTCTCTCGGAAAAAAGTTGAATTGCGGTGGCCCCATTAACTTGGTGCTGGATCATCAGAATTCAAGAAACCAAAGTTTATTCGTTAGATAATAGTTTTCCCCAGGTAACGCTGGGCGGGCTTTTTGAAAATTTAATTTTTTTTTTTTTTGAAAATTTTTTTTTTTTTTGAAAAATTTTGAAGTGGAAAAAAAACTATTTTTAGTGAGAAACCACAAATACCAAAAATAGTGTTTAAAGTTTTTTATACTCATATATTTCATACATTAGGCCGGTCGCTTGAAACGCTGTATCTTCATTAAATTTGCTCCGATTTACTTGAAATTTTGACACAACACTCTCCATATGTTGTACTTTCAGAATTTTTTTTTTTAAAACCTGTCATCAGTCTGCATCCTTTTCTTGAAAGTTGATCATTGATTTCTCGTCCTCTAGTGGACAATATTTATAATTTTCTGTAGTACTTTATTACTCAAGAGTGTTTGTACTTAAATTTTTCGATTTACTTTTTTCTGGATGTATAATTTTCAACATCGCACTTATTGCCTTTTTTATGGAATGGAATAATAAAAGATAGCTTCCATTAGAAAGGGAAAGCGGAAGACTCCAAATACAATTGAAATAATTTATGATTGCAAAGTAGAGCTGCAAAACTATCGTTAGTGACGCCTTTCGATATTTTCGATAGTTTTTAGACAAAAATTCGATAAAATCGATCGTATTGGTTTCTCTTATTTCAATTAAATGAATGAAAAACAAAAAATAAAGGTAGAAGCTTCATTTGTTTAATTAAAAATATAAAAGCGGAAAATATAACTTAAATTAAATAACAATTTCAACATTTTTATTTTTGATTTAATAGACAGCTAGCTAGACAGCAGATGCATATTTTCAAAATGATTTTAATGCTACTCACGTCTTGATTTTAGGTAATTTAAGCTTAAGGTGGCTTAAAATGTGTTTTTTTTACCTTTTAAGGTAAGTTTTGTGTGGAACCTATACTATTGTTAAAACTGTCTTTGAGTTTTCTTACTTCTTAGGTTTAAAATTAACTATTCTAAGCATTTCTGAAATTTTTTAAGCGAAGATATACCATTTTGAATACATATGCTAAAGCTTTTAAACCGTCTACTGCCCAAAAATATGCTACGCATTATCACTATATTTGGCTAGTCATTTGAATTGAATTCCCATGAAAATGTTCAAATAAATCGATGGGCATTCCTATAGGCGGTACAAAATATGGTAATTTTAAGTGCATGTATTAAAAATGGAATAACTTAACTTACAAAATGTAAGAAATATAATTCAATATTTTTTTAAGGCTAAGAAATTTAATTTTACGATAATATAAAAGAGAGTTAAGACAAAAGGTACAGGTTTCCCATAAAACGTTGCTAAAAATGGTCAAAACAGGCATTTTATGCAAATTCAAGCTCAATTTACCAAAACTCAAGACGTGGTGAACCATTTCCGAAAACAGATTCAGGTTCAGCACACGAAAATAATCTAGAATCACCATCAATCCTTTAATATACAGGGCATTGTTGCCTCGTGTTATTTAATAATTCAGGTCTTTTATTTCAAAATTTTAGTTGATAATTTTGAGCATGTCTACAATTTTGGCTTTTAATGACGCCCGTCTATCACTTATAATGCCTCCAACTTTGCTGAACCTTTTTTTCAGATTCTGATGTTGTGGCAGGCATACAAAAACACCATTTTCACCAACAATTAGCTTTTTTGTATGGAGAAAGCTTGTTGTTAGCTATTAACGCATAACGCAGTCCTAGTGTAAATAGCCTTAAAGAAAGCACACGATTTTAAAGAGGTATGGACTGGATTTTAGAGCCGCCTACACCAGTGAATCTTCATCTAGGTGAAATGTTAACTACTAATTTGTGTAATATATCTGGCTTTCTTAAGCAAGTCTAACAAGCGATCTGCTTTCTCAACGGTAGCGAAGAATGCAACAGAATGAAATAATGTAGGGCCACTATCGATAGTGAAAAATTACAATCGATAGTGTGAGACGAAACCAAATATTCGATACCTCGATATTACTATCGATAATTTTGCAGCTCTATTCCGAAGTGCATCCGCACAGAATCTTAGTACACAGCCGAAAGGAGAGTACTTTCAGAGATCACGAGGCTAAAAATGCAAGTCGACAAATTCCACTGACAAGGGTTCGGTTGTTTCTCACAGTACCTAGAAGTCGAGTAATTTGACTTAAAAAACTCCGCAAGCAGATCGGCCATTGCTTGATCAGTGTTTGCTTTCGCATTACCATACAGCACCGAAGAGGGCACAGACTTACTCTTAGAGTTGTTAAATCTTCGCGCGAACCCCAGGCAAAATAGCAGCCCACCTCCCGCCCAACCGACCGAGAGGCGCAGCCGCCAACGTGCGACACGAAAACAGGATCGAAAAGTACAAAAGTAAAGTACGGGACAAATGATTTAAAATAGAGGTTTTTAAAGCAGGAAGAGAAAGTTCCGAATTGATTAAGCGGTAGAGTTTGTTGTAATCAGCACAGAGGACACGAAACGGATCATGCAAGGCATAGTTAGTAGCACAATGTTTCAGAGATAAGGGGACAAAGTTACGGGACAGTCTACAAGGAACATTAAGATTGATTTGGCTAACCAACTCCGATGAGTCGATTTCGCAATTAATTAGTCTATGTATGAAGATTACACCAAGCATAACTCTACGGTTAAGTAAGGAAGGAAGATTAATTAAAAGTAGTCTACTAGAGTAAGCTGGTAAACGGACCTCAGGATTCCAGTTCAAGCCCCGAAGGGCAAACAATAAGAATTGCTTTTGCACAGATTCTATTCTATCTTGATGGGTCGTATATTGCGGAGACCACACACATGAACCATACTCAAGTGTAGGACGGACAAGAGAAGTGTAAAGAATCTTGGTAGTGTAGGGATCGTCAAATTCTTTCGACCACCGCTTAATAAACCCAAGAACACTTCTGGCCTTATTAACAGTAGCAGTTACATGAAAGTTAAATTTAAGTTGATGGTCAAGAATAACCCCAAGATCATTTACTTCATTTAGGCGCTGCAATGCCACATTATCAAGCATGTAAGTGACTAATTGTGGTAAGCTTCTGTAAAATGTCATAACCTTACACTTCAAACTGTTAAGGTATAGAAGATTATCTTGACACCAAGAGTGAAATGCATCCAAGTCTGCTTGCAAATTATAGCGGGAAACCAAATCATTATATGTTAAACAAATTTTCACATCATCGGCGTACATAAGCACCCATGAGCCAAGACTGAAGGAAGATCATTGATAAAGATAGTAAAAAGCAATGGGCCCAAGTGACTTCCTTGGGGAACTCCAGAAGTAACCTGGATGCACTTAGAATATGAATTACGAAATAGATCTTTTTGGGTTCTACTACTTAGGTAATCAGAAATCCAACTGAGGAGGTTAGTTGGACAGCCGATTAAACTCAGTTTGTGAAGCAGCAAGGAGTGATTAACAGAATCAAAAGCCTTACTAAAATCAGTATAAATGACATCAGTCTGCATTTTACCTATGAACCCTTTGATCACTGAAGATGTGAATTCTAAAAGGTTAGTGGTAGTAGATCTTCGCTTCACAAATCCATGCTGGAAGGGTGAGATAATGGAACTACATAAATGTTGCAGTTGAGATGTTATAATTCTCTCAAAAGCCTTAGGAATTGCAGACAACTTGGAAATATCCCTATAATTTCCAACATCTGACTTATTACCTTTTTTATGGAGTGGAATAATAAAAGATTCCTTCCATAACAGAGGGAAAGCGGATGACTCCAAAGACAATTCAAACAATTTATGAATAGACTTACAAAGTGCATCCGCACAGAACCTAAGTTCACAGCCAGGCACTCCATCAGGGCCCGGTGCATACACGGGTTTCACAGAGTTAAGATCGCAAAGGAGCGAGCTTTCAGTGATAACGGGGCTAAAAATGCAATTAGACATATTCAACCCATACGGGTATGGTTGATTCGCAGAGTACCTAGAAGACGAGTAGGTTGACTCAAAGAACTCTGCAAACAGATCAGCTATTGCTTGATCAGTGTTTGCTTTAGCATTACCATATATAACCGAGGAGGGCAGGATGGATGACTTGCGTTTAGAGTTAACAAAAGAATAAAATTGTCTAGGATTTCGCGAAAATTGAAGTCTGCAACGGTCAAGATAATCTTTATAGCATTGAGCATTAAGCACATTAAAGCTAGAACGGGCAGGATTTTGCGGGAGCTGAAGCCTGCAACTGTTAAGATAGTTTTTATAGCATTGTGCTTTAAGCACATTAAAGCTAAAGCCCCTGAAGTGATATTTTTCCAATATCGAAATAAATATTGGCATAGATACTTTCAAAATATCCGACAACCCTACTTAATACTTTTGGTACATAGTATGAATGGGTATCAAAACAATTCCGGCTCCAGGAACTGGGACCTTACAACGTATAATGAGTTCATAAAGGTGATTTTGAAGCGATGATCATAGAATAATGTTGTGAATTTGAGAAATTGCTAGGCTAAAGTTTGCGGACAGTAAAAGTACAAAGTTACTATAAGATTTATGCTGATAATGCACCCATTGATTCTGTTATTTTAATTATGTAAAAGTAACTATATTAATTAATTGACTTTTATCATTGCAATAAAGTGAAATTTTTCCCTTGCCTTGAGGGATAAAATATTAAAATTAATTGAAAACGGTTGTCTGACACGTTTACTGTCGACTTCCGCTTAGCATCGGCCTATCCAATCCACCATGACCAAATCCATCAATTGCACGCACAATGGAGAATGCATTTGCACACAATTACCATTTGGCTGCACATCCAATTGCAACATGAGCTGGACAGTATCGCGTTGGGGCATTCAAAGAGTGGGCCGCAAATTAAACCGTGGTTTTGGTCGCTCACACAATGCCCATTGCCCATGCAAGTTGTTGCCCTTAAATGCACTGGACTCTGACAGAGATGAAATTTAATTGAATTATTGAGTAACAAAGGAAGTTTTTGGTGTGGGAACTTTGAGGCATTGGATTTAAATAACCCAAAGTTTTTCTACAGCCACATTACCTTCTTTTCTTGATGGAAATTCCATGGAGTATTACGAAATCAACGAGAACCAGTACAGAAAAAAACCCCTACAAAGCACACAGGGCAAAGGCGCAAAGCTTAAAGCATGAAACACTTGAGAATTGTTTTGCACTTTTATGTTTGGGGTTTGCTTTCCTCATTTTTTTTTGTACTTATTATTCTCTATTGTGCGTTGTGTATGCACGAAAAATATTTTACGCCTCGTCGGTCCGACGCCATTTTGCGTTGACGAGAGCCATGAACATGAATGCAAATGGCTGGGAAAATTCCTTTGCAGCCTGGGGAGTGCAATACTGGTCTGTTGGCTTTGTTCTGTTTTGCTGGCATTTTCTGAAAATCGACAAACACATAAAACTCAATTTTAATAGGCAACACGCAAATATATGCAAATAAAATGTCATAAAACAATGGTTGGACCATGGAGACCATGGAGGAGGAAACAAGCAAACAAACAAAATGGAAAAATTAAGGAGGCAAGCAAAGGGACCATTTCAAACTGGATTTTGTTATACGCTGAGTTTTATTTTCTTAAAATTTTAAACTGCCGGCTAGAGGCTGTCCCCTAACTTTAAAGCGGTGTCTGCTCGTATCTTATGCTGATTCAAGAACTTTGCGGTTTTATTGTCAGGTTCATATAAATTATTTGACCAAAATTTGCAAATTTTAGTATTATTTATAAAGGTTTTTAAATCAGTCACAGTAAAAGAATCGTGAAAGGCACAAATTTAGGGCCGACTTGCATCAGTTCCAAACAAGATTGTTACCGTGAATTTTTCGAGTTACATTCTTCAACTCATATATACCATTATCAAAATATTTAACATTATCAAAAATCCGTTTCAAATTTGCTTTACAATTATGATTTATCTGAAAGCACAACAATAGGAAAAATCACTTGCCACATGAGACATCAACTGTTTCCAAAAGTGTATTAACCCAAGGTGATTGAATGAAATCACAGTTCTTATTCATAAGAACAATGGTTTCGATATTTCGTTTTTAGGTTCCCAAATAAAAGAAAAGAGATGGTCGCTGGTTTAGGGATTTCGGGATTCCTGCGGGACCTGAAAAAAATTTCGGAATCGGGCGGGACGGGTTTGATGGGAGGCATAGCTCGGGTCGGGATCGGGACGGGACTGGATCAAATTTCTTTCCCACGTCCATCTCTAATTTATACATTAAGGTTCAATGCCACTATTAAGATATGGATAATTGCATATAATTTTCAAGTCTCACAGTTCATTTGGTGCCACATTAAAAGTTATCAATCACACACATAAATTTGTCAGGTATAAAGTAAATTACTGTTGGACCGACTTTCTTACTTTTTATGCACTTGCTATTTTCACACACAATATAGAACTCGGTTAAGGGAAAATGTCATATGACAGTGTTAAAGTAAGTGAAAGATATTGGCATTTCCACAGAAAGGTCCAAAAAGTGACAAAAAAAAATATTTAAAAACACTTAGGGTATTCACGACCTCCTGTTGAACTGCGAAAAAGTTGAATTGAGGAATTTTAAACATTGTCAATCATGAGCAACCCTTTTTGTGAAAATTTTAGTTTAGTTGTTAATTATTTTTTTATTTATAAAATTAAAAGTTAGCAATTCGGCTGCTGACTCGATCAAATTAGTATTAAAATAGCAAAGCAAAGCGATAAAAACATATTGACCGAATTTAAAAAATAAGTTTCCTTGTAAACCAATAAAAATGTTGGTGCTTCTACGGAGACTGTCGGAGCTCCTTATCTGGCATGAAGCTTCCAAAAGTCTTGTGTTTTCAGCAGAGACCTGCTACAAGCCACTAATGTTCGATCAAACTCGGGCCCTTACTTGGTTTGGTTGTGCTCGTCTGCCTTGGTTCGACTCACTCGAAATGATCGCAAGCACATTGAGAGCTAGGAAGCTCTGTGCTTCGCACGAGTAATAATATGAACAAGCTCGCTTAATCTGTTCATAACACTAGTCATAACAAGCCATTTGCCAGCAATGGGCAAGCCTTTTCAAGCTACACTCGTGCTTACTCGCACTCGCAGCAAAATTTACTCGCACTTACTTGGCTTGCTGACGGCGAGCTTCGACAAGCGTCTTATGCAATTGTTGTTGAAAACTTCAAAGTGCAACGAGCCGTCACGAGTAGACTCGCTCAGCGCTCAAGGCGTGTCAAGCTCGAGTGATGCCCACACATAGCCCGAGTATACTTAAGGGAGATAAAACTTGCAGAGAAGGCTAACGGAATACCATGAAGAGAAGAAATCTCTATGTTCTTTGTTCAATTTGCAATGCTGCAATCTTAAAAATGGCTAAGGGTAATATTGTAATTGAAATTTCTTTAAAAAAAATATGCCTTACTGAGATTTGAACACAGGTCTTCCTGCGTTTTAGTTAAAGGCCTTGACCTGTACCCCACTGCCGACAATACAGAAATGCTAACCAAATTTGCTATAGGAATTCAGGCAAGGAGGCTGATGACACTTAAATCAAGTCTAGTTATTATTATCCCCGAACATTTTTGACCAGTAAAGTAAAACTGTTTACTTCTAAATTGAACAGGATACGTTTATAAGATGACACAGTGCACCACAAAATTTTGATACCAACGAGACCCAATAAATTTGAAATGTACTTATGGTAGTAGAAAAAACCTGGCTGGGTTGGGTCTGATTGGCGAAGCTTTTTTTGTAATAGACTCCTGAAGTTTTCAAAGGAAAATTGAATTCTTTGAAAAAATGTTTTGTTGTTCAGGTCTTTTAAACTATTTGGAATTTTACTTTACTGTCTTCAGCTATTTTACAGCTCTTAATCGGGCCTACAAATCCCTTCTTTTGATCAGCTCAAAATAATAACGAGATCACGACTATTATAAAAATATCAACCTTTTCCGATGTTTTATTTCACGAACTTCACTTTTATGTTGGAAATCGCCACAGAGATTGTAGATACAAAATAAGAGAAAGATTTTTATGAACCAAAACCATTTCATTCGATTACACTATGCAACAAATTTTTAATCCTGGCTTTTAAGCAGTTGATTCTCATGTAAAATTTTACGCTGAAATCTGCTCTAAAACCAGAGCAATAAAACCAGAGCAATAAAACCAGAGAAAATTGCATTTTAGTAAACCTACCTTTTTTCAAAACAACAAAAAATCAATTGTAAAATGTCCCGGATATAAAAATTATTGAAATTTTGTTGCATAGATACAAATTGAAGTTTAAATAAAACTCGTAAAATTAATTTTTCGTCTGGTTCAAACATTGGATCGTTGGGATTGTTCTGCTCTCTAAATATCGTCACTGTCTCCGGACTCTGTGCTTTTTGTGGTTGATTTGCTTCGGAATGTGGCGGTGGAAGAGAGGCCGTTGCATTTCTCCTAAGTCAATTTGGATCTGTCAACCAGCTTAAAATATAACAGTAGCAACGTCTGCATACTGTATTTGGCGTCCACGAACGATTAAACCGATCCGGTTTAACAGAGTAGTACAGTATGTACGCACTTTTAAGCTCCGAGGTTAAATTTCTAATGTCACTTAACAGAGAACACTTGACAAAAATTGAAAATAAACTTGATCTGCCTGCAAGTATAAGAAACATATGTTCCAAACATGTCAAACCTCTATTTCTTACCATCTCTGAGATCGGTTTGTTCATACGGACAGACGGACAGGCAGACAGACGGACGGAAAGACGGACTCTTTTGCACAAACTTAATATACTCTGTGTACCTCTGGTACAGAGTATAAAAACCTTAGCCAATCAGCCAGGGTTTTTCTACTACTTTAAGTACCTTTCAAAATTGGTGGGTCTCGTTGGTATCAAAAAAATTTTGTTGAAAAATAGTTTACAGTGTAATCGTCTCGGATTTCGGAACAGGTCCGTCAAACGAATGGCAAATGGAACGCTCGACATTTGGCAGTTGGCGCAGCATTAAAACGCAATTTTATTGCATACCCTCGGGGGCTGTGGCGGCGCCATTATTGTCTTAAGGAACCGCCAATGACGATGGGCAACGACAGCGCAGCGAACCGAAATTCAAGACAAGAAAATGCCAACTATGAAAGAACAAGAAAAAGGCCCAAGTAAATAGGTGGGAGCAAGGCGAAAACTAAACGCTGGCACTAAAACGCTACGTTAAACACATTAGTTTTATGCTATTGTTTTTATTTGTCTGCTGTGCTTTGGCTACTTCTATTGCTGCTTCCTTTTCGGTCTCTTGTTTCGTTTTGTTTCTCATTTTGGTCATTGCCTGACAATAATAAGACGATAAGTTTGTCTGCTACAGTCTGATAAGATTTTATTGGTTCCTTTATATAAAAAGAAGTACAGGAAGTGCTCTGGGTAGAGCATACATACATTTCGGCTACCTGAACTTTGGCCTACAATAAAAAAAAAAACACTCAGAAAAACATTTTCAACAGTTTTAAAGCCCCCCTTCGTTTTAAGTATGCATATTCAAATTGCACATCGGTTTATGTAAATACGTGTTATTCTCATCTACGCCATTCTTACATGCTGATAATCACTTATACGCACACAAGCACACCCATACTCGGCTGTTCACTTTGTGCTCGTGCCGGTGTACTGGGAATAAGCTGCCTGCTGTGCCTGGGCTTAAAGAGTAACCCTGGGTAAAATAAAAGCAAGTGCCAAGTGGCGCATGTGCCAGTCAAAGGCAGAAACGTGAAGTTCTGTTGCGTCTTGGGGAATACGCGGCGTATGCGCGATTTTAGTGTGATTGTTTGCTTAGCTTTTGCAGTAAATCCTCCTGTCCTGTGTTTTGTTTGACACTGCTATTGCTTTTGCTTTCGCATGCATAGATTTAAGCCGATCTGCTTTAATATGCTTCCATTTATGTGACGCCCATGCAGGCAGGCGTTCCGCCTTATCTTTTTAAACAGTACATCGACGTAGATTTGAAAGTATTCATTTGATCTGAAACTTTGTCAATGTCAACGAATGTTAGCCGGCACCTCTGTCGACGCTTGACGTGTAACATCAAAGACCTATTTCTCATAAGCTACATGTTAGTATCAAAAGTTCTTTATTTATAAAACATAAAATATATATAGTAGGTCGGGTCAGTTTGTATGGATAAGGAAAATAAACCAAAAAGTATAGCTGAAATGTAATCTGCGGTAAGTTCTAAGAGTTTTTTCCCAAGAAACCATAGGTGTAAAATCAATTTCTAGGTCCCACCTAGCGAGGTCAAGCGAGGTTAAAAACCATTACAAAAATACGTAATTTGTTGACATTCTCTGGTCACACTGCTGCAGCGATGGGAATTTATCGATATCAAGTAAAACTTCTGTTTAGAAAACCAGGTCATTTGCCGCTGGTTTGAGGATCAAATTTGACCGGCGGTTGGAACCTTTGAGAAATGGACCCATAAAATACTAAAAAGCAGAGCTGTAAATTACGAATACCTTTTTTTGTAATATAATGAGAAAAAAGATTTGGGGAACTCAATCCGCACAAGCTTTTAGAAGGTTAACAAAGACTGGAACGGGAACAGTATGCCAACTGGCTGGGAAAAGTTATATTACTAGTAAGACAAATATATTCCATTTAGCGTGAGCAAGCAGACGGCCTATTGCCTCAGGGTGTCGGCGTCTCCGTATCCGAGTTGTCGCCAGCTCATTGGTTCCAAAAATCCCAAATTCAAACCCAATAAACAGAATCACTTTAAGCCGATCCGGGACCACCCTGTTTTCAATCCTGCTTAGGATTGATTTTTTTTCTGTGTATCCCGCGTTATGCCCAAGTAACTGACAGAGTGCTTATATGGAATGACTGAGTCGTTCAGCTTAACCTAGGGTGCTTTTTTTGAGAGGATTCAGTGCGGCTTTTTCCGGATTGCTGCGTGTTCACGGTATACCGAGCACTAAACGGCCAAAAATTGAGCTGTTATGACGCTACGTTTTTTTGTTTTTTAGAATTCATTTTGGCGTTATACAGGTGTGATATTGTGTTTTATCAGTACTTGGCAGTGTCCATTTGGGCTTACCGATAATGTAAAAGTGTTTTAATGTAGCGATGGGACTGTAAGCCAGGAATGCTGTGTCATCAGCATAAGTGGCTATAAGTGTGTTTTGGGCGTCTGGAACTTTCTTGGGGTACTGCAGCTCCAACGCGGCGGATACTCGAGAGATCGTCCCTCAGCTGAACCATGAAGCAACGTCCTTCGAGAAAGGAGCGCATCAAAACAAAACAAACTGCACAGTTGGGAGTAGAGACTTTAGCTTGAAAGCCATGCAGTCGTGCTAAACGCGATCGCGTTTTTTGTGAAAAAAACGATTTTTACTTTGACCTTTTTTCCAACCGATTGGTCCTATATCGATCGGCAGCTATGTGCTATAGTCATCAGATTTTGACAAAACTTTGTAGAATCAGGTAAATAGTTGACGAATTTCAAGGCAATACCATTAAAAACAAAAAAGTTTTTCGTACGAAGAATATTTTTCAGACCTATCTTCTTTATGGGGGCTTCACTAAATAGTTGACCGATTTTCAAACAAACTTAGTAGAATAACGAAAAATCATACAAACCCAATAAATACGAAGTTTGGTTACGTTTCCATTAAAAACAAACAAGTTTTTCTCACTAAAGTTTTTCGCCGTCGTTTCTTGGGCTGTGCGTATTCGGTCCAAGTCTAGGTTGTTTCAAAATGCTGTGTATCTTTGGCGTTGTCTTTGAAGATAGAGTTTTTGGATTGTAGCTTATCCTTTATAAGGGAAAATAGTTTTGGTTCTGGTTTGTGGTGTTGGTGTTGTTTCCAGGCATAGCCCAGCTCTTTCTCAATCGGGTCGAGTGGTGGCAATCCTGGGTTGTCGGTTAATACTGAAAAGCCGGGGCAACGCTGACGAATTAGGATCATCAAGTACAAGTATTATTTCGTAAACCCTATGTATTCACAGATAAATGGCATTACAATGATGTAGTATTTTATTTAGGTAGACAAAAACTTGGTTTACCACAGATAACTTAACAAAATTAACAATTTGGTATAGTTTTTTAATCTAATACAGAACATTGAGAGTTTAATAATAAATTGATTTGAAAAAAAACCGATAACAAACTAAAAAAACAAAAAAAAAAACCAAGAAACAGTTTTCAAACTCCCAAACACCACCCTAATTACGCCATCCTTGAAACCGTGCGTATTGTAGAATGTGTAGAGCAATCAGAGTTCGAGAATGAAGCCAATGCAATATGTTGTAGTCTGGAAGCCTTAATTTATTTGGAAAAACGTGTCGGAGGAGTTAAACCAGACAGATTTTTAAAAGCGACCAAAGGAAATAAAACTGTATATTTTCTTAGTTTTTTGAAGTTTTTGTCGAAGTCAGAGTAGCCGCCCAAACCGATCACATAACGAATCGTAGACCGTAGCTCAAATATTTTCATGTCTATAATTTTTGTTGAACCGAACCGGAATCTTTCGTTCAAAACAGGTTCAGCTTTTTTTTTTAAAAATAGGGGAAAGCTAACTTCGGCTTGGCCGAGTTTAGTATACCTGCAGCATACATTGAAAGCAAAACGGTTTTTTTAACTAAAACTACCTTTCGAACCTTACTTTTCTATGGGGCTATACCATATTCGACCAAGCTTAGTGAAATTATGGACGAGTACGTAATTTGGGTCGTTGTAGATTGTGTAAAACAATTAAAATAAGATAAGATAAGCGTCATTGAAAACAAAGGTTTCAAAATTGACCGATCTATAGGTATGAAGTACGATTTTGACAATGTGCATGGTAGCATAAAAATTATTTAAGAATAAAAAAAACTTCTGAGTATAAATGTCAACCAAACTAGGATAGGAAGCAACTTGAGTGTGCGTCATGAAAACAATTTTTTCATAAAAATTTTCGACGTGTCATGCTTTCGGCAAGTATTTAAGCGTGGTGTGGAAGCTCAAACGGGGGTGCAAAGTAAGTTTAGTTGGGATGTCCGTGAATTATAATACTCTCAAGGGTTAAAGGCCGGTTGCCAAAAGCGGGCTCAAGCTGTCCTGATCCGGATGAGTTATTCTAGCGGCCACTTTAGGTTAGAGATATAGTGTGTTCATGTAATGTAAACCGCTCCTTGTCTTTATCCTGAACACCAAAAGCCACACTCTTTAATCTAACGATCTCTGTAGAGTCAGAGATTATTTTAAAATTTACTATCAGGGTAGTCAAATAGACATTCTTAATATAAATTGTCCCATACTAAAAAAGAGCTAGATAAAAAATAATTTAGGATAAAAATTAAGTAATTAAATAGGAAGAGTTACATAACAGCTCAACTAAAAAGGTAGATATTGTGTAAGTATGCTTCACATCCATGACTCATCATCACGGCAGGTGGCGGCTGAAATAAACTCTATTTTTCGCATGACGTGAAAAATGGTATATAGGTGTTAAACTAAGTACATTTTTATTAGAAAAGATGCTCGAAAATTATTATTTATTTTTTTTCACTTATTTTATTTATTTTATCAAAGTAACAATTCTATGTCATTTGGTGGTGTCACAGAAATCTCTAGAGATTTTCGTTTAAGCGATTTCAGTTCGAATAAAAACTGATGCTGCTTTTTATTTAGGGCCTTGGTAATTAAACTGTTCAAATAAATCACATACTTTATTTGACTTTTACCAATGACTATTAAATGTATAGATGAGACTTCTCATTCAAACCATTTGTAAGCCAGGCAAGCAAATTGCTTGAACCAAGCATTGGTAAAAACGGTACACATTCTAAAAATTATAATCATCATTTAATTGACATAAGAAAAGTAGTTAGGGACGCCTAGAGAAATTTTTTAAAGTTATGTGGCTCCGACATAAGTTTGCTAATATATATTTCAGCCGCTTAACGGTCTCGGCCTCGGCTATTAGTGCTCGCCAGTCGTTTCTGTTTTTAACGAGGTGACTCCAGTTTGTGGTGGGAGTTTGTCAATGTCTTGCCGCACCATCTCAAATTCGGTCTTACCCACCAGCCGGAAAAGATAGCGATGTACATGGGTTCTTTCTAGGGGTAATCCCCTTAGTATACACCAAAGGAGCTGCCGAAACAAAAACTTCATATAAAAAACACAAAACTTTTGGCTCCAAAGCAATTTAGCGCTTGCTTTGTTTGTACACACTTCCAACAAAAGGTCTCAAGAAAAGACCATCAATATACTATATTGGTATTTTTCAGTATATTTACCTATAACTCAAGAAATATTGGATATTAGTTCTTTGAAGAGATATCGCTCATTGCCGATGTACACATTTGCTTTATCGAGTAAATTTGTAAATATTTTGCCATCACTTATAGAATTGCCAAAGCAAAAGTTGGAAAAAAAGCTGTAAAGTGCAAACGATTGTTTTGGAACCTTAGTGACATAGGTCACAGCAATTTAGGCTTCTGGAAAAGTGCGTGGGACGATATTGGAGCGCTGATAGGACGGGACAGTAAGTAAATTATTCAAATGTTGGCCATGAGACTAATCTGTTCATATTAATAAATTGTTAATGAGTGCAAGAAAGCGAGGATATCGCTGTGATAAAGTTTCCGCTACCACCGAAACAGGCTCTTCCTCCTTGATTGCTGCCACTGCTAGTCCGATCATGACAGCGCAAAACAGAATGCCTTGTCTTCTCTCTACATTCTTTGTAGTTATTTTTAAGACATTAAAAATCGAAAATAAACACTTGGCAGTGTGAATATAATTTTTACATCTGGGCACACTGGGCCAAAACAAGAGAATTGCCCCTTTTGGTAATTTTGGTTTTGGCAGCACCTTTGTTGAGGTGAATACTTAGCTTAAAGGTTTATTTTGATTTCGATTCTGATTTTGTTTTGTTTGAGAGTTTTCTAGGCATTTTCTACAAGTCATCTGGTCACACCGAAATTATAGTCAGAATCAGAATCAAAATCACTTGCAGGAATACCCCTTCTACTTTGTTCACCATTCTATAGGCTCTTGATTAGGAACAAAATGGTTTCTATTCTCTGCATTAAACATTGTCTTAATGCCAAATATATCGACCCAAAAATTATAATAAATTGTTTGAAGTTATTATTGAATGAAAAAGAATCTGCCATCAACTAAAGTTGATTAAGAAATCTCAAATGAATATAAATATTTGTCTTGCAACATATCAATTTTACATGATTATATAAGCTAAGTAGACTAATTGACTGATATACCTATTTAATAATTACAATTTTGAATCGATTCTCCCAACCCTCAGCAAGTACATAAATTTGACTAATTGACAAGCGTAAAGCTTCAACATAAATAATAGATAGTTGTTATAATTGTAACAAATAAAAAATAATTGATGCGTATGCCAATTAAATTTCAATTTAAATTGCGACGCGATTGTTCGCCCTGATTGCAGTCGTTATAGTATTATTTTCACTGTTGTTGTTGCTGCTGTGGCTGCCATTTGGCCGATGCCATAAATTGAATAACACAGGCAAATGCACACAAGCGCACACGCCCAGAGTCCGGACTTCTTTCTAGGCTCACTGCATCCCCTGTGTACCCCGAGTCCTCTGTGCACTGATTATTGTAATAAGTAGACCAATTAAAACTCTTACGCTTTTATAAACTTAATTATAGTCACAGCAACAACCACAGGAACGATGTTGACTATCGCCCATCAGTCCCGGCATCGTTGGGTTTGCTGTTGTTTGTCTTGTTGGAAGTAATTGAGGCGTGACATTGTTGTTGCATCGTTTGCATTATGCAAAAGGAGAATTATTCAAATTGGCTACACATTCCACTGATTCGATGGCACGTGGCGTATGAGCGATATGCCAAGGATTAATTAGCTGCGAATTCCGTCTAACAGCCTGGAGCCAGTAAACGAACTTTTAGTGGTGACATTATGCACGGAGGCCTGTGTGTTGGACTGGGGGCAGGAATGGCCACAGCTTCCATGTACTCACACACATACATACGTATTTCGAACTGTATTTACATCCATGTCGTCACCAGTTGGGTCATACTCGGCATTGTATGGCTGCCCTTTGGCCGCACTGCCCAAAGGCAATCATTTTCATTTCTTGCGTCATTTTGGATGAAAGCAGTGTTAACATTTGACATTTTACAGCATCATCAGAGACAGAGAGGATAACGACCAACTTTACAATCAACAAGAGATGTGAACATTGGTGATTGCCCCTGGCATTGGTGTTTCTTTTTCAAATGTTCTTTTTATACCCTTGCAGAGGGTATTATAAAATTGTCCGTCTGTCTGTTTCTATGCTATCTCCTCCGTCGGTATCAAAGCTATCTTCACCAAACTTTGCACGGTACAAATACGCTGCACGTTTGTCGGAACCGGCCGGATCGGATGACTATAGCATATATTTGTCATAGGAACGATCGGTCGAAAAACTAGTTTTAGTGAGAAAAACTTTTTTGTTTTCAATGAAAACGCCTCCAAACTTCGTATTTCTTAGTTTACTATGCTTTTCCATGATTCCAAAAAATTTGGTCGAAGTCGGACATCTATATAGTATAGCTGTTATAGAAAAGTAGTCTGAAAAGTATTCTTAGTTAGAAAAACTTTTTTATTTTCAATGGAACGATTCTACAAAGTAAAGTCAAAATCGGATGACTACAGCATATAGCTGCCATAGGAACGATCAGTCGGAAAACTAGTTCTTGTGAGAAAAATTTTTTTGTTTTTCATGGAAACGGCCCCCTTCAAAGTTTTTTCAAAATCGGATGACTATAGCATATAGCTGCAGTATGAATGATCGTTCGAAAAAGAAGTTCTAGTGTGAAAAACTTTTTTGTTTTAAATGGAATCGCCTTCAAAAATGTACATGTACATGCTTTTCCAAGATTCCAATAAATTTGGTCGAAATCGGACATCTATATAGTATAGCTCCCATAGAAAAGTAAGGTCCCAAAATAAATTCTAGTTGGAAAAACTTTTTTGTTTTCAATGGAGGCTGCAAGGGTATAAAAACTTTCGGCCGCGCCGAAGTTAAATTTCGCCTATTTTTATACCCTAGTAGAGGGTATGACAATTTTGTCCATATATTTAGAACGCATAGCAGGAAGCGTCTATAAATAGTCTTGAGCAGCATCAAAAGGCAAATCGATTTAGACATGGCCGTCTGACCGAAGGAATTAAGAGCTAGAGGCTGGAAGAGTATGGAACGTAGAGTCCTTTGACTTTCAGGGAGACACTCACAACAATCGAAATGAAGCACTTCTCAACCGCCAAAAACGAATCATTCAATCTTAACTGTGACAATGATTTAATTATGGACAATAAGTTCAATATTTAGGTCTGTTTACTTATGATCCTGGTTTTGGCAAATACAGGTGGATTTGGTGAGTTTACATTGCTCATTATGAGCAAATGCAAATGAAAATAAAAGAACATGAAAAACGGCCCTTAAAGAACATTTCGTCTTAACTTAAGCTAGGTGTAGAAAGTGTTGAGTTTTGGCTAAAAAAAGTTAGATTTTCTCGCCCTCTTTGTACTGGTAAAATAATTAGGCATCCATCTGTACTATTTAGGCCCGATTTCTCAATGTGCGGTTAGTCAACTTGACCGGCAGGTAAACCGAATTTGAGCGTCTCATGCTGTGTGTGGCGTAACCGAAGGAACAGACTTAACTGCAGCTCGAGCACGGGTTAAAGTTAACAGCGAATTCAGTCCCAATAAAGTTATGGATATTTTTTATCGTTATACAAACAGCTGGCACCAACATTTGTTTTGTTTATTTTATTATTTGCTGCCACAAAATTTTTATGAATAAACAAATTTTTCAACTCCACGCAATGGAAATCGTATTTAAAGAGGCAGAGATATGAATAAATAATGCAAGAGAGAACAGGAAGAGGCCTAATTACTTAACTGATCTGGTTGATGCCACATTAATTCAGTGATTCAGGTTGACAAAATCTACATGTAAAATAATCTGTGCAAGTATTAGAGATTAAGTTAAAGCCTTAACTTCAGCTGCAGTTCAATTTGTTGTGACTAGGATTGTTAGCAGGACTTTGCCGCGCTGCGTTCTTATGCATGTGGCAACTTCCTTGCCACTGCAGGAAAACAAGTATTCAGCAGAAAAATCCGATTTACGATTACTGATTTACGACTAGTGGCCGGAGTGGCTCAGCGGTTAGTGTGCGCGACTGCTGAGCATGAGGTCGTGGGTTCGATCCCGCCTCGGAACATCTAATGAAAAGTTTTTTTCTTTGAATAAAACTTTACACCCGGCCACACCTCTTGCTGTTGGCGCCAGCATTGCAGTAATTAGCCATGAAAAGCTTCTCAAAAACTGCCGTTCGGATTCGGCGTTAAACTGTAGGTCCCTTTCTCTTGTGCTAAAATTAGAGATTGAAAGAGGCTCGGCTTTGGCCCCTTGGGGCTGTTGTCATCTTGACAAGCCGATTTTACTTTACTTTTACTTTACTTACGACTTGCAATTTCTGATGATTCTCTGTTGAATGACACTGAATGCTTAGCTTAGGTTATTCGCTGACTTATTATATTTGGTCAAAAATACATTGTCACAATTTTTGAGGGCAGATAATTCTCAATTTTGGCGTTAACAGTTGGGCGTAATGTCGATAAACTGTCTCACCAATCATGATTACCAAATTTATCAGTCGCAATCGGCAATCACTGTATTCACCGCTTAAAATCGGCATTCATAAATCAGTAATCGAAAATCGGATTTATCTGCTGAATACGCCCATTTTTAATAAATTTTTCGACAATATATTAACATTCTAGCTCAATACCCGGCGTCGCCCGGGGCCTTTGCATAACGAGCATATGTTTCAAGTTCCAACTGGTTGCAAATCGACATTAACATTAGAACACGTCCAAACTTGTTCGAAACCAGTTTTAAATAGGAAAGATATCAGACTTCGTATATCAAACGCACACACAAAATTTCCAGTTTATAGTTTAAGTAAATTTGGAAATTCGGTTTATGTTTAACACTCACATTATAAGCCTTCGGTCGAAAAACTAGTTTTAGTGAAAAAAACTTTTTGTTTTCAAAGGAAACACCTCCAAACTTCGTATTTTTTAGTTTGCTATGTTTTTCCACTAAGTTTGGTCGAAGTCGGAAATGTATATAGTATAGCTGTCATTGAAAAGTAAGAAAGTAGTCTTAGCTAGAAAAACTTTTTTGACTTCAATGGAAATGTCCTAAAACTTACAAATTTTGGTGAAAATCGGATGACTGTAGAATATAGCTCCCATAGTAACTATCGGCCGAAAAACTAGTTCTATTGGGAAATTTTTTTTTTGTTTTCAATAGAAACGTCCTTATCATTGGCATATACTTATTTATACACTTTTGAGCAATTCTAAAACGTTTTATCGAAATCGGATGACTATAGCATATAAATGCGGTACGAATGATCGGTCGAAAAAAAAGTTCTAGTGAGAAGAACTATTTTGTTTTAAATGGGATCGCCTCCAAATTTCGTAATTGTTAGTTTGATATGCTTTTCCATGATTTCAGTTTGGTCGAAGTCGGACATCTATATAGTAAAGCTCCCATAGAAAAGTAAGGTCCGAAAAAGAGGCTTAATTAGAAAAATATTTTTGTTTTCAAAGGAGGCTTCAAGGGTGAACAGTACTTCGGCGAAGTTAACTTTCCCTATTTTTATACTCTGTACCAGAGGTACACAGAGAATATTAAGTTTGCGGCAAAGTATGTAACAATAAAGTATGTATATTCTTGATCAGCATCAACAGCCGAGTCGATATAGCCATCAACAGCCGATGCGATATTGACTTCTTATACTTACAGGTAGATCAAATTTATTTTCAATTTTCGCCACGCCCCCTCCCACCCCCGTAGTTTAGAAAAACATCATATCTCCGTCTTTTGGACATATTTTGAAATCAAGATTATATTTCGATCCGCCAAAGGAATGGTAAAGATCGGATGAACGGTGGTGAGTTATAAGGAAAACAAACCGGTGGCAACGGGGATGGGCAGCTCTTCACAGGTACAGAGTATATTATAGTCGGGCTTGACCGACTTTCTTTCTTTTTTTAGTTTCGGTATGTTCTTCAAAAATAGCGGGGTGCGAAGGCGTAAGCAATTTATGATTTGGACTGCGTTACTTAAACTTGACTTTTGAACGGAGTGTGGTGCAGCGGGTAGTGTATTTCCCTGCTGTACAAGATGAAGTGGGTTCGATCCCGCCTCGGGACATTTAATGGAAAAGTTTTTTCATGAAAGACTTACCCTTATTGGCGTCAGCTTTAAAGTAACTAGAAATAAATAAGCTTCTCAAAAAAACTTTGCCATTTGGATTCGGCGTAAAACTGTAGGTGCTTTCTTTATCTTTTGCGAAAATTAGAAGCACACAAGCAAAGAGATTTGAGAGGTGCTCATAAATATGGAAGATTCGGTTCCCAAACCGAAGCGATTTTGAGGGGTTTGGTTCTGCACCAGGTTGTAGCCTTATCTGCTGGAACACCTTCACAAGATGGCTTAATCATTTGACACTTTTTATACCCGTTACTCGTAGAGTAAAATGGGTATACTAAAGTCGTGCAAATGTATGTAACAGGCAGAAGGAAGCATCTCCGACTCCATAAAGTATACATATTCCTGATCAGCATCAACAGCCGAGTCGATATAGCCATGTCCGTCTGTTCGTCAGTATGTATGAACACCTAGATCTCGGAGACTAGAAGAGCTAGAGCCACCAAATTTTGCATGTAGACTCCTATTGTCCCTACGCAGATCAAGTTTATTTCAAATTTTGGCCACGCCCCTCTTCCGCCCCCACAATAAAAAATGAATGAATGAATAAAAAATTGCATAACTCCAACAATTTTGAAGATATCAAGCTCATATTTTGTAGTGTACTTTATGTGTAGAGATCGGATAATAATTGGCAAAGTTATGAAAGTTATACAAAATGTTGCATCCTTTTTGGCGCAACATGCGCTGTTTGCTTACATAATGTTGAAATGTTCTTATTAATGTTAATGCTCTGTTATTTTACATAAGGGAAGGCTAAACAACTTTAATGTCCCTGAGTAAATGAGTACATCGACCGGACCGACTTTACCTCGTTTTGTTTAACTTAATAACTTAAAGAGGAACATTTGTTCATTTAAATTGTTTCAAGTATTACAATAATATTAAATGCCAGTTTAATTTCAGTCTTATTAGTGCTTTTGAGCTGGCAACTCACACCATTTGCTAATTTAACATAAATACCGCTTTTGCTCTGTTAATGGTCGATTCTGGCAGATTTTAATTTTAGCTCTCATTAATCTAGGCTATGTTGGCATTTGACAATTCAAATTGCTTGTTTAATTTCGTCCGCTTCTGTGCGCAAAATTGGGTTTCAACAATGCCGGCTGATTCTGCACTGGGTTATTGACTACCCAATGTGCCACACGTATATCCAACTCCAAATCGGGCCTCTGTTGCACGTTTTTGGGTCGTGTGCCGCTTTACTTAATAACACTTCCAGACACACATTCTTTCATGTGCATACTAATGTGTGCGTATTAAATACACGCCAGGAGCAGGCCGAAATGGCTGCTTAGCTGCTGATGGCTGTTGACTTGTCATTTCCCCGATTATTGATTTTTGTTGACTTTAAGTGCAGCACACCCACGGGAAACTCGAAACGCAAGACATCGACACCAGGGCCAGGTGTTGTGATGGCGGTGGCACATGTGAGCCGCGAGCTCACCAGAGATTCGTACATGTCTTCGACTAGGACAGAGGTGATATCATCAAGGTCAAACATACAAAAAGACCTAAATACGTCGCACTAAATTGAGCGTCTCAGCGTTAACGAGCAGCAGTGACGACGACTACGACGGCGCCGGCAGTGACGACCAAAAGCCACTAAAGCTAAAGTCGTGCACCGGACATGGCCATGCGACATTTGCTTAATGTTGGGTCACCTCTCCCACGTTCTCGCCCGACTCTAGGCGCCACAGCCGCCACATGCGGCGCCATGCAATAAAAACTAAGCGCCAGCGGCTCTCCGCCCCCTGCCCCTCCCTGGGGCACTTCACCGTATTCCTGGTCCGTGGCACACAGCTGCTCGCCTGCTGTGTAAATTTGATGTTTTATTGTGTTTCCCATCTATGCAGTTGTATCGTTTCCAGTGGGTATCCAAAACATTTGAGACTGAAGCATGTAAAGTCACGAGAGAATCAAATTACATACAAATATATATATAAGAATTTCAATTTGAATATTCTATTTGATAAACGATATGATATACTCTAATGGCTGTCGAACACCCACTAGGATACTCACGAAACTCGATAAAAATTGAACATTTCCTTTTTAATTTTTGGTTTATTGTGTGCTTCCTTCAATTTGGATGTTTTAACCATTTCGCAAGGGTTTGAGATACATGGCAAGCTATCAGTAAAGGTCAACAATGAGAGCGACAATAAGTAGACGGTTGACATAGATTTCAGTTAAATAAGATTGTGATTAAGTGGCTATCTAGAGAAATAAGAAATTATTCTATTAACGGTGATATAAGTAGTTAATGCTTGTTGGGTAGCCAGCTTGGCTATTGTATCTCATTATGCTGATATTGTCCATCATCTGCTTAGCGTTGCAGATTTGATACTGATATTTATACAAGAGGATAGACTAACTCGATTTGAATTCACACTACTTGCAGCCGATAAATGCAAAAGTGAATGCGTTTTTTACCTTATGGCGTCAATATAATGGCTTACAAATATGTTTTTACCATTTTTTGGTGTATTTTGATACTTTTTGCAGTCTTACATTCATTTTTTTAAAATTATTTTTAGCTAGCTGAATACCCGGCGTCTCCCGGGTCCTTATAATTCTTTAGAGAGCGATTATATTCAAGCTAGTGCTGGCTGCAAATAGATATAAATATTTTGAACCGTTCGATGTTTTCCGCTATTTTCCCGTCTTTATGATGATCTAAACCAGCGAAGCTCAGCCTTATGCTCTTTGGCTACGTTTAGTTTTTGTAATTGCACCGAAGATAGGAAGTCAATGAGCGTAAACATGCAGAGCGTATTCATGCAGAGCGGTTTTATTCTTTTCCTTGATTGGCGCAAGCAAACTGACCAACAACAATTTTGAGTGATTTTGTTGTTGCCTTACCCAATTTCAATGTGCTTTTCTGTGTGAGTAGTGGTGAGTGCTTTTTTTTTGGCATGTCCGATCAAAACTCATTAATATTTTAAAAAATTCGTGACTTTTTCAACCGTTTGGTTTATACATCCCATTGCCGTCAATCAAATCTTTACAATAATCCAGTTTCAAATCAAAAATGTGAAATTTCGCAATATTTTGGACTGTGTAATCTACAACTTTCATTTACCAACGTCTTCATTGAAATATAAGCATTAAACGATTTCATAAATACTCATAAGGTAATTTTGCAAATTTTGCGATTTTTATAGTCTGTACCAAAGGTACATGGAGTATAATAAGTTTGTGCAAAAGTATTTATCTACCATCTCTGAGATCTGTTTGTTCATACGGACAGACAGACGGACGGACAGACGGACATGGCTAGATCGACTCGGCTGTTGATGCTGATCAAGAATATATATACTTTATAGGGTCGGAGACGCTTGTCGTGGCGATTGCTGGGCAGCTGCAAATGAGGTGTTCTAGAGTTTCTGCTACTCCAGGTGTCCTCAGTCGTAATGCCTAGCTTTGTCGCTTGAGTGGCTGCTAGGCAGTGTCCCGTTAGTATGCTTATTAGCAGTCTACAGTCTCTTTTTGGGAGCTGTAGCAGATAGTGCGTCAGTTTATTGTCTCTTGTTTTGCACATAATTTTAAAGATTCTGCATCCGGCTGTGTCTCTCCACTTTACTCTGCTTCTTTCTCTGCTATCTCTTCCATCTTGCTGTTTAGTGTATCTTTGGAGATGGGTATGCTTACTGCTTCTTCTTGGCCGAGTCCGGCTCCGGCCTTAGCCAGACTGTCTACCATCTCATTTCCATCAAAGCCCCGGTGGCTGGGAACCCTTCACGAGGTGCTCAGGGAATCTATTGCTTCCCTGCACGCCAGGGCATTTCTGGTGTCTGTCCACGAAGATGTTAATTTGGTTGTTTAAAGCGTGTATTTCTGCCAATTCTGCTGCTTTCCTTATAGCGAACATTTCCGCCTGGAAAATGGTGCAGTGGCTTGGCAGTTTGTAAGAGAGCTTCATTTCTGGCTCTTCGCAGTATACGGCGGCCCCGACTCCTAGGTCCATCTTTGAGCCGTCTGTATAGAAGTGTGCTGCTTCTTGGGCCAGTCCTGTACGCCAGTCTTCTGGTCCCAATAGCGCTGGTGTGCATATTGAGTTGGTTTTTGGGATTATGTAGCCCGTGCTACTGTAGATCTCTCGCCCAACTATGCTGTGTCCATAGCTTTGTAACGCCATGGTTCAACACCTAGGATGTCTTCTAATGCTTTGGTTGGAGTGGACCTCAGCGCCCCTGTAATACAGACCAATGCTTAAAATGAACAGCCAATGCATCAGATTTGGTGGTAGGCCCCAAGTGCTGCTCAGCATCTTCTGTGATGCATAGAGTGCATCGGTCGCCTCTTTCACTCTTTCTTTCAGATAAGGCTTCCACGAAAGTTTTCTGTCGATTACTACTTCAAGGTATTTGACGTTATTCTTTGGAGTTAGTGGTATTTCATTTATCTTTGGTGAAGTCCAATGCGGTACCTTGTATCTCTTGGTAAAGAGACGGACCGTCTTCTCCGCATTGATACTAAGTCCGACTTCTGTAGCCCATTTCAGTACCTCTTTGAGTGTGGTGTCCATGATTGAGCTGAGAGTCGATGGACATTTTCCCCACGATTATTAAGCTTATGTCATCGGCATATGCGGTTATCTTGGGTGCTTTCCTGCGGAATTTTTGTAGTTCGTTAACCACAATGTTCCACGCTTGTGGCGTGCCACCGTGTGCCTCCTTCGTCATAATTGTGATACCCCACTCGGCTAGTACTTTTCTGCAGCTCAGCAGGTTGTGTATCCATGATTCCAGTGCCTTGTGTATGGATATTGCTCTTAGGCTTCGCATTATTGCCTCAGTAGAGACGTTGTTAAATGCCTCAGATATGTCGAGGAATGCTTCTAAGGCAAACTCTTACTATTACAGTGTCATCTCGATGGTGGCTTCTAGAGAGTGTAGCACTGCTTCCACACATTTCCCTTTCGTGTATGCGTGTTGGTTTTTCTCCAAGGTCAGGTAATGCTTTTGGGATAAGATCGGACAAAAAACACCGAAGTTATATACGAATCAATTTTGCTTGTAGGAGAGGGGGGGTTTTGCATAATGCAAGTTGCATTGTCAGTTATCGCGTGCTCGCGCAAGACTGTGTATGTGTATGAAAACACAAGAAGTCAAGGGAACAGGGTATTTTGTAGTCGGGGCACTCGACTACAGCTCCCTTACTCTTTTGGGACTCTTCTAGAAGTGTCGCCGAAGTGGCTCACTTTCTCCCAACAGACGATCAGAATGCGATATCTTGGCGAGATAATGTTCGCCATGTTTAGACTCTGTGCTTATCTTTTATTAAACATATGGTTTTAATATTGTGGCGTTTTATGAAATGCTGCGTTTTATGTTACGAGCTGAAATAAGTTTTAAGAAATTAACTACAGAACATTATGTGGTTATAGAAGAAAATGTTTCCTGCGCAAAAGTCTTGAATATTTGCAAAATCAGAACATTAATTCGGCAAACTTAAAACAAAGTGTATTCTAAGAGAAGCTGATGTTTAAGTTATAATAATGAAAGGTTACTTAAATAAAATGTTTTCAAGCTAAAGATTATTTCTTCAATTTGTCCGGCCTAGCCAGTTTGGCCAGTATCGAGTACACGGCAAAGTAGATTTTTTGTGTATCAACATCTTTTTTTTTTATTCTTTTTCGCTTCCATAATTATTTCGTCCTTCATTTAACTTGACATGACGGCAATTATAGTTTTTAATACTTTTTTATTCAACTTGGAACTTCTCATCTTCTCTTCTTCTTTTGTGTAGACAAAGAAGCGTCACAATGTTCATATGAACTTTCCATGAACCAATGGTTCTATAACTGACTCAACTGATCTTTTCAGGTATGTGCAATTGCTGAACTGAAATGCTCAGCTGAGTTTTTTGACACTCAGGTCTGACGAAAACTCAGCTGAGCGGCCAGGTAGTGTAAATGGAGCTTTCGTGTTAGAGAGTACAGGGTTGCCAGACTGAGAGAGTTCGATCTAGTTCTCACAATGATGCCAGGATAAGCTACTTTCAGTTAATATTTCAAAATACATTGATTTTATTTATAAAGTAACAAAAAAATTATGTAAAGTGCAAATCAAACCCCTAAAACTCCTTCTGTCTTTCACTTTTAAATGAACCGCTGGTAATATGTTCAAAAGATGCCAATAAAAACGACATTTAACACTGCAGCTTTATTGCTGCACCATCTGAATAAGGTGTAGTCAAAGGGAACATTGCGAAAATGAATCCTCATCCTTTTTTTTTAGAGATGGAGATTTTTATTGGTAAAGTATCCTCCAATATCTAGCCTTCTGCTACCCATTTGTGGCCGCTTATGCTAGTGTGATATTGGGTTTTAACAGTACATACTTGGCAGCTTACCGATAAATGAATCCTCACCCATATCCTCACTTAGAATAATCAATACTTTCTGTCCTGATTTAAGTTTCTTAAATTAAACCGCTCATTCATAGACTACTTTAATTTGCTTCATTTGTTTTAACTCTGAATTTTTTAAACAAAAATGTAAATACTACAAATTAAAGTGTCAGCCCTAGGTTGAAATGTTGATTAGCCCCAACCCCTGCTGGAATATAAGCCAATATTCCCCCAAACATTCGGTCCCTAATAGACACCTGTCCCTCACACTCTTGCCGCAGTATCAATTAACAGAGTCTTCCTGCCTGCCGCTACCCTCTTCAACTCATCAATTAACAGCAAGGGAAACAAGAAATAACATCAAAAACCAGTAAACGAAAATGAAAACACAAACAAAAATACAGCCAAGAGGCTCACCTCCCTTGGTTGCCTGTTCCGCTGTTTTGTGTTTACCCTTTGGCTTTTATCGTTCTCTGGCATTCGCCAAATTTTGAAAACAAACGCAAACGAAATAAACAAACGAAAATGGGAGGAACGATTGGAACCAGCGTCGAGGTCGAGCAACGAGCCAAACCTTTTTTTCTCGTTGACCTTTGACCAACTAAGTTGACCCAGGCACACGACACAAAGACACCCGCCCACATTTCACCTGTGAGTCCGCGTCCTTGGCACCACCACCATCCTCCTCCCATTGCGGCAAACTTTTGAAATTATAATTTAATTTGAATGTCATTAAAATTTGTGCGCTCGACGCTCTCTGTTATCATATCCATGACACCATGGTGGGCGCCGTTAGTGTGTATGTATAAAGGCGTATTCATGTCACTTCCATTGCAAATTGGAAGTAAACTCTTGCTTTAACTAGGAAGGTGTGCAAAATCAGAGCTTGAATCAGAAAAGCATCATTAATAATTCGCCGAAGTTTGATTAAAATCGGATGACTATTATTATTTTTTATTTTGAATGAAAGCGTCTCAAAACTCAGCACCATCAGTCTTATCATTTTTCAATTATTTAAGGCAACTTTCAACAAGATCGAATGAGTACATCATTCAGCTTTCATAGAAAAAACCTGAAGTTATTTAAAAAAATTATTTCTATGAAAAATATCAATTAACAAGTCCGTGGCAGCGAATCTTCGGAGGCGCCTCGAGAAAAAGCTATTGCCCCATATTTTCACAACAATATAAAAACATGAAAAAAAATTTGTTTTTGCATAAATGCATATTTAATAGAGATGGGCAAAACGTTTATTCTTCAATAACTGTTATAACTGTCTAAAATATTAGAATGTTCAGTTATAACTAACGGTTATTCAATCAAAGGCTTCTATGTTTTTATACCCTTGCTTGTTTGTAACGTATAGAAGGAAGCATCTCCGACCAAATAAAGTATATATATTCTTCATCAGCATGGCGAGCTGAGTTGATTTAGCCTTGACCGTCTGTCCGTCCGTCTGTCCTTCTGTCCGTCTGTTTCTTTGCTGTCTCCTCCGTCACCTCTAGGATCGGTCAACTATTAGAGAGTAAACTGAAATGAAAGTCTGACATCTATATGTCACCATATCAATCGGACATCTATATAGTATAGCTGTCATAGAAAAGTAGAGTCAGGAAAGTAATCTTAGTTAGAAAAACTTTTTTGATTTCAATGGAAATGGAAATTGGCATGTATTTGTTTTATACGCTCTCACCCACAAAGTTTGGCTAAAATCGGATGACTATAGCATAAAGATTCCATAGGAACGATCGGACAAAAAACTAGTTCTTGTGAGAAAAAACTTTTTTTTTTTTATGGAAACGCCTCAAAGTGTATTGTTCTGTTTTCCATGTTCACCAAAGGTGAAATCGGACATCTATATGAAGTGTCAAAAAGAGAGTTTGGAAGTAGTTTTTGTTAGAAAAACTTTTTTGTTTTCAATGGAAATGTCCCAAAACTGTATTTGTTTTAGCAAACAAGTTTTGGTCAAAATGGATGACATAGCTATCCCATAGGAACGATCGGTCAAAAAACTAGTTCTTGTAAGAAAAACTTTTTGTTTTCAATGGAAACGTCTCTTACGTTGGCATACATTTATTTTATATACTTTTACACAATTCTACAAAGTTTTGTCAAAATCGGATGACTATAGCATATAGCTGCGTAAACGATGTTTACAAGGAAAGGAAGTAGGAGAAAGGTAATGTAAAGAAGATGGGAAAGGGAAAAGTAAAAGACTTAGAAAAAGTAATAAGAGAAGTAAAGAGGGCAGTAGTAAAAAAGAGAGTGGGTTTGAGGTTTAAAAACGGCATAAGGGGAGAAATGAGAAGTCTCAATTTTCGGTTCTCTCTTTTTTTTAATTTTTTTTTGTGAAACTTCGTGGTAATTTTTTATATTTTACAAAATTCTACAAAGTCTTGTTAAGATCGGATGACTATAGCATATAGCTGTAGTACAAATGATCGGTCGAAAAAGAAGTTCTAGAGAAAAAAACTTTTTTGTTTTAAATGGGATCGCCTCCAAATTTCGTAGTTAACAGTTTATTATGCTTTTCCATGATTGCACTAAGATTGGTCGAAATCGGACTTCGATATAGTATAGCCCCCATAGAAAAGTAAGGTCCGAAAAGTAGTCTTATTTAGAAAAACAAACTGCAAGGGTATACAAAACTTCGGCCGTGCCGAAGTAAACTTTCCCCAATTTTTAAAAAGTTAAAATAAGTACAATAGCAAGGTTTCGCTTAATTCTTCAAGGCATATATTTGGAACTACAATTTAAAAATAATAACATTTCTGCATTTTCAGGATTAAGTCTTGAACGTCTCTCTGATATAATCATTCCCGCTTTAGAGAATTAGCGCTCGCGTGGCATAGATGTGAACATTATGCCCAAATATTTTTGCGCAACCTCTGCCAAATTAGGATAAATAACCTTTATTTCTTCCCACCAAGATAGTGGACTCTTATCTTGGGGAACAATATCTCCTTCTACATAACGCTACACTTCAATTAGAGCTCGTGAATATGATGTGTGCTGGGGCGAAATTTTTGTAGCTTTTTGCTTAAATGCGTTAAATATGCAAAAGCGTTTGGCGTGAAAGGAATCTGTTTAAATATCGGGTCGCAAAATGTACTGCCCCAGAGTGTCCAGTTAGTTCCAATGTTGCCAAGACAATGATTTAAATTTTCGTCAATTTCGGAAAGTATCATTAAAACGCACGCGCTTAACTGAGTCTCCTGAAAATATGCTGGTATAACTTTAAGTCCATCCATTAATACAATTGTCATCGATGCAGTCAGATAGTGCTCTGCCAAAAATGTTTTGGTCGCAGCTTTCCATGATTGCAATATTTGGCAAAGTTGTATTGCTATCTTCAGAAGGACTCAAAACAGGCAGATTTTTATTTAAAAGAGCAATGGACTCACGTACAGCACGTTCAAGATCTACTCTCTTATATAAAATGTTCTATTCGATCGAGGGGGGCAGTCTTGAACTAATTTCAAGGTTTGGATATTTCCTTCTCGACGTTGAAATTCTTTTAGCCGAGTTGTTGCTTTTGAAATATGCGTGAAAAAGGCAAGTATAGTTTTCATTTTTTCAATAATATCTCGAACCTATCTAAACGTAAGAAATGTGCAATAGATATTTAAAATAATGCGGATTTATTTGTAAACATCAACTATAAATTGAGCACTGAGCACTGCATTTTAGTCCATTCGAAGCAATTAAATTTATAGAATGTGAAATACTTCTAAAGTGTTCCCAATTCATTTTGCGCTCTAGAGCAAGTTTTATATTGGCCGCGTTGTCTGACACAGCCAGAATCACTTTTTCTCTGACTACCCATTTATTTGTTATAATATTGCATAATTCATTTGCAAGATTTTGGCCAGTATTGGATTGACTTATGGAAAAACATCCCAATAAAATTGAACGCAATTCAAAACTTGAGTTGACATAATGGATTGTCACGCCCACATAGCTATCGTTATTTACTGATGTCCATAAATCTGTCGTTAAGCATACCGTCTGTGCTTCTTTAATTTTGGTAGTAATGTGTGAATTTTTCGAATATTCGAGTATTTATTAGAGTACGTGAGACTTGATAACGATTTGGAAAATCATGTAATATTTTTTTTTTATAAAATGTATTATTACTGAACCAACCGGAGACGTTCACGAATTGATTCCCTTGTGTACGCCTTCAAGATGTTTCTTCAAATTTTAATCCGTTGACTTAAATGAGAATTTTGCAGCTCATACCTTGCATTTGGCCAATCCGACATTATCATTATCTTTTTTTGATATTGACGGTTACAGAACGACTGTTATTGAATATTTTGCCCATCCCTACTGCTAAATGAACATTTCGGTACCGCTTGGAAATCAAATTTTGGAAGATTTTAAAAGTTGAAAATTTGCATTTCGTTACGGTTTAGACGGCCATAAGGAACAAATATACAAACATACTTTTACTTTTATATAAATGTATAGATGTACAAGGTGTGTTCAAAGGAAAATGTTAATTTTGATTTTTTTTTTAAAAGTACTTATTTATTCAACAATATCCATTTTGTCCCCTTCAAAGTATTCGCCCTCGGATATAATAAACTTGTGCCAACGCTTTGTCCAATCCTCGGTGCACTTTTGAAAAGCGCTTTTCGGTATGGCCATCAGCTCGTTCTTCGATTCTGACTTGATCTTATCAATTGTGGCCTAACGCTTTCCTTTCATTGGTCTCTTCAGTTTTGGGAATAGGAAAAGGTCGCAGGGAGCCAAATCTGGTGAATACGGTGGTTGAGGCATGATTACGGTGTAGTTTTTGGCCAAAAAATCACGAACAAGCATTGATGTGTGAGCTGGTGCATTATCGTGAAGCAGAATACACTATTAAATTTTTCACAATTCCGATCGATTGAGCCGTATTGCTTCACGCAAATTCCTTAGTTACTGTACGACCTCTGGGCCGGAACTTATGATGCACCACACCATTGTAATCAAAGAAAACAGTGAGCTAAGCCTTCGCAATTGATCGAACTTGGCGTGCATTTTTCGGTCTTGGCTCATCAGGCCGATTCCGTTGGGATGATTGAGCCTTGGTTTCGATGTCATAACTATACACCCACGTTTCGTCACCAGTTATGACCCGTTTGAGCAAACCCGTATCGTCGTTGACGTCGTTCAACAACTCCTGAGCGATACTAATGCTCAAAATTTAGTCAAAAATCGAATAGCACACAAAGACGTGACTAACCTTTTCAGTTGCCAAAAACAAACTACTAATCGAAATTGGCTGCTAATGCAAACATATGATAAACATATGTTTCTGAATATAACAAAAACAAAATATCGATAATCGAAAGCACACATCCCGCGAAAATTAAAAATGTACCTTTTCCTTTGAACACACCTCGTATAGATGTATAGATTATCAATAGGAACAGACCCCGACCCCGATACTCTCAGACAGGGCCGTTGTCTATCACCTCTACAACACACAGCTGCTTGTGAAACTATATATTTAAGAGAGCATATAAATCTTGGTGTCTTTTCCTATTAAAAATGTTGAAAATAATTTAAAATAATCTTTAAAAGAAGTCAGATGTATTTTTGGTTACTTGTGACATTCGCACTTCGTTTATGTTTTGTCCCAGAATTTTTCTGTGAGGGTTGTTTTGTGAACAAAACTTACGAAAGAACTCGTTTAACTCATTTTATGCCGCGTTGCACGAAGTTGTTTATCTAGAGGTGGAAGTTACTTTTCTTGGGTAATTAGGACCCAGTAAACACGAATCCGAAGTCAAAAAGTAGGGGAAAGTTAACTTCTGCTCGGCCGAAGTTTTGTATGTCCTTGCAGCTTCCATTGAAAAAAAAAGTTTTTCTAACGAAGACTACTTTTTGGACCTTACTTTTCTATGGGATCTAAACTATATAGATGTCTGATTTCGACCAAACTTGGTGAAATCATGGAAAAGCATAATACAATGTTAATTACGAAATTTGGAGGCGATCCCATTTAAAACTAAAAAGTTTTTCTCACTAGAACTTTTTTTCTGACTGATCATTCATACTGCAGCTATAAGCTATAGTCATCCGATTTTGATAAAACTTTTTGTAAAAATGTTAAAGTATATTAAATAAGAATATGCCAATAAAACGGACTTTTTCATAAAAAACAAAAAAGTTTTTCTCAATAGAACTAGTTTTTCGACCGATCGTTCCTATGGCAGCTATATGCTATAGTCATCCGATTTCGACCAAACTTAGTGAAATCATGGGAAAGGATAGTAAACTAATAAATACGTACTTTGGAGGCGTTTCCTTAAAAAACAAAAAAAAAATTGTTCACTAAGACTAGTCTATATGCTATAGTCATCCGATCCGGCCGGTTCCGACAAATGTGCAGCGTATATGTACCAAAAGACTTCGTGCAAAGTTTGGTGAGGATAGCTTTAAAACTAACGAAGGAGATAGCATAGAAACAGGCAGACGGACAGACGGCTCGTCATGCTGATCAAGAATATATATACTTTATGTGGTCGGAGATGCTTCCTTTTATGTGTCACAAACATCCGGACAATTTTATAATACCCTTTGCAAGGGTATAAAATTTGTTATTTGAAGACCCGAGGCGGGATCGAACCCACGACCTCTTGCACAGTCGGCTACACCTGGCCACACAAGAAGTGTTATGTATGTATATTGTCTATAAGTTGGATTATCATCATATCATTGCTGGATACTGCAAATACTTTTCCAAGTTATTTCGCGATTTTGGTTGGTTGATTAGTCGGTTGTAGCTCTATCAAATGTTTTCTGCTGCCTGCGGCAATCACATATTGCTTGCTGAACACTTACTGAACATTTTTGTTTCTTCAAATGAGGAACTTGAAAACTTCTATAAATGGCAATTTTCTTCAACTGTCTGCACTTTTTTCGGACGAATGAAAAAATAAGATAAGAAAATTTTAAATGCCAACAGCTCTGCCACTACTCAACCCCAGTTTCATTCAGGCTGTTCTTCCACTCGCATAAAAATTGCGCTTGTTTGGGAAAAAGTTTTATTAGAGCTGCAAATAAGAAACTGCTGAAAGCGCAAGAAATTAAGAAAATATTCACTTAGGCCATCTTATCTGCACAGCAGCAGAATGCAGAAGTAGCAAAAAGAAGTGGAAAACTTAACTTACGGCGGTGACAAAACTCAGCAAGATTGCGACAGCTGGCAGTGGCGGCTAATGCGGGGGAAAAACACAGTCGTTTTTACGCCCCAAGAAACTGAAAAAGAAAATGCAAAGAACTTAAAAACCCGGGACTCTGGTAACATGTAGAAAATTGAGCTAATTTAGCTGAAATGTGCACGACGCCGGCTAGGAATTAAATTGCCAACCTGCAGCTCACATTTCGTTGGCGTCTTAATGCCATTTTAATTGTGCGGCAAAATAACATTTAAATTACTGCGGCGCCAGGCCAAAAGAGCACTTCGGGTTAGACAGTGGCGGGCCAGGCTGCTTAGCATAAGACGGCTGCCGAGTCCGTCTGTAGGGAGGGCGGAGTTATATTGTACGAGCGCAGTCTAATGGGCAACCAGCATGCAAGTAAGAATGGGAGTCGTTATTCAGCTTGGCCTCAGGCATTGCAGTTGCAAGGGGCTGAGAACCTCAAGGACATGCGATGGGACAGTGTTAGTCCAACTTATGTATACCAATGTCATTTGCCAGTTGCGCAGGAACATGTTTTCAATGCAGCTTCTCATGTTGGCAGGCCATTGGAGACTGGGTGAGGCTCTTGCCAATTAACCTAAAATGAATTTCTATTTGGCTAAATATCTCACAACTCCAACGGGTGACTTTGCAATTCGGTCAAGTGACTCAATTGACAGAATTTTGAATAAGAAAAATTATGTTTAACGATGTTGCAAAGCCTTTGAAATGATATCCACAAGAGGAGAGCAGCTGTGAGTGGCTTCTGCGATGTGTTTGCATACTCGCTGCTGCTGGGGCACTCGAGAACTTTGAATACAAACTGTGAGACCGAGATAGCTTTCAATTTTCCCTGCTCTTCGCTTTTGCATCTCTTCTTTTCTACTCAAGTGGCAAACAAGCAACCCGCACACACACACACACACACACTCGCATGCACATAAATATTGTAGCATACAAACGGGGGCAGTAGACAAGCACCCAGCAAGTCAACTTGTGCGGTGACAGCAGAAGACACAAACAAAACTGAAGAAATGCCAACACAAGAATTAAACACACATTCCCCGCCACACACACACACATCCACACAGTCCACAGTTGTGGAACAAATGCAAGGAAACTAAGACAAATACCTTAATGCCTTTTCTATTTGCAGTTCAAACAACAAAGCTGTCGACGAGGGCAGGAAGTGCACAGGAAGCGCTGCAAAAGTGCAACAGCTGCACAAACCCCAAACTGGAAACACAACACTTAAACAAAAGCCCCCGCTCCGGGCCCAGTTTCAGGCCCACTGAACGCACACATTGAGGCAGCTTTGGAGCGCTGGAAGAATGTTTAGTGCAGAGCACATACGGCAGCTTCAAGTGGCAACAGTGGCAGCAACAGCAAGCACAACCGGATAATAAGCATCAAAAACGACAGCGATAAGTGCTTGTAGGTAGGTGAAAAAGAAGCAGAAGCAGAGAGCTGGATGCAGTAGCGCAGATGTAGCCCAGAACGTCGCAACATTGAAGAGGAATCAACATAATCCAACACTTAGCGCATCGAATCCAAACTCACAAGCCGAGCGCGGAACGAAAACCGCATCCAAGCCAGTGCGAGTGGAACTCAGTCGCAGCGCCAGTGACGTAGCAACGCCGCTAAGTAGGACACCGCATCACGTAAATTTCGTTAGCATCCCACGGCCGCCTTGCGCATCCGCGTCATGGCCTCCATTTGCTTCAGCCCTCATTCGTTCGCCGCCGCGCTGCTTGTGCTGTCGCTGCATCTGTCCTGCGTTTGTGGCGTCATCGATCGCCTTGTGGTGCAGACATCCTCGGGGCCGGTGCGCGGGCGCTCAGTGACGGTCCAGGGGCGCGAGGTGCATGTCTACACGGGCATACCTTATGCAAAGCCCCCAGTTGAGGACTTACGCTTTCGCAAGCCGGTTCCGGCGGAGCCATGGCACGGAGTATTGGATGCAACGCGTCTGTCCGCGACCTGCGTGCAAGAGCGGTGAGTAGCTGGGTTGTGGATGGGTGGTGTTGTTTCTGCAGTGAGCAGTAGTGGTTGACCTAAAATACCGACTGGGCCGGATTGCATTCGTACGGCTGACCTAACTGTTGCTAGTGACGTCACAGTCCGTTAAATCCAGTGCATGCAAAATGCCGGTCAACTGTAAGCGGAAAAAATACAACAAAACATACAAACATAGGTACATATTGCAACAGAAATCGAGAAACAAGCAGGCCTGGGAATTTAGGACAAAATCAAGCAGACCTAATGTCGAACAGGAAACTAGTTATTCATTCTGCTCTCTGATTTCGTACAGTAAGGTCTACAAAAATGCCGTCTTTAAAATAAATAGCATTTGATTTTTGCTTTCATTTAGTTACATTTTTGGCTCCTTAATTTAACCCGCATTTCTTTTTTTATTCCCGATCAGTGTTAAGAACTTGCTCTTCCAGCTCTGAAAGTAGGTTTTCTTCCATCTTTGATTGCAATGTTACAAGTCTGGCGACGGCTTTTTACAGAACCTCAAATGTCTTGAAATTGTATACAACACCAGAACTAGCCAACATATAAGGGCATAAGGTACTTTCATGTTTTGAATGACATTAAAATAAAAAGGTTCCAGAATTCAATAAATCTGGTATACCGGGAGGCGATAGAAATACAAAAAGAAACTTATAGCCGAGCTTTCAAGCTGTTTTCCATTTTGAAAAAAAAAACTGCGAAACTTAGTGGAGAATGCCATAATGACACTTATATTCCGCGCACCAAAACTCAGTCCCGCAAGCGTCGTCGTTAGTGAGTACAATTTTATTACTATTATGAGATAAATATAGGGCAGAGGGCTACCGATCCCTAATATTATATTTTTATAGTCTGTACCAGAAGTACACAGAGTATGAGCGCTTTCACCAGCACACGCTAATCTTCAAACATAAATCATCAATCAAAATGTGTTTGGCTGCTGGTGAACGGTTTTTCATAGAATTTGCAGCCAAGAAAATTACCGATTTTTTTTTATTGGCATAAGTTTTGAATTTTGGATTTGACGGTCGTCAAAAACGATTTGTCGAAATTTCCCAACATAGCTGCTGTCCCACATAGGCCATTGGTGCGCGAAGAGGAGAACGCCTTGCAGATGCTCCCCTTTGAGGAGTTTCAGGCGGGCAGTTTGGAGGAATCAAGTGGGTGGCCTTCTTGCAGCTTCTTGATAGCCTCGGAGTGAAGCTCTCTCCTAACCGATTTGGATGAGATGCAGAGCACGAGCACGAGCACTCGAGACCATTGTACAGTTTGCGGGAGGACCCAAGGTTGTGCTGAATCGTCTGTGCATTCCACTGGGAGCCTATATAGTGCACGTGCTGCAGGAGGACGGGCCGTGTGCCATTGAGGAGGCGATCAATACGTTCGATACCAAATGTCAGTGCAGATGTGCACCTCTGGATCATGCTGGACGCGCTGCAGACCATACAGGAGGAGGCACAAGTCATGCACACTTCGGTGAAGCGAGTCATCTTGAGGGCACAGCTGGGCAAGAGGGTGCCGGTGGTGTTGTAGACATGCGTATCTAAAGCTGCAGATGGGACGCAGTGAATGGGACGCGGAGACCTACAGCAATGGGTACCTGGATTAAGAACAATGGCTACTTCTCCTAGAGAACGTCAACAAGTGCTATTGGCCCTGTATACGCTCGGAAGATGGTTGTATGTCCGCCATTTGATGTATGTTGTCGCAAGCCCAGCCCGTCACACAACGAACTTGATTATCCGATGGCCAGAGCTTTTCAGGATGTCGAAAGGGTCACCTACTAATAAGGACTTCTGTTTTGCTTTGTTTTTTCCAAAGTTACGTTGGCAATTGGCTCATCCCTGGCCACTGATTGGTGGGGTGTGCGGCTTTCTAAGCTTTGCTCCTCCACAACAACCAGCAAGGCTTCTTGATACAAAGACGTTTCCATGCTCATTTTGTTTTATTTTTCACAAAATTAATTGTGTAGAGAGCTGTGTGCTCTTGATAACAATCAAATATTAAATCCATCTAACAAAGAAATACTTTGATGTATTCACATCTAACTCAATCACCAAAATTACCAATCATGATAGCTCATCATGTCCGTTCACCAGCACAATCTAACAAAATTAGTCGATTTTTGGTCATCGATTTATGATGGTGAACGCAACCTATATTAAGTTTGTCCAAAAGTATGTAAAAGCCAGAAGGAAGCATCTCCGACCCCATAAAGTATATATATTCTTGATCAGCATCAACAGCCGAGTCGATCTAGCCACGTCCGTCTGTCTGTCTGGCCGTATGAACAAACAGATCTCAGAGATGTAAAGTGATAGAGGTTTGACATGTAAGGTACATGTGCTTCTTATACTTGCAGGCAGATGAAGTTTATTTTCAATTTTGCCAGGTCCCCTCCTGCCCCCGCAAATTGGAAAAAACTTTATATCTCCCACAGTTATTTAGATAGAAGGTTCGTTCCTTCTGGACTTATTTAGCTATCGGGATTACTTATTGATCCGTCAAAGGATTGGTAAAGATCGGATGAGCGATAGTCTAGTTATTAGGAACCGGTCACCGGTCGCAACGGTGATGTGCAGCACTTATAGGGTCGGAAATGCTTCCATCTGGCTGTTACATATTTTAAAACTGTTAAACAATTTCTTGAAAAAAAAAAATTTGGTTGATTGAGTTGATATGGAATGTCGCATAAGGGCATGTTTTTTTCACGGAATTTTCACTCAAATGAACGGCAGCACCAAAAGATGTGTTAAAAGTGTTTTCATATCAAGATTGCAACCCGGTTTTGAACCGAATCGGCTCGAACCCTGAACTCTGATATATTTTTCACTGTGAACCAGTTCGGTTTAATTCAACACAAATTACACATCAAAAAATCTGAGCAATCGCTAGTGATTTTTTTTGTTATCTATTCGATATGGTGCGAGATCGTTATAATATCGTCAGGCTAAAACAGCATTATAGTTACTATTTAAAATTCTGGATTCGATACCCATAATAACCTATGAATTTAGAGTCTCGATTCCAAAGATTATTGAATGGTTCCCAAAGCCAAGAAGCTAAGGGACGCATTGGTAATAGATTTATTAAATATACTTTCAACTCCTACTGATCTATAGTAAAACTATAGAGTCTTCGAATCTTTTGATGAAATTACAAATTCTGTTCTATTTAAAAGCTAGTTTCTAGAGGAGATGAAAAACGCATTCAGATTTCAAAACAGATCAAAAGTTTTTCTATTCAACTGAAATTCGATATATAAAATTTTACGTTCTGGAATCCAAAGATAAATTGTAAAAACGTGAGCGGAACTAACGCTCAAACTAAACCATTACTCAACAAGAAAGCAAGTCGGTCAAGCCTGACTATAACATACTCTGAACCTGTGAAGTGCTGCCCATCACCGTTGCGACCGGTGCTGCCCATAATTGTTTGTTTTCCTTATAACTCAGCATCCAGAATTCTAAATATGTCCAGACCATCTCTGAGATCTGTTTCATACGGACAGACGGACAGACAGGCAGACGGACGGACAGACGGACACTTTGGCACAAACTTAATATACTCTGTGTACCTCTGGTACAGAATATAAAAACCTTCAACCTCAAATTTTCAAATAAAGGGTGATTTTTTAAGAGCTATAGGAAAGATTTTCAAAAAAAAACACATAAAATTCAGAAAAATGCATGAAATCTTAATTTGAATCGATAGTACGGTCCATATAATTTAATGTTTGAAGATCATTTCATGCAAATGTTCAACGTGACTGCGCCTCAAATGGTCCATTCGCTTAGTCCAATTTTGGCATATTCTTTCCAACATTTCGGCCGGTATCTCACGAATAAATGCTTCAATGTTGTCTTCCAATGCGTCAATTGAAGCGGGCTTGTCAGTATAGACATTAGCTTTAACATAGCCCCACAAAGAATAGTCTAAAGGCGTTAAATCGCACGATCTAGGCGGCCAATTGACCGGTCCCGAACGAGAAATGAAATGTTCACCGAACTCGCCTCTCAATAAGTCCATTGTTGCGCGTGCTGTGTGGCATGTGGCACCGTCTTGTTGAAACCACATGTCATGCAATTCAAGCTCTTGCATTTTGCGCAAAAAAAAAAGTTGGATATCATCTCACGGTAGCTCTCACCATTCACAGTTACGTTACGATTCGCATCATCTTTGAAGAAGTACGGTCCAATGATGCCACCAGTCCATAAACCGCACCAAACTGTGACTTTTTCTGGATGCATTGGTAGCTCTTGCAATGCTTCTGGCTGATATTCAATCTAAAATCGACAATTCTGCTTATTTACGTACCCATTGAGGCAAAAATGAGCTTCGTCGCTGAACACAATTTTTCGGTAAAAAAGTGGATCTTCGGCCATCTTTCCAAGAACCCATTCACCAAAAATTCTACGTTGCGGTAGGTCGTTCGGCTACAATTCTTGCACCAGCTGTATTTTGAAAGGCTTCACACCTAAATCCTTCCGCAAAATTTTCCACGTTGTTGAGTAACAGAGGCCCAATTGCTGCGAACGGCGACGAATCGATAATTGATGGTCATCATTAACACTGGCCGATACAGCTGCGATATTTTCTTCAGTTCGCACTCTACGTAAGCGTGTTGGTGGTTTAATGTCCAACAATGTAAATTTGGTGCGAAATTTAGTCACAATATCCCGAATAGCCGCTTCAGTGGGTCGATTAAACTGACCGTAAAATGGAAGAAGAATAAAATTTAATAATTTGCAAGCGTTGTTCGTTTGTAAGATGATTCATGGTTAAATTATAGACCAAACTGAAGATGTTTGACAGTGAATCAAAACACGAAACGTGCATGAGCTGTTTAAACCAGTGTTTCCAAAAAGATAATAGCTAAAAAATCACCCTTTATTATCAATTGGCAAATTTTGGTTTGAACCTGGAAGCCGGAGTTACGAGAGAAGTTTTTAGGATCGCAACCCTGGCACATATCTAAATTTAAGATTGCTCTGCACAAAGATGACAAAACGGTCAACCCAAATTAGCTGGGATCGCGAGAATGGCCAGTGCCCAAGTGAAGAGTTTCCGGAGATTGAGAGCAAAGTGATTTAACAAAAATTGCTAGAAGCAAAAATAGCAACACGGTAGCTCGCCACATCAAAAACAACAAAAAGAGAATGTCCTATTGCACTGAGGACATTAGGGAAAGAGAAGGACGGCCCGAGGCGGTTATATTGATCGTCTGGTCACAATTGATAACAATACCACAAAAAGTCACACTCAAATCAAATTTTGTTGAAAATAAATTTTAACTTTTTTATACCCTGTTCTCATTAAAAATTGGAAAAAGCATTAAGAGTCGAGTCGATATATTTTTGTCGTCTGTCCGGCCGTCCGTCTCACTATAGGAAATTTTACCATTTATGAAGCATAAACCCCTTTTGCAAGTCATACAAATTTTTTTATCATTAGGCTACACATACTTCAATCTTCAAAGTTGCTTTCCACCAATCTTGATTTAACAGAACCCTATTGGCACACCAGCTGTTAAAGTCAGCTTTTGCTAACTGATGGTTGTTGAAAATTAACAGCATACTTATCTGCTGCGATTTTAACAATAACTAAGAATCAATTTTAAAAAAAGTTTTAAGTAAATATTTTGGTTGGAGTCTAACATTGTGTCTTAACTATGTGTTAGTACCTTTGGTCTGTAGAAATCAAAATGCTTATTTTTGAAGGATTTCGATATGTGCATTGGTATTGCAATAACATAATTTTTATACCCTTGAAGAGGGTATATTAAAATGGTGCAGATGATTGTAACGCATAGAAGGAAGCATTTCCGACCACATAAAGTAAATATATTCTTAATCAGCATGACGAGCTGAGATGATACAGCCATGTCCGTCTGTCCGTTTGTTTCTATGCGATTTCCTCCGTCAGTTTGAAAGGTATCTTCACGAAACTATCTACGAAGTCTTGTAGTACAAATACGCTGCACAAGTATGAAAACCGGCCGGATCGGACAACTATAGCATATAGCTGCCATAGAAACGATCGGTCGACAAACTAGTTTTAGTGAGAAAAACCTTAATGTTTTGAATGGAATCGGCATCAGACTTCGATTTTACTAAGTTTGATCGAAACCGGAAGACTGAATAGTACAGCAGCCATAGAGAAGTTAGGTTTTGAAAAGCAGTCTTAGTAGGAGTTCTGAAAATTTACATGAGCTTCAAGGGCTGCGCCTAAGATAGCTTCCCTCCATATTTTTCTAAACTATTAATTGAGACGCTTTGAAGTTTTTTTCCAAAAACCATTTTGTAAGCAGAAAAGCTTCTTTCAGCGTCACAGGAAGTAGTTGGAGCAAATTATATTTTATGATATTTGCATTTGTGATGGGTTCAGACAAATCTTCAGCACTTAAAGAAATAAATAATATTTAAATCTGGATTTCTTTTCAAAATGGATTCAACTTTTTATACCCTTGCAGAGGGTTTTATAAAATTGTCCGGATGTTTGTAACGCATAGAAGGAAGCATCTCAGACCACATAAAGTATATCCGTCTATTTCTATGCTATCTCCACCGTCAGCTTTAAAGCTATCCTCATCAAACTTTGCACGATTGCTTTTGGAAAAAATACGCTGCACATTTGTCGGAAACGGCCGGATCGGATGACTATAGCTATAGCTGTCATAAAAACGATCTGTCGAAAAACTAGTCTTAGTTAGAAAAGACTAGATCTTGTGAGAAAAACTTTTTTGATTTCAATGGAAACGTCCTCTACGTTGGCATATATTTATTTTATATACTCTTCTTGATGACCTTTAGATGGTGTACACAGAGAAAAAAAGAACTGTAAAAACTACACGAAAATGTAGTTTTTCTACACGTTTCACAGGGAATTTCAACCCACTACGTTTGTGTAGCTTTTCTGCATGCCACGTTTAGCTTTCTCATTTCTACATGCGGCGTGTAGCTTTTCTAAGCGCCACGTTTAGCTTTCCCATTTCTAAATGCGGCGTGTAGCTTTCCTACATGAACGATTAGGATTTTATTATCTAAATGTGGCATGTACCGTTTCTACACGCCACGTATAGGATCTATAAAAAAAAAAAAAATTTGTTTTATATTTTACTTATCTTGCCTGGGACTCGAGCTCACAACTTTCTTACCTTCTCTCGGGAACTTACACAGCTATGGGCTATGCCGCGCACACACAGTTATAAAGGGAAGCGACAAGCGACGATGAGCTACACGTTCCGCGTAGATTTTCTAAATGTAGCATTTGAAATACTTAACGTTTGTTTAGAAAACCTACAAGGCACGTGGGGAAAACAGTTTTCTAGACGAAAAATGTAACTTTTCTGTACTGATTTTGAGCTACATTTTCGTTTAGAATTTCTACACGCGCGTTTAGGCTTTCAATATTTAAACGATAAACGAAAACCTAAATTTCCGTGTGGAATTTTGAAAGCTTAATGAAAAATGTTGAAATACTTTGAAAAAGCGCTGATTTTCTCTTGTCATGTAGCCTTTGCATTTGTCCACGCAGCACTTAACTTTTCTGCATGCCATGTTTATTTTTTTTTTACATTTTCGTGAGAGATTTTGCAAGGTGAACTGCGTTTCGTTTACGATAGTCGTTTCTACACGTGTGGTGTAGCTAATTGTGTTTTCTCTGTGTACCAATGAATTAAACACAAAATCTTTGGTCAATTGTCAAGGTATTAATTAATGCCTGAAAATTCGAAAAATCTCCTACACACAGTAAAATCCGGTGGGTAGAATTAACTAGGCTGACAGTAACTTTTTTCCAATTTTTATACCCTGTTCCCATTGACAGTAACTTTTTTCCAATTTTTAACCCTGTTCCCATTGAAATTAGGAAAAGGGGATCATGAAGTTTTGCAAAAGTATGTAACAGGTTGAACTAAGCATTTGCGACCCTATAAAGTAAACATATTCTTGATCAGCATCAACAGCAGAATCGATTTAGCTATGTCCGTCTGTCCGTCCGTCTGTCTGTCTGTCCGTATGAACGCGTCGATATCAGAGACTATAAGAGATAGAGCCACAAATTTTTGCATGTAGGTAGGTTTATACCCGATTCAAATCGAGTTTGTGTCAGATTTGAAAAATTCCTCCCCCTCCCCCCTTTAAGCGCAAAGAACTGTCAGATCCACAATTTTCAAGATACACCTTCCAAATCTTATATATACCAAATAAGGCCCAATATCTATCTATTCTGAAAAGATCAATAAGATCGGACAAAAAACACCTTTACGAATCAATTTTGCTTGTGGGAGAGAGGGGGGCCTTGCATTGTCAGTTACCGCGTTTGCGCGTGCGTATGTGCGTATGTAAGAGTGGGTGTGTATGTGTGAGTGTGTGTATATGTGTATGAAAACACAAGAAGTCAAGGGAACAGGGTATTTTGTAGTCGGGGCACTCGACTACAGCTCCCTTACTTGTTTTTTGCGTGAGTTTTGTTGTTGTTTGGTAACCGTGTTAACAGTTTCATCTACTGAAGAAATTGTAAGTTTTTCCTTTTTAATGCTTGCACGTATATTGTTGTTGCAATTAAAATCTGTTAAAGTAAATTTAGCTACGAATACTTTTACACGTATTTTGTTATTGTAATAAGTTACAGTTATTTTAGTAAATTTACCATAGAAATGGTAGCTCTAACGTGATATCATCTGACGTGACCAAAGTTGTTCTTTTTTAGCATTTTAGTTATATTTATTACAATAAAAATAGTCATCTTACTAATTTTATGGTATTATTACAGAAAACATAGTTAAGTAAAATAGTAAAAATAGTAAAGATTTGGGTACACACACTTACACAAATGCTTCTGTCTCTTTGTGGTTGCTGCCGTATGAGTTATCTTTTGCTCTTGTGCTGTCTTGGAATTCCCAACCAGTCATAGCATTGCTGGCATAAAATGGCCTCTGCCGACTCATCTCATCATCTCCGACCCTATAAATTGTATATATTCTTGATCAGCAGTGCTGCTTTTAGCTGCTACTGCTGAAGCAAAATACACACTGTGCTTTCACTTTTGTTGGTACAGAGTATATTACAGTCGGGCTTGACCGACTTTACGTTTTGCGATAAATTTTGCACTTATAATACCTTGGAAGTCCCAAACAGTCATAGCAATTCTGGCATGAGGAGGAAGCTAAAGGCTATTAAAGATAGAATCGGGGGTATGCAAACATCTAATGACCTCAAGCCGGCAAGAACTTGCTGTTCTAAGCCAATCTCGGTAATTTTCGAAGCAATCTTTTTCTTGTTTGAGTGCAGTTCGAATATCAGGCAAACTTGCACCAAGCCGATTCCAAGATCAAATCAAGTACGAATTTCGAACTTCAGTCAATATCGCGGCTTCTTGATTTGATCCTATTAAGAAAGCGATGTTCCTCCTTAGCCCCCAGGGGCCGAGCGCAATCGGCAATTTACACGCACACGAGAGGAGCGCATGCCGATATCGGGCATATGAGCGTAAGCAGAGCTCTCTTTGCCTTCATTGGCTGCCCAGCCGACGTTGAGGGCAGTTCAAAGCTGGGCTGTGTCGCTTTGATATCGCACACCAATACACTCTCACTTTTTGGCCTCGCTTTTCTTGAACATCGCTGTATTAAGGGATCAAGTCGACTTCGGATAACAAACTAAAATCAATCTCATGTGTGATAAAGCCGGGATAAACACAAGAATACCGGTATTGAAAAATCCGAGATCAGGTCACTCCTGTTCGTAGATGAAATGAGAAAATCCGGGATTGACCGACTTCTGACATCGTTTGGGATTAATTTAATCCCCGATATCTCGGTTTTTTTTCTGTGTACCTTTAGCACAGAATATTAAAAACGAGAGCGCAAGTTTAAGTCGGCGACTCGGGTGAACAAACGTTTAATAGCCTTCCTTTATATTGATAAAGAGTTCAGTTTCTGAAGTTATATCCCCGACCAACGGCATTAATATATCAAACATTTTAAGATCTTGACATCTAATCAATGTTACCAGCTTAAAGCTATTGCGCTACTCCATACAATTTTGGAGCTTGCAGGCTGTCGTTCGTTCACCAACACAGTTAAGCATAAAATATCACGATTTTGTGTATGTAAATTAGGGAACAAGATTTTAAAACAATTAGTCTAAACTACTTTGTTATCAAACTTATTTAATTAAATATGCCACAGCTGAGGGAAAATGGATAACAACACTCACACACAAACATTCCCAGTCAATAGTGTGTGGCCAAAGGAAATTAGACAAATTTAGATATAAAGAATAAAGCCAGTAGACAGTAGAGCATTGCCTTTCCCGTCTGTGAGAAATTAAGTTTAATAGACACGAAACTGAACACACCCAATCTTATGTACAGCTTTATGCACGAACATATGTATACATACATATATTGAATTCTACACTCAGACAGATATAAATGCAAAACTTTATACGAGTGCGTGGCGATATCGATTCACGCTATTCAACATTTATAAGGCAGAAAAACTATGTCAAATTGTAGGCAGAACAAACGAGAAGTGATAGAATGTGTAGGGGAGGTAGGTCCGGGGGTCGTTGTATTTGCGGAAAATGGCAAAGTAAAAGCAAAGCGGAAGAGAGCAAATAAAAATAAATAACACAGCTGGTTAGTTTTTCGTAATTGGCGTGACCGAATTTTGGGGACTTGGAGGATGGGAATCTGGACATGGGTTTGGGTATAAAAGCAAAGCTCTGATTTACATGCATGTAGGTCAAAGAAGAGACGGTCAACTAAACAAACAATTTCTTTAACGCTTCTTTCACATACAGCTACGAATACTTTCCGGGCTTTTCGGGCGAGGAGATTTGGAATCCAAACACCAACGTATCAGAAGATTGTCTCTACATAAATATTTGGGCACCGGCAAAGGCGCGATTACGGCATGGAAGAGGAGCTAATGGTGGCGAGGTAAGTGTGACTTAAATCACTGGGAAGTAGCATCTACGTGCATATCTCAAATTATTTTACAAGTTGCGAAGTAAATGCAGATTTAGCCATGTCCGTCTGTCCGTCCGTCTGTCTCTATGATATCTCCTCTGTCAGTTTGAAAGCTTACTTCACGAAACTAACGATGAAGTCTTTTAAAACAAATACGTTGCACATTTGTCGGAACCGGCCGTATCGGATGACTAAAGCATCAAGCTGCCATAGAAAAGATCGGTCGCAAAATTAGTTTTATGATTTCAGTCAATTTGGTCGTAATCGGACAACTATGTATATAGTATAGCTGCCATAGGTAAGTTAGTCTTAGTGAGAAAAACTTATTTGTTTTCAATGAAAACGTCTTTAAATTTGGCGTTTGTGAATCAGGTTGTCGGATTTCTTACCTGTTTTGGGTGCGATTTCAAACTGGCTCAAAACCATAACTCAGAAATTGATTGAGAAACTTGTTGTGGAAAATTGTTGAAAACTTGGAGTGTGGGTAGGGACGATGAAGTAAATGATATTCCTGGTTTCGAATCAGCCAGATGAACCGGTTCAATTGTGTTTCAGGTTAGGTTATGTTTGATATTTTCCCAATTCAAAACTAGCTCCGAACAAAATTGGACGAGTTTAAGTGTTAAAAACTATTCAGTCTGTTGAAACTGCAATTAAACATTTCCTCACAACTAAAATCAAAATCGGTTTTGTCTGCATTTTTTGCAGCACTCTGGAAATAAGCAGGCGGATACTGACCATCTCATCCACAATGGAAATCCACAAAATACAACCAACGGACTGCCCATACTGATCTGGATCTATGGAGGCGGTTTTATGACCGGCTCTGCAACTCTGGACATTTACAATGCAGACATTATGGCGGCAGTGGGCAATGTCGTTGTTGCCTCCTTCCAGTATCGTGTTGGTGCCTTTGGATTTTTGCATTTGGCGCCGGAGATGCCAGCAGAATATGCCGAAGAGGCGCCGGGCAATGTCGGACTGTGGGATCAGGCACTGGCCATACGTTGGATTAAGGATAATGCGCATGCCTTTGGCGGCAATCCCGAATGGATGACTCTGTTTGGTGAATCGGCTGGTTCAAGTTCGGTAAATGCCCAGCTCATGTCGCCTGTAACAAGGGGCGTGGTCAAGCGAGGCATGATGCAGTCGGGGACAATGAATGCACCGTGGAGTCACATGACATCCAAAAAGGCAGTTGAGATCGGCAAGTCACTAATCAATGACTGCAACTGCAATGCTTCGATGCTAAAGGTGAGTTGTAGTATGCGCATCTGAGTTTCAATTTACCCGATTTCGATATCTTTCAGACCAATCCCACTCACGTGATGAGCTGCATGCGTGCAGTTGATGCAAAGACCATATCGGTGCAGCAATGGAACTCTTACTCGGGCATACTCAGTTTTCCATCAGCCCCAACTATAGATGGTGCCTTTCTGCCGGCGGATCCGATGACCCTAATGAAGACAGCCGATCTGAAAGATTACGACATACTCATGGGAAACGTCAGGGATGAGGGTAAGTTGGTTAGTTGTGGAACTATAGCGAACTTTATGATTAAGTAATTTCCTCTCTTAAGTCCTCTTCTTGTGTCAATGATCCCTAATTGGCTCAAGTCCTGAACTATTTCATTTTGCATACTCAACTTTTCAGATAGAGCAGCGTTGTCATCTAACAATGACCAGCTTGGTCCGCGTTCAGTGAGCATTGTTGTATTCCCTGCCACTGACGTCAGTACTAAACTACAGCCAAAAAATCCTCAGCTTCAGCCATTGCCTTGTTATTGTCGTTGTTGTTTGTTTTGCTATCCTTCGCTCTTATCCTGCCAACTGCCCCTACCCTGTGCCACGTCCCACTCCCCTCTCTAGTGCATCTCAATGCCAACAACTTTTTGTTGAAGCTTGCGCTTCATCCATTTGTGATTTTATTACTTTTTCTCAACTATTTTTTCGTTCTGCTCAGCTGCCCGACGAAATGCATTTTATTCTTGTCGTTTTATGGGTGGTTGTGGGCGTGGCTGCGGCTAAGTTGGCTTACCCTGGTTGGCTTTCAAAATTTCTCTGTACATTCGAGGACTCGTAATGCATTCGGTACTTTCTGTTGGCTCGAGTGCTTAATTTTTATGGTTTATTACATGACACGATGCTGCGGAGTGGAGAGGGGGAGGCGAATGGGAATGGTATTGTGCCACATTGTGTTGAGCTTAGTTGTTGTTGTTGCCTTTACTAATACTGCTGTTGGCAGCATCACAAAAATACACTTTGTGTAATGTCCTCTGCTGGTGGCTTTGTGGCTTTCTGCTGGGTCGTTCAGCTACCATGCAGAAATTACAAATTACGCAAGCTTTAAGTTCCAACAGTTAAATATGTCAATGCTCCGCAATTGCAATGGCCACAAATACCCACAGCAGTCACGCCGGCAGTCAAACTTGGCAGACTCGCCCACGCGCTCTGCGGTGTGGCCGGGCGTCCCCAAAAAAAAAGGCAAACGACTCCCCACGCACGCCACATAAATTATTTAAATATTTTGCTCAGGTGCAAGGAAGAGCAGCAGGTAGTCCTCAACTCGATGGGTGAGTGCCGCACGTGCCGCTGCATTGTTTTAAGTGGAACGAGGCAGCATTGTTTTGAAGAGAATTGGAGCTCACCACAGGGCAGGGGGTATCGATAGTAAAACTTGAATGAAAGTGAGCTTTGTAATTATTTGATTCATTTCCATCCGCTGCGCCAGGTTTGCACATAAATTTCTCTGGTTTTATGGACTTTCTATTATATAACTCAAGGGTTCGCATAAATGAAAGAGAATTTAATAGACTTAGCTTTATGCTTTAAGTAATTGATTGAATACTGTAAAACTAGTTAATGCTTTATTTTCCCTTGTCTGATAAATCAAAAAAGTTTCCCATTTGAGATGTCAAACAAGTGTAATAGTCAATCTGAGGACTGCAAGAATATGTGAGGCTGTTGGCTATTTGAGTTCTTAAATAAGATTTTTGACAGCCAACTCAGTAAGCTGAGGTTTTTTTCACCCATCTCATATGAGAACTCGACAAATGAAAATACAGCTTTAGTATCGATATCATGCAAAATTAAACAGACAACTAAATAACTGGCACAATTATCATGAATAGATTGCCAGACCTTGGAAACCTATTACTCACGGGAAGATATATGTCACAGAGCCGCGGTTGGCATGCCCTTGCTCCCATTGCTCCAAGAGTTATTTTCGGAGACTGGCGCAGCGCAGTAGCATACAAAATTGTCTCGCTTCTTGGCGCCAGCCAAGGTCATTAATTTAAGGAAAATCTGCCCTAAGTTTGAAAAAATTTTTAGAAAAATATCTAGAAAAACTACACTACTTTTGCTTATGAACATAAGGTACGAACCTTCTGTCTATAAAACTGTCGAAGATATGACGTTTTAACCAAATTATATAAGGCATACCCACACCTTTCAATCCCGTATCTCTAACTATCTCTGAGATCTGTTTGTTCATACGACAGACATACGGAAATGGCTATATAGACAGGGCTGTTGATGCTGATCAAGAATATATATATATTTTATGGGGTCGAAGATGCTTCCTTCTGGCTGTTACATACTTTTGCACAAACTTAATATACTCTATGTACCTTCGGTACAGAGTATACAAATTCAATTTTTGGGTTATGCTTTTTAAGTTAAAGGTCAGTATCCAGCACTCCGGAATTTTGATTTCGTCACAGCACTTTATATAAATAGGAACACTTTGCTTTGCTTTGCTGCTCATGAGCTACTTGAAAGTGTTTCTATTTATGTAAAGTATTGGACGAAATCAAAATTCCGGAGTGCTGGATACTGACATTTGCTTTTAAAGACATGCGATACGTATTATTCGCACAGTTCGTGTGACGCCACAGCGGTGATGGATAGTATTCCACAGAGTTCGTGTATCGTCGAAGATGTAATGGTATTCCATGTGTTGAATTCCAACTGAAATGGCGATTAATACACAAAGTACTGTCGACTGTTTAGTAATCTTCTATACTTATTTGCAGAAGTGGGATCTCAATACGGAAACAATATATTATAGACTAGCATATAACCCGGCGTGCTTCGCAACGCCGTATTTCAACCGCGAGAAAAAATTTTAACTTTTGTTGGAATAGTTGTACTCGTACATCTAGATCAGCGATGTCCAAAATTTGAAAAGGCAGCCACGCGTGGTTGGCAAGCCAAATTCTGCCGGCGTCGCAGCGGAGACATATATAGAGAGATAGAATATGCGTATTCTATAAATCAGTTGTGTCCAAACTCACACAATGAAAGCGTTTGCTTGTGTGCGATTCAAACATAAAACAAACTAAATTTTAGTTTGTTTGAATCGGACGCATTTTATTTTTTCAGTGTAAAGCAGTAAAACGTCACCTTGGCTTTGTGTTTCGCTGCTTCGCACACAAGCAAACGCTTTCATTGTGTGAGTTTGGACACCACTGGAATACAAATTTAATTGTGTTTCTTCATTTCATTTTTGGTGAATGTCGAGAGCAGAACACATGTGTTACAACTATTATTAGTCGTTAGCTATCCCTCAAAAAAAAGTCCTTCATTGAACTTTTTGCAAAAGGGGTTGCATTTCTTGGGAAGTCCTTCATGAACTGAGGGTAGATGAAGGATGAGCAGGCAACCAGCTGCTAAGAAATTGGAGGGTCAATATACCGTTATTGTTGACAACATCAAAACACAATTTTCATCTGCAAAATATTTTTGCACCACAGCAGATATTTGGTCTGGAAACCACAAAAGCTTCCTTGGGTATGCCATTAGCATGTAGAAGGATTACTGGGGTTCACTCCGCTGAAAAGGTTGCGCAGATGCTAACGGAAATTAACACTGCCTTTGGTTTGAACAGCTCAAACATTGTTTTGACCATAACTGACAACGGTTCCAACTTTGTATTTTTAATATTTTCTTAAGTGTATTTACAGGATGAATATTAAATTTTTTGAAAATAATCCAAAAAAATCCAAAATCTATATATAAAAAGAAAGTCGTGTTAGTTACACACTTATAACTCAAGAACGGCAGAACAGATTTGGGTGAAAATTGGAGGAGGTAGCTTCCGGAGGGGACAAAACTTTTTATCCCGTTCGACAGCGTTCCCGTGTGACTTGACATGAAACGTCAGTCACTATAAAACGTGGTATAACAAAAAAGAATCAGACTTCGAATAACAAAACGCAAATGACAGCTATGTAATTGAAGTATAATGACAGCTGTGCCAAATATCGTCTCAGTGGCATCCGAGCCAAGGAGCACCTCTTGCCGCTGAATCGTGAGCTGTTCTCTGGCCTGCAGATTTAACCCCCATTGGTGGCCGCCAAGCAGACACAAGAGCACCCGCGCCCGCCCACTCAGTGCCTCAACATCCCACACACTAAGCGAAGAGCAGTGCAACAGTGCGACACAAGGAGTGCCCACACATCCTGTTTAAAAAAAGAAACTAACCAATAATTTATCATTTAATTATTTTTTGGTTTTAGTTAGCGACGTAAGTAAACATTTCTATACGTCACTAAGTTAGGTTACACAATTCGTAGCACGTTAGTGCTGACAACCGTCAGTGCTGATCATTGTGATCATTGTGATTGTATTTTAGCCGTTTTTCGGCAAGACTCATATTATTTCAAATTTGAGCTATTTTTCTCTGTTTTTCGTTCAATTGCTCAATCTCAATCTCTACATCTATATAAAAGTGAAAGTATGTTTGTATGTTTGTCCCTTATGGGCGTCTAAACCGCTGAACCGATCTTCACGAATTTTTCACAGTATTTTCATGTCGATCGGGAAAGTGTCATAGGCTATGTCTCATGTCTGTGAAATGGTCCAATGACTGCAAAATTTGCAAAATTATACCGTTCATCCGATTGCAATATATCTTTGGGAATGGCTGAACACTTACCAGGGAAGATTCATGAAGAAATTTCGGAAATTGTCCAAACCCTTAAATTTATGGTTTCGGTAAAGCTTTGGGGAGTGGTTCGACGCTTGCCCGGGAAGGTTTCCAAGTAGATGAAATCTGCGGAAAATGGTTCAAAAACCGCGAAATTGGCTAAAGCTTCGATTGAGATGGAACTTTGGAGAATGGTTGAACGCTTGCCCGGGAAGGTTTCTAAGTTGAAAAAATTTGCGGAAAATGTACCAAAAACCGCGAAAATAACAAAATTATACCGTTTATCCGATTGCAATAAAACTTTTGGGAATGGTTGAACGCTTGCCAGGGAAGATTTCTTAGTTGAAGAAATTTGCGGAAAATGGACCAAAAACCGCGAAAATTACAAAATTTACAGTTTTGGTAAAACATTGGGGAATGGTTCGACGCTTGCCCGGGAAGGTTTCCAAGTAGAAGAAACTGCGAAAATTTGCCAAATGTTCGTTTGTTATAAAACTTTGGAGATTGATTGGACGCTGCGTGTGAAGGATTCTGATTTGAAGAAATGGGTGGGAAATAGTCCAAGAACAGCGATAATTAAAAAACTATACCATTCATCCGATTGCAATGAAATTTTGGTCAATGGTTGGACCCTTGGCCGCGAAGATTTCCAAGGTCCAAAAATGGCAAAATTCACAAAATTATACCGTTCATCCGATCGCAATCAAACTTTGGGGAATGAATTGAACGGTTTCTAAGTTGAAGAAATTTTCAGAAAATGGTCAAAAAAACCGAGAAAATTGCCAAATTTGCAGTTAACATTGAGGAATTGCTCGACGCTTGCCCGGAAAGTTTTCAAAGTGGAAGATATGGGCGGAAAATGGTCCAAGAACCGCTAAATTTACAAAATGTTTGATTTTGATGAAGCTTTGAGGAATGGTTGTACGCTTGCCCGCAAAGGTATCTTAAATGAAGAAATGGGCCGGAAATGGTCAAAAAACCACGAAATTTCAAAAACTATACCGTTCATCGGATTGCCATAAAAATTTGGGCAACGCTTGCCCGCGAAGGTTTCTAAGGTCTAAAAATCGAGAAATTTACAAAATAGCCTTATGAGAATTTATGAAAGCGCTTAGTGCTTATATTACAATGCCGGCGTTGGTAAATGGAAGCTGTTGCGTAACTTGCAAATTTTTGATTTGAGCATGGATTATTGTGAAGATTTGATAGGCGGCAATTGTAGACGGGTAAACAGGAGGTTTTAATCAAACGGTCAAAAAAGTCACAATTTGAAAAAAAAAGTCACGATTTTAGATTATCATGAAGACGTGTATATAGAGAAAAAGATCGCAAAATAATCGGATTATTCTTTGATTATTTTGATTATTCTTGATTATTTCTTGTTAATCGCCATTAATCCCGACTATTTTTGATTATTTTTAATCGTAATCAATTAGTAATCGAGAGAATCTGAAAACAGTCGTAATTTAATGATTATTTTTCATTTTAAAAAAAATTAATCAATTATCTAATGATTATGATTAGTAATCATTATTTAACAGCTATGCTTGAAACTCATACAAATTTTCAGGACGCCTACTAAGACTGTTTTTCAAACCTAACTTTTCTATAGCAGCTGTACTATACAGTCTTCCGGTTTCGACCAAATCTAGTGGAATCATGAAAAAGCATAGAAAACGTATAAATACGAAGTCATATGCCGATTCCATTCAATACATTAAAGATTTTCGCACTAAAATTTGTTTTTCGACCGTTCGATTCTAAGGCAGCTATATGCTATAGTCGTTCGATCCGGTCGGTTTTCATACTTGTGCAGACAAAATAGAAATTGTTGTTTAGACACTTCTTTAAAACATTTCCAAAAATTAACTGCATCTAGCTGCGACTTCAGTCTCGGTGATAGTTTTTGTGCGGTAATTCGTTAATGCTTAGACACCTGACAATTTTTGTATACTGGGTTATAAGCGACAAGCAAATTCACCAAACCAACTTTTTTAAAGTATTTTGACCCTCTAAAATCGAAAATAGACATGAAAAAATTTGTATTTCGAATAGTTAACGAGCGATAAACGTGTTTTACGAAGTTTTCCGAAGCTGCAGCGATTGAAAATTTGTAAAGAAATTTAAAAAGAAAAAATAGGGGAAACTTAACTTCGGCTCGGCCGAAGTTTTTATACAAAGCAAAAAAGTTTTTCTAACTAAGACTACGTTTGGGACCTTACTTTTCTAAGGGTGCTTTACTATATAGATGTCCGATTTCAACCAAACTTAGTGAAATCATGGAAATGCATAACAAACTAACAATTACAAAATTTGGAGGCAATTCCATTTAAAACAAAAAGGTGATTCTCACTAGAACTTCTTTTTCGACCGATCATTTGTACTGCAGCTATTTGCTATAGTCATCCGATTTTGAAAAAACTTTGTAGAATCAATTGTGTAAAATTGTGTAAAAGAATATAAAATAAGTCTATCCCAATGATAAAGACGTATCCATTGAAAGCAAAAAAAATTTTCTCACTAGAATTAGTTTATCGACCGATCGTTCGTATGGCAGCTATATGCTGAAGTCATCCGATTTTGCCCATACTTTGTATAATTCTGCGAACGCATAACAGATAAATTAATGCCGATTCTTCATCCCATCCGGCCGGTTCCGACAAATGTGCTGCGTATAAGTACTGAAAGACTTCAGGCAAAGTTTGGTGAAAAAGCTTTAAAACTGGCGGAGGAGATAGCGCAGAAACAGACAGTCGGACGGACGGACTGTCGGACATTTAAGAATATATATACTTCTTGTGGTCTGAGATGATTCCTTCAATGCGTTACAAAATTCCGGTCAATTTTAGAATACCATCTGCATGGTTATTAAAACCTGGCGAAAGGTTTCGTTTTTAGCCAAAAATGTGTTACGGTGAGTGCTTTTAATGCTATGGGCACAAATGTTGAAACAAAACTTTTTTGTTCAAAAAAATTTATTGAAATTAAAGTGATTGTAAATGCCAATGAGTATGCAAAAGTAAGCAAAATGTATATTTTTTTCAATTTCAATCCTTAAGTAGTTTTTATACCCTGTTCCCATTGAAAATGGGAAAAGGGGATCATGAAGTTGTGCAAAAGTATGTAACAGGTAAAAGGAAGCATTTGCGACCCTATAAAGTATATATATTATTGATCAGCATCAACAGCCGAGTCGATTTAGCCATGTCCGTCCGTCTGTCCGTATGAACGCGTCGATCTCAGAGACTATAAGAGCTAGAGCCACAAACGACGTTTCATAAGGGACCAACCGTCCGATCAACCTGATGCCTCCTTTGTTGTGTTGTGTGCCTCTGTTTAAATTTATGTCAATAACATAGCAAGACCTCGAGCCAGTAAAAACTGCAAGTTAAGAGTATAAAGGTCGTTAACAGTCATAAAAAGTATAAAACGCTTGGCACGGCGTTGTTGTTCGAAACTTAATAGAAATAGTTTCATTTACACATTTACAAAGAGGAATGGCTGTCTTAAGCTGTCTTTTTGGTGTTTTGCGCGCAAAGCTGCCTTTGGAATTCCCAAACGGTTTTGCCGTCGCAGGCATGGAGAGACTGCTGTTTGGACAGACATTTCAGGCTCAAGATCGCTGATGAGTGAGGTTGGTCCTTCATGAAACGTCGTCCGATCAACCTGATGCCTCCTTTGTTGTGTTGTGTGCCTCTGTTTAAAGTTATGTCAATAACATAGCAAGACCTCGAGCCAGTAAAAACTGCAAGATAAAATATATCGATAATTCCATCGGCACTGAACCCGCGGTTAACTTTAACCAGTGCTCGAGCAGCAGTTAAGTCTGTTCCTCCGAGTGCGCCACACACAGCATGAGATACGCAAATTCGGATAAACTGCCTGTCAAGTTGACTAACCGCACATTGAGAAATCGGGCCTAAATACTGTCTAAGTTGCTTACAAACCGAATTTCAAGTCAATCGAGTGAAAAACAAAATTTTCCCCATATTAACTTTTCCGACGCTCTTCCGAGCCCTTTTTTCGGCCATTTTCACCACATAAGGAAACTTCTATCCAAATTTAAGCCCTCCATCTCTTTTTGTTTAGGCTCTGCGATTATTGCCAATGAATCATTGAGGACAACCTATTTTATATTTATACAGATGGTCATATATGTCTGTTTGTCTGTTCCATATTTGAATAACTTCTCGGGCTTTGCTAACCAGTTGTAGTGCAGGTGGTAGTGTGTGTACGAGTTGTGTGCGAGACTCCCCAGCACCCGCCTCGGAACATATAAAAAAGTCTTACCAAACCGGTCACCTTCAGCAGCTATTAGCGCCAGCTCTGAAGTATGTAAGTAGCCTTTAAAAAATGGGTTAGAAAACCTGTAGCGCTAGGATGAATTATAATAATAAACATAAACATAAAGAGCGTCACATTGCCGTTTGTATTCGTCATTGAACTGTACATAGTTCCCTTTCCTTTGTGCGAAATCTGGAAGCTCCCTAACCAAGATATTGAAAGAGATCAATTTTGGAATGGCTGAGTCACACTACTATAATGCTTCCGAAAAACGTGTGGTAGTTTGCCAAAAATTTTTCAAAACGTAGAAAGGATGTCACTTTGAATCCTTCTTCTCTTTCCCTCGTTTAACGCCGAGCAAATTAGACAAAGTGTCGAGTGTACCAGCATAGAAGGTAGGATTTTTCTTTAGTTGCATAGAACTAATTGAACTGATATATGTTTCAATTCGTATTTTGGACTGATTTTTCAACACTTTCGAAGATAATGTTAGCCAAAGTGCCGCATAAATATTCTTTCCTCTCGCCTGTGTTGCCTTCCGGCTGCTGCTGGTTTTCTCATAATTTACCGAGACCTCTTTGTAACTCTTTGTGAGCATTGTGTTGCCTCTTGGCGTGCCAAGCCGTGTAAATGGCGCACTTATATCAAATTTTCCTGTTTGTTTGTGCGAGTCGCCACATGATTGGACTGTGGCACTAAGTATGTGCTGGTTTTGTTTTCGTATAACACATTGTGATTCTCGGGCGCTTTGTGCTTTTTCCTTTCTTGTGGCCCGTGCTTTGACTCGCTTTCGATTTCTTTGTGGATGGCGCTTGCCTCGTCATATCCAGGCGGAGGCAACCCATCGGACATGTGTGCTTTTTGCTCACTTTCACTCATTGCTCACAGCTGGTGCCTTTGCTCGCAGTCTCTCGCTCAATGGCTGTTCCTCTCTCTCTCTCTCTGTCTCTGTAGCTTGCATATCTAGCCGTAGCCTTTGTCAGCCATTGGCTTTGCCACAGCCGTTCTCTTAGCCAAGGAGTGCGTGCGTGCCCGTAAGGCTCGACTACAACGATGGCGAATGTTGTGCATGATTTCTTTGTGTTTGTGTGGGTTTGTGAGTTCAAGGTCATCTACCGCTTGCAACAAAACGAATATAAATATACATTACGATTTGTGGCGCTCGTGAACATTTCTTGGTTTATATTTATGTTTATTTTGACATATATTCATAGTCCGTTAAGCTCCCTTAACACTTATCATAATATGATATACTATCATATCTCTAAGGCTGTATTTTTACTTTTCGGGATCCCATATGAGATGGGTGAAAAATACCTCTGTGAAAAATTACTGTGAGTTGGCAGTCAAAGAACTCATATGAGAACTCAGATTGCCGTCTTTTCATGCAGCTTCTCATATATTTTTATGCTTCTCAGATTGACTACTTGCACTTGTCTTATAGCTCATAAAGAAAAAGAAAGTAGGAAAGAATCCCGGTTGAGGCTAGATCTTCTTTTTATAGTCAGAACCAAAGGTATACACGTATAACATTAAGTTTGTACAAACAGTACATACATTCTTGTCACCAGTCAACAGCCGATTGGCTAAAGCCATATCCGTGTGTCTGCTTGTCGGTCAGTCCGTAAGAATGCACAGATCTTAGATATGGTAAGAGATCAAGTTTATTTTAAATTTTTCCACGCCTCCATCCCCCAATTTAAGTAAAGGCATTAATATTTTGTTCAGAAAAATATGTTTAAGGTTTGGATAATAATTTTTTTTTGGCAAAAAATTAAAATTTTTGCCAGAAATTAAATTAAAATTAAATCAATTTTTTTTAAATGCTATTAATAATGGGTCTAGCCTCTCGAGTAATTTATTAGCTCGAAAATTCGGCTAGGCATCGGGCTAATCTTGCTTTTGAGTTTTAAGTCTGGTATTTTGACCCATTCCTCGGTAACAGCCTTTCGAAGCTCCTTAGTCGAGTTTACCTTATGTCCGGCAGGATAAACAAGACGTACAAGCTTACCCACATGTTCTCAGTGGGATTTATGTCAGAAGAACGCGCTGACCATTCAAAACGAGAGCGAAAGTTCAAGTCGGTCCAGCCCGACTCCGATATACCCGTTACTCAGAGCAATTAGTGTTTAATAGCCTATTCCTATGTTCATTAACAGAGCATTAACATTAATGGGAAAGTTGCTGATCGGTTTGACATTGCAAACCCAGCGCGATCCTGTCTTACTGCGTCTCAAGTCGACTCACACCTCCCTGTTGTAACCCGCAAAGCTGCTGACTAACGTGAGCGGCGAACCTACCCAGGGACAAATAGGGGGCGGTATTTCAGGCTTGGCATCCGATTATCGTCTATTACATCCGCCAATAAAAACTGCGACAACAATGCCTCAAATTCTCGTATTTGCCGAGAAAACCCGACAACAGGAGAACTCTGCAGACGGAAATAACGCGAGCTGTTAAGGAGCGATACCGGGAGAAAAGAAGAGAGGAGAATCGCCTTTTCAGAAGGAAGAAAAATGAGCAGCAAAGGCGCATGAGGGAGGAAGTCGAAGTGCTGTTCGGAAGGAGTGAGACTTGAAAATTCTAACAAAAGATTAGGCAACTAACCGAAGGTTGTAAGCCCAGAGTCACACTATGCAAGGACGACCACAGAAATCTGTTCAGAGATCCGCAAGTGGCACTAGAAAATGGGGGAACTATTTCTTCAACCTGCTGGGATGTGATGACAAACTCAATGCCGCCTCTGGGGAAGTAGCGACACCACCAATCGATAACATAGAGATAGACCCGCCGGACCATAATGAAGTCTGGTTAGTCATTAAAAGGCTAAAAAATTACAAATCTGCTGGCGCTGATGAGCTGCCCGCTGAATTGTTCAAGGCTGGCGATAAGGAGTTGGTAAGGTGCATGCACCAACTCCTATGCAGAATATGGTTCGAAGAAAGCATGCCCGAAGATTGGAATCTAAGCGTACTCTGTCCAATATTTAAAAAAGGAGACCCTGCGGTTTGCGCCAATTACCGCGGAATCAGTCTCCTTTCCATTGCATATAAGGTTCTATCATGCATCCTATGTGAACGTCTATAACCGAGAATGAGAGAATAAAGCTATAAGTGTAGCTTTTAACCTGGCAAATCCAACAAAGACCAGATATTCACACTGCGACAAATCCGGGAGAAGACCAAAGAGAGATCGACACACACCACCTTTTTATTGACTATAAAGGCGCCTCTGACACGCCGATAAGGTCAAAGTTCTTTGAAGCCTGTCTACTTTTGGTATACCAGCAAAGTACGTTCGACTTTGCCTGATGAAGTTGAGAAGCACACTAAGCGCCGTCAAAATAGGAAAAAACCTCTCCGAGCCTTTCGATACCAAAAAAGTTTTAGGTAGGATCGCACCTTACCGTATGACTTCTTTAATTGGCTAATGGAGTATATACTGCGCCAGTGCCCAAATGCTAACAGAAGGGGCCCCAACTTTACCATAGGTAACATGCTCCTTGCATATGCTGATGATATCAATATCATCGGCAATAGCGAATCTGTGGTATGACAGGCGTTCTCAGATAGAGAAGAAGTCAAAATTTATGGGCTTAGCGGTAAATGAGGATAAGACGAAGTATCTACTATCAAGTGAAACGATACCAAAGAGGATACTAAATAGTTATAATGCAAGGCAAACTTCACTTCCGATCAGTTGGAATATCAAGCCAGGAGCTATGCATAAGCGCAATTCACAATAAATGGCTCTCCATGGTAATAAGACCGCTAAAAACTTAAGAAATTGCTTTTCGCGATTTTATGATTTGCCAGTCTCTGTAAAATGGCTTGACCCATCTTCAATGCTGTATCTATGTTCTTCATCATTGGTCATCCATGGTATTAATCGCGGCTCAGTACGGTCATAACTATTGCTGGAAAGTTAAGTGAGGTCATTTGTGGTCTTGAAAAGCAATTTCTCAATTTTCAATTTACTGTGAATTGCGCTTATGCATTGATCCTGGCATGATTTTCAACTTGATTGACAGTTATCTTTTTAATACTCTGTACCAAATTTACACAGAGTACATTAACTAAGTTTGTGCAAAAGTATGTAACAGGCAGAAGGAAGCATCTCCGACCCTATAAAGTTCATTTCTGATCAGCTTAACAGCCGGTCGTCTACCTGTCCTCGTCAGTCGTTACCATATCTCAGAGTGGTAAGAAAGTCATATGCTTGTTACTTGCAGGCATCAAGTTGATTTTCAATTTTGCCACGCCTCCTCCGCCTTTGCAAATTAGAAAAACGTAATATCTCTAAAGTTTTAGCGGTACCCCCCCCTTATCTGTTCTTTCTCTAGGAGGAGTAAGGTAGAAAACTGTCAATTAAATCTACTGGCTCATTATCATTATCATTATCAAAGATAAGACGTACTACGATGAAAAGTTAAACATTTACACTTTTCATTGTTGAGAGGCAGACTATTGATCTTGCTGATCAAGAATATATATACTTTATGTGGTCGGAGATGATTCCTTCTTTGTGTTCCAAACTTCTGGGCAAAATAATAATACACTTTTCAAGTGTATAAAAACTATAGCAGACTCAGATTAAATTTTACAGCATATACTAGCCCTTAAAAACGACAGTTTGAATGTTAACTATGCCTCCTACGATGCCCAATAAATCATTGAAACTAAGTATTTTTGCTTGAACTTTAAACCTTAAGTTTTTTAACTTTTGTGCCCATAACTTCTTTAATTTTCAGCGGATTTAAGTGAATACATGGCATTAGAATTGCATTGGATGTCCCTATGATAGTCAGAAAAAAAAATTAATTTTCGAGAATTTTTTAAAGCAAAGTTGCCGATATCGGCGAAGTTAAACAACGGATTAAAACGTGATATTCGAATGATAAATAGGGCATTCAATTCTCTGTCAAGTGTATTTTTTTTTCAATCAAAATCTTGCTTTGGTTCGGAGGACTTAAAAAATTTATTATTTGTTAAACAAACATTTTTTTATATATATGAAAATTATATTTTCAAACAAAGCCTTGTTTCGCGGGCTATGGGTATTTTTGTATTAACAATTGCCCTAGAATAATATTGACCATTTAGGGTAAAACCAGCTTCACCTAAATTATGCAAATAATCGCTTAAGAGTTTTTTAGACCTGAGTTCAGCATTCACACATGCCTGAGAAGCTCAGTTAAGACAGTTACGAAAAGAGGTTTTGGTGACCTGATTGCTATAGCGTTCTTTTAAAAATGTAATTCGCCTTTGAATCGCAAATCAATTTTCGGACTAAGCCTAGTGCCATCCAACCAAGCCCCAAAAAGTATGCAAGGAAATGTTCCCAGGTGCTAGGCGATCTTTTTTTGCTTCCTACGCACTATAGGAAATTTTTAAATTTTTCAGGCACTAATTAATATCTTCACAATTGACCAAAGTTTTTGGGTCTAGTTTGTTGGTATAGTATCTAAAGGTCACTAGGACGTGTTTTTGCAAAATTTGGATATTTAAGTTTGGTACCCATTTGCCGCCCGTATAATTTTATTGTACGAGGAATCATCGCAAGTTCTTAAGCAAATAGTGGACTTTATTTGAAACGGAATGAAATTTATTTATTAAAAAAACTATTGAGGCACTAAAAAAACCGATTGCCACAAGCAGATTGTTCTTAGTTATCCCGCTTCATTGCATTGAACTCAACTTTGCCAAAATTAAGGCTATGTCATTAAAGTCAACATTTTTTTTTTTTGTTTTTTTGACAAGTAGTAGTAGTAGATATTTATTTTTTATAAACTGTGGCTTGGTTTTTAACCGTCAGCCATAACATAATAGGTTTTACATTGCTTACAATAATAAAAAATACTAAGAATAATTTAATACAGAAACAAACATGGTACTCGGTTTAAGCATTGACAAAGAAAACTTAAGGAAAGATATATAAAATTTAGTTTACAGAATAATTACAAAAATTCATTTATAATAGAGATTCTGTTTTTAGAGCCTGTTGTAGAAAAGAGGATAGTCTCGTTCAGTCCTGCCGTTTACCAATTTAAGACGTCTCCGATAGGAATCGGCTTCCATTTCTGATAAATGGCGACCCCGTGGTGCGTTTCGTGCATTCAAATTAAGAGACTTCGGTGTAGAGCCCAGTGTGGTGTAGTAAGGGTAAGCACCACCGAGCCGCTAGGGAGATGGCTGAAGGGAGATTAAGGTAAGTTTTTGTACGTGTTTGGACTAATTTGCCTGGCTGGCTGAAACGAGTCTTTTTCGCACAGCTTTCTCCAACAGCAATTGATGGGATCTTTCCCAAGATCCGACACACTGTAGGTCTATGTTTACGTCATGCTCATTAAATATGGACAGCCAATTGTCAAAAATTTGGGATTTTTTTTTGACTGCATTATAGCGATGAATGTTTTTACCAGTCTGCAATTCGGCATATCCATAACGTCCCGTATGTAAGTGAAGTGGCTTTGCAGACAGTATAAGAATAAAGAAGGCAGGCCGGTTTCTAGGTGGAGTACATAGTTTGGGTTAGTGCGGGGTAGTTTGAAAATGCGTTTAATAACAATCTTTGTAGTCGCTCAACCTCATCATATCGGCAGTATCCCCAAATTTGAGATGCATAGCACATTACTGATCTAAGGTAGGTCTTTGTAAAGTTGATTTTTCGTTCACAAAATTGCCATCTGTAAGATGTAAGTACCTACCACTATGTTTAGATTCCAAGAAAAATAGTTGATTAAAACTATTGCAATAATCGCAGCAGATAAGTATGCTCTTAATTTTCATCAATCAAAAGCTGACTTTAATAGCTAGTTTACCAATAGGGTTTTGTGTAAAGGCCTGTTCCCAGTAGAGCGGAAAATTTCATAGTCCAAATTGCAATTAATAAATTTAGCATCCACATAAATTTTTAGTAAGGCCATATATTAGCCAAAATGTCAAAATAAAGGAACGGCCACACTGGTGGTTTTTCGTGTACAAAAAAATCAATATTAAATATTTGAATTTCTTTAAATATAATTTGAAAATATAAAAAAAAAAAATGCTGCGCAACAAGCACCCTGATGTTTTGATGGCGAGACTTCATTGCTGGGGCGATGCATTCCCTTTGCACAAGAGCATCATAAAGCCGTTTGGATTTTGCATCCTGACTGCGCCCGAGCGGGTCTTTAATTTCAGCCTGAGCCTCGCATCTGCATAGATTAGGCACTTGGCCTTTTTGATTCAGCTGGTGTTTAGATTCAATAAAAATTTAATAAATTATTATTTAATTATTTTCGATTTGCTTATGGGGTTCACCTTCCCATACAGCAGGTTGGTTTTTTAAATCCCCGTTTTCATAATAACGCTAGGTGGCAACTTGTTGAGTAATTCATTGAGCCAAAAATGCCCAACAACTGGAGATATCTGCTGGGGCTTCTTTAACTGCTTCTGTAGATGTAATGAATGAACTTCAGTTGTAAATAAATGGCTTAATCAGTTGTGTAGGAACTGACATATATGTATGCAGCAGATGTGCTCGGCTACCAGTCATTCTCCATGAAGAAGGAGCTGCTATTCACGAAACGAAGACCCCTTCATCAGGGCTACATGAAGCTCTCTCCAAATACCGCGACACAGTTGTGCTGAAAGTAAGAACATTTTATATGCAATCTGAAAAATATTATTAGCCATGCTCCCATTTTCGCAATCGCCAAAGTTCTGCGATGGGTAGAGCAAATTTAGTCGAAACGCAAAACTTTTGCAAATGGCAGCATGGCTGTATGAGTCAATATGAGTCACCGTCTCTCCGAAGACATATCGGAGAGAAACGTAATGTACTGAGCATATTCCCAGTCCACGATGTCGATAAGTTGCGTCTGCTCCAACCGGAGGCCATTATTTTTAGTTTAGCGCCAACACTTTCCAACGAACTTTTTACTGCAATGTTTTTACCATAGAGTTCCTTTAAAAACGCAATTTTGTACTTTTTTCAATTTTTGACGTCAAAATATTAGGTTGCAGTTTATTTTTTTCTGGCATCAGCTGTTTTTCGATAGGCTAATTGTGTATTTATTTTTGCTTCCTCGGAACACAGAAAATAAATGTACCAGAGTTGCACAGAGTATATTAAGTTTGTGCAAAAGTGTCCGTCTGTCCGTCCTTCTATCTGTCCGTATGAACAAACAGATCTCAGAAATGGTAAGAGATAGAGGTTTGATATGTATGGGACATATGATTCTTATACTTGCACGCAGATCAACTTTATTTTCAATTTTGGCCACGACCCATCCCGCCCCCGCAATATCGAAAAAACGTAATATCTCCCACAGTTTTAAAGATAGAAGGTTCGATCCTTCTGAATATATTTAGTATTCGGTATTCTTTATCGATCCGCTGAAGGAATTTTAAAGATCGGATGAACGATATTTGAGTTATAAAGAAAACAAACAATTATGGGCAGCAGCGGTCGCAACGGTGATGGGCAGCACTTCACAGGTACAGAGTATGTTATAGTCGGGCTTGACCGACTATCTTTCTTGTTTTTCTATAGTTTTCGTCATACAAATTTATTTCCCGCGCTCCTGGGAACAGTCCTTAAAAATAATTTCTCGTATGCAACATTAAAGATTGATGTATTTGTGACCTAATGACAAAAAATTGGTATGTTTTGAACACTTTTACAAAAGGAGTTTTTGCCTAATAGTTGGGAAAATTTCCTATAGTGCAATGCGAGTGAACGTGCGTGTAAGTCAGTTGTGATTTGGTGTTTTTGCCACTCTTTGAAATCGGCTTAACTTACAGAGTAATTGTAGGTGTGAGTTTGCCACAAGAAAACAAAGAAATTTGTGGCCACACAATTTTGTTGTGGCGTACGACTGTGTGTGCTTCGCAATTAAATTAAATTGTGTTCATTTTGATAAATCTTTGGCATATGCAATTTTGAGCGACTTTAATGAAATTAAACCAGACATGAAGAACGGACCTACAGCATACAGTGAGGTTGGCTTGTCACGTGCCCCGAACACACAGCCACTCACATACTACACACACGTTTACCTCTGCTACCAGCAGCTGTCGTCGCTCATAGGCAGCAATTATGGTTCGTTAGTGCCTTCCTATTTGAAGTGTGCGAATGACAAAGCAAACAATAGCTACAACAACAAGTGCCATAAAAATTAAGTTAATAAAAGGCAACGATGAGACGCTTTGTTCTGGCTGCCCTCGTGGCTGCTGTTGTTGCTGTTATTGTTGTTGACTCTGGGCTAGCAATTTGTTTATTCTATTTTACACTTTCTCAACCTTCTGCTTCATGCAACTGTCAGGACTGCGGCTGTTGTTGTTTTTGCTAGGACTTGGGGTTAATGCTGCGCTTGGTGTCCTTGGCACGGCTCGCCTATTGTAGGTCGGCAGGCCGTCTCCTCGAGCTGTAGTGGTAATTGTTTTTCAGGATTTGCCAGCAGCCCAAACAGCCCTTCCTCGATTGTTATTGTTATTCCATGACCTCGCAATGGCTCACTCCCGTTCTGTTTTCTATTGCAGGCACATACTTTTTGCTGTACGATTTCATCGATTATTTCGATAAGGACGATGCCACCGCCTTGCCGCGTGACAAGTATCTGGAAATTATGAACAATATTTTTGGCAAGGCAACGCAGGCGGAGCGCGAGGCCATCATATTTCAGGTAAATTACCATCACGTAAGCGGCACAAAAGCCATGCCACGGGGAGGGGATCAGGGGAGACTCGCAGCTGACAGCCGCATAAGCCAATTGCTCGAAAATGCATCGGAACAGTTAGACTTTCGCCCAGCTGACGCGGTTTGTTGTCAACAGCAGAAGCCGGCTTTGTTCCTTCAAACCACACGCGCCAGGCAGATGATGAGGATGTTGATGCAGTTACTGCTGTTGCTCCATAAACGAGTTAAACGCAACGTCAGCGAGGACGCCGAGTTGATTAAATTGCATTTGATGGTTTTATTCACTTAGTTGGTCCGGATGGCGTTAAAATTGCATTTTGTGGTGCTTATGCGTCAACGGTAAACATGGATTTGACAGATAAGCTGGACTGAATGCAGAGTCAGGAATTAGATGCAACTAAATCAATTGGCATAGACATTGAAAAAGAACAGACTGCACTGCAAAGTTTAATATTGATGTCAACCAATTTGTGATGCCTTTTGCGAGCAATTGCTTCATTTATGCGCAATTAAAGTCCATTGTGTTGCATTTCCTTGTATCCACAGTACACCAGCTGGGAGGGCAATCCAGGCTATCAAAACCAACAGCAAATTGGACGCGCCGTGGGCGATCACTTCTTCACCTGCCCCACCAATGAGTACGCACAAGCGTTGGCTGAGCGAGGCGCCTCCGTACATTACTATTACTTTACACATGTGAGTAGTGGGAGGGGCAATGGTTGGTCCTGGGATGGGGAGTGAAAATTTGAAAACAATGTTTTATCACACAGGGAAAAATGCTCTAATATTTTAACATTTACACTTTGATTTTAACATTTTTACCATTGAATTAGCGTTAAATATGAGATTCGAAAATCTAAATTGTGCACTAAGGTGGCCCCCATGAATATGGGAACAATTTTTCTGACGCAAATTCTAGCTCTCATAACTTAAAATCATTCGCTTTGATGTAAAGCTAAAAAATATAAAGTTTCACGTAGATTGATGAATGTTTAGAGGTCGCTCATGAGACCTAAAGTTAGAAAAAAGCATATTTCTTATTACTCAGCCATAAAACTAGTTGAAACAGCTCTAACAATCTAAGAAAGCTACATTTTGTCAAATTTCAAGTATTCAATGCAGTCTTACCTTTCCAAAATGGGGCTAAAAATTTCTGTACGACTTATATTAATCGCAAATAAAATGAATTAATCTCCTTTAAAGATTTTTTAACTCTGTACCAAAGGAACACGGACACTGCTAGACAAAATGGATGTCGATCTTCCCAAATTTCACCAAGCTTGTTTCTAAAGCATTTTGGCCCGCTGAGCACGAAAATCGACATGAAACAAGTCTATCTAATAGTTATCGAGATATTATCGATAAACGGTTTTTTCGATTTTTTCAAAAGTTGCCTCCACTTAAACTCTCATAACTTTTTTGTTTCTGCACCAATTGAAAAGTCATATATACATATAACTCTGGAACGGTTAGAGAAAATTATGATTTTTTATTTCAAGTTCGCAATTTACCCATCTCTTAAACTGCATCATTAGTTTTTCAGTTTTCATAGAAATTTTAAAAATTATAAGGCGTTTATTATCAAATTTATAAAAAATTACCGAAAAATTGTAGTAAATGGTACCTAAATGAGTAAAAGCATAGCCAATACTTATGGTTTATGCTCAAAAAAGTAAAATTTTGACATTATTCTTTAAAGATGTTAATTTGAAAACTAAGACAATCGTGGTTATTGACCAAGTTATAGGTAAAATTCAAAAACAGTGCGGAATACTCGATTTTAGGGGAAAATTCGACTTGCGCGACCTCTAAACGTCTTCCGAACAATCGGAAAAAAATCTCAAAAATACTTTACTCCATAAGCTTTCAGAAAATGCTGATGCACCCGTGAAACTAAGAAAAAAATTTTTTTGGGACACCCTAATATACATATTATTTTGGACAAAATAATTTTTTTCGTATTCTCTGTTGCATAATAGTTTATACGTATTTCAGCATTTTGTCGAAATAAGCTTGATTCGCGGAAAATAATTTATTGAAAATTTAGCTTTTTAAAATTTAAAATTATTTTAAATGGCATCCCGGTCTCTCACCGCCAAAATAAGCGCAAACTTGTCTTCATGCGTAAACTTTTCTAAGCGCCATTTTCGTTTTGACTTCTCTGACTTTTTTTGCAATTTTAATTTTTAATAATTTTGTTAACTCCAGCTGATTGATGGCTTGCATGTTGAATAAGGGCGCGTAACATCTAGTGATGACAATATTGCATCAGCTGCTCAACGCAAAATAAGACCCACAGCCTATTAACATAGAGTCCACGGATGTGCTGTTGAGCGTAAGGATTCATTTTAAGTGCGTCTTGCTAAATGTAAAGCCTAAGGAAACCGTTATGTCTGCTTCTTCTTCTTCCTTCAATTTTTGTATGAAACTTCTCTTTACGCCGGAAGTCCGTCTAGGCATTAAACGAGAAAGCCGAAAATTGTTAATAAAGTTTTTTTTTAATGGGCACGAAGAGGCTTAAAATTTTCAAACAAAATGCTTACTTATTTTAAAAAGGATACTCTAACTTAAACTATAGATTGCAAAGCATACTCTTTTGGACCCTTTTGGAAAACACAATATCTGCTCCAGGAAAGTTAACAATGTGTAATTTTAAAGGGACACTGTAAAATTGTACTTGAACTGCTCATTACAATAATAACTTGTTACACACAGAACCAAAAAACTTCTTTAATAACATATACGATCCGCAGACAAAAAATCGCACTTTAATTAAATAAACAAAGATTATTGCTAACGATAACAAGTGGCGCCAAAAATTAAGCTCAGCAGCTGTGAAAACATATGTTATGTTAAGCAGCTTACAGCTGATACAATATGCAAGTTAACTGAGAACCAATATTATCGATAAATTCAGTTAGCTATTAACTATTGAAAATTAAAACAAGTAAGGGAGCTGTAGTCGAGTGCCCCGACTACAAAGTACCCTGTTCCCGTGACTTCTTGTGTTTTCATACACATATACACACACTCACACATACACACACGCACTCTAACATACGCACACACGCACGCGCAAACGCAGTAACTGACAATGCAAGGCTCCCCCTCTCTCGTTCAAGCAAAATTGAATCGTATATAACTTCGGTGTTTTTGTCCGATCTTATTGATCTTTTCAGAATAGATACATATTGGGCCTTACATGATATATATAAAGTCTCGAATGTCTAACTTAAAAATTGTGGCTGTGGCAGTTTTTTGCGCTTAAAGTGGGGAGGGGAAGGAAATTTCCAAATCTGAAACAAACTCGATTTGAATCTGGTATACACCTACCTACATGCATGTGGCTCTATCTCTTATAGTCTCTGAGATCGACGCGTTCATACGGACGCGGACGGAGGGGGTAAAGAAGACAACTTTTCGGACCTTTCTTTTCTATGGGAGCTATACTATATAGATGACCGATTTCGACCAAACTTAATGAAATCATGGAAAAGCATAACAAACTGTTAATTACGAAATTTGGAGGCGATCCCAATAAAAACAAAAAAGTTTTTCTCACTAGAACTTCATTTTCGACCGATCATTCATACTGCAGCTATATGCTATAGTGATCCGATTTTGATAAAACTTTGTAGAATTGTGTAAAAGTATTTAAAATAAATATTTGCCATAGTAAGAGACGTTTCCATTAAAAACAAAAAAGTTTTTATCACAAGAACTAGTTATTCGACCTATCATTCCTATGGCAGCTATATGCAATAGACATCTGATTTTGACCAAAATTTGTAGAATCGTGTGGGAGCGTATAATAAAAATACTTGCCAATTTTGGGGACATTTCCATGGAAACCAAAAAAGTTTTTCTAACAAAGACTACTTTTCAGACTATACTTTTCTGTGACAGCTATACTACAAGGTGGGCCAAAAGAAGTCACCCGGGCCAAAAGAAGTCATCCTATTGGAAGATGCTCTCATTTTTACAAATAGCCGCCAATGTCAGATCTGTTTTGACATTTGTGGACTAGACAGATGTAGAATATATATAATACTAGCTAAATACCCGGCGTCGCCCGGGTCCTTCTGATTTCTATGAGAGCGATTATATTCAAGCTAGTGCTGGCTGCAAATCGTTATAAGCATTTTGAATAGTTCGATATTTTCCTTTATTTACCCGTCTTCATGATAATCTAATCTCATGATTATTATGCAAATATCGTGACTTTTTTTACCTTTTGGATTATACCTCTTATTTACCCGTCTACAATTGCCGTCTATCAAGTCTTTACCATAATGCAGACTCAAATCCAAAATTTGCAAATTTCGCAATATTTTTGACCGTGTAATCTACAGCTTCCATTTACCAACGCCTGCATCGTAATATAAGCACTAAGCGCTTTCATAAATACTCATAATGTTATTTTGCAAATTCTCGGTTTTTGGACCTTAGAATCCTTCGCGGCCAAGCGTCTAACCATTGAGCAACATTTCATCGCAATCGGATGAACGGTATGGTTTTTGAATTTTCGCGGTTTTTGTACTATTTCCCGCACATTTCTTCAAAACAGAATCCTTCGCGCGCAAGCGTCCAAACATTCTCCAAAGTATTATAACAATGGAACATTTTGCAAATTTCGCGGTTTCTTCTAGTTGGAAACCTTCCGGGGCAAGCGTCGATCAATTTCCCAAAGTTTTAGCGAAAACGTAAATTTTCGCGGTTTTTGGTCCGTTTTCCGCAAGTTTTTTCAACTTAAAAAACCATTCCGGGCAAGCGTCAAACCACTATCCAAAGATTTACCAATCCGCAAATATTTTAATTTTCGCGGTTTTTGGACAATTTTCCGAAAAGTTTTTCAACTTGGACACCTTCCCGGGCAAGCGTTCAACCATTCACAAATTTTCATTGCAATCGGATAAACGGTATAATTTTGCAAATTTCGCGGTTTTTGGACCATTTCACAGACATGAGACATAGCCTATGACATTTTCCTGACGGCGAAAAATTCGTGAAGATCGGTTCAGCGGTTTAGACACCACATAAAAGACAAACATACAAACATACAAACATACAAACATACAAACATACAAACATACAAACATACAAACATACAAACATACAAACATACAAACATACAAACATACAAACATACAAACATACAAACATACAAACATACAAACATACAAACATACAAACAAAATACAAACATACAAACATACAAACATACAAACATACAAACATACAAACATACAAACATACAAACATACAAACATACAAACATACAAACATACAAACATACAAACATACAAACATACAAACATACAAACATACAAACATACAAACATACAAACATACAAACATACAAACATACAAACATACAAACATACAAACATACAAACATACAAACATACAAACATACAAACATACAAACATACAAACATACAAAAACATACAAACATACAAACATACAAACATACAAACATACAAACATACAAACATACAAACATACAAACATACAAACATACAAACATACAAACATACAAACATACAAACATACAAACATACAAACATACAAACATACAAACATACAAACATACAAACATACAAACACTCAAACATACTTTCACTTTTATATAGATGTATAGATTTACCTCTTTATATTTTGGTGGCTATTTGTAAAAATAAGAGCATCTTCCAATAGGGTGACTTCTTGTATATAGATGTCCGATTTCGACCAAATTTGCTGGAATCATGAAAAAGCATAGTAAACTAAGAAATTTGAAGTTTGGAGGCGATTCAATTGAAAACAAAAAAGTTTTTTTTCAATATAACTAGTTTTTCGACCGATCGTTCTTATGACAGCTGTATGCTTTAGGCATCCGATCCGGCCGGTTCCGTGTTTGTACCAAAAGACATCGTGCAAGGTTTGGTGAGGATTGCTTTAAAACTGACGGAGGAGATAGCATAGAAACAGACGGACAGACGGACAGGGCTAAATCAACTCAGCTCGTCATGCTGATCAAGAATATATATACTTTATGTGGTCGGAGATGCTTCCATCTATGCGTTACAAGCATCCGGACAATTTTATAATACCTTCTGCAAGGGTAAAAAAATTGGCGCATTTCCACATTTCGAAATTTGACTTAAACGCCGCTAACGTCGAACGGCGAACGACAGTTTGAGATACTTTTTCATGGCTAGTTACTTCAAAGCTGGCGCCAACAGGTAGTGGAGGTGACCTAGTGTGTAAGTTTTTAAAGAAAAAACTTTTTCACAAGATGTCCTGAGGAGTGTTTTTTAGACTGTTTTGGAAATGATTCTGTATGGTATAATGTACAATTTCTGCCTAAGAGTAAAAAAAACGTTTCAATAGTAAAGCTTAAATATCCGTAACGACTTTTCTAAATTTGGCAACTGGCAATTAGCTAGGAAGCAAGCCCGCTCCTAATTCCAAATTTTAAAGAAAAGCGCATGCTTGCATATGAGTCGATAGGCCGCGATCAAATTCTCTACAGAGTGACACCAGCTTTCTGATTTCGTTCTTTTGCTTGAGAGAAACGGATGAAGTTGGACGGGGAAAAATACTAAGTTTATATACTTTTCACAGGGAACAAAAATTGTGCAGTTGGTGGACAACTGCATTCACACTTCCCTTTAGTGATAACCTACGGGTCCTAATGGTAAATCAGAGTAGATATAGTACAAGTATAAGATGCATATGTCTTATTAATGTCAAACCTCTATAGGCGACAGACGGACGGACAGACGGACAAGCTAGATCGACTCGGCTGTTAATGCTGATCAAGAACTTATATTCTTTATTGGGTCGGAGATGCATTCTTCTGCCTGTTACATACTTTTGTACATACTTGAAATACTCTGTGTACCTTTGGTACAGAGTATAAAAAAATACATGTCAAGTCTCTATCTCTTACCATCTATCTAAGTATATCCACTCGGATGCTGATCAAGAATATATATACTTTATAGGGCCGAAATTGCTTCCTTTTGGCTGTTACATAGTTTTCAAAAACTAAACATACTCTGTGAACCATTGGTGCAGGGTATAACCAAATACTTATCGTGGTTTTTTTTAAGCTTTCATTCAGATGCTTAAATAAGGTATTGATGCAGGAGCGCTCTTCCCACTGTGCACCTACTTCGAATCATTAATTATTTCATAGCCTTTGACACGTAAGACGGCGTTGAAGCGTGTGCGTCCAATCAAAATGCGGTCAAATGGGGCCAAAGTGGCGCAAAAAAAGAAAGCCGAATCGGTGCAATTTGTTTGTCATTAAAATTGCATACAAGGCTAATGGCAAGCAGAGCCTACCCAAGTGGTTACCTGCAGCGCAAATGGCAGTGGAAATTGTCATCGTAGCTCCTTTAATTATTCATGGGTGTCTGATGGCCAGGTGGAGGTTGGAGGCTATTTAATCTACGGCAACAACGTTCGGTGGGAAAAGGGTCAAGGGATACCATTCATCTACAATACTTTGTTTGCAATTAAACAAGAATTGAAGAAAAGCAATCGCAGACCCGCCAAAGTTTGTAGATTCTTTCAGAAAGTTTTTTGTGGCTTTTTTTCTTCTCCTGATTAAATAACCAAACATATTTGTGAGTTTTGATTCATTTCGACTTTTTTGCGAAAACAGTTAAGTCAAATAACTAAAACAAACAGAAAAGATACGTGTGTGACACGGAAATCTCTAGTGATTTTCGTATAAACGTTTGCATTTCCTTTTTAAATTCTTTACTTTTATATAAAAAGGGACAAGTATATATTCGGTTGCTAGATCAGATGGTGAATGTTCAGCGATTTGCTCAACTTTCGCCATCTAATCTAGTAGCCAAGCATTTTGGAGGCACTTCACAAATAAATGCATGCAGCTTAAGTTTGAAATAGTATGCAGTACACTCAGGGAAAAAACACTGAGATTTTAATATTTACACTTTGATTTTACTATTTTCACTAGCTAAAATTTATTTGTATACCCTTGCAGAGGGTATTATACAATTGTGCGGACGTTTGTAACGCATTGAAGGAAGCATCTTCGACCACATAATGTATATATATTCCTAATCAGCATGACGTCTGTCCGTCCGTCCGTCTGTCTGTTTCTATGCTATCTCCTTCGTCAGTTTTAAAGCTATCCTCACCAAACGTTGCACGAAGTTATTTGGTACAAATACGCTGCACATTTGTCGGAACCGGCTGGATCGGATGACTACAGCATATAGCTGTCATAGGAACGATCGGTCGAAAAACTAGTTCTAGTGAGAAAAACTTTTTTGTTTTTAATGAAAACGTCCTTTTTATTGGTATATTCTTAGTTTATATACTTTCCCATACAAAGTTTTATCAAAGGGATGACTATAGCATATAGCTGCAGTATGAATGATCGGTCGAAAAAAGTTCTAGTGAGAAAAACTTTTTGTTTTTAATGAAAACGCCTCATAGTAGCTGAGTATGAATGATCGGTCGAAAAAGAAGTTCTAGTGAGAAAAACTTTTTTGTTTTAAATGGGATCGCCTCCAAATTTCGTAATTATCAGTGTATTATGCTTTTCCATGATTTCACCAAGTTTGGTCGAAATCAGACATCTATATAGTGTAGATCCCATAGAAAAGTAAGGTCCAAAAAGTAGTCTTCGTTAGAAAAACTTTTTTGTTTTCAATGGAAGCTGCAACGGTATACAAAACTTCGGCCGAGCCGAAGTTAACTTTCCCCTATTTTTAAATGTAAATTTTACCTAAGCTAGATACAGTGTATTTTGCAGTTGAGCTTGACCAACTTTCTTAAATCAAACAAGAAAGATAGTCGGTCAAGCCCGACTATAACATACTCTGTACCTGTGAAGTGCTGACCACCGGTGCCGCCCATAATTGTTTGTTTTCCTTATAACTCGAATATCGTTCATCCGATTTTTAAAATTCCGATGAAGAATCCCGAATACTAAATCCGTCCAGAAGGTTCGAACCTTCTATCTATAAAACTGTGGGAGATATGACAATTTTTCGATACTGCGGGGGCGGGAGGCGGTGTGTCAAAAATTTTAAATAAACTTTATCTGACTGCAAGTATAAGAAACATATGTTCCATACATGTAAAACCTCTATCTCTTACCATCTCTGAAATCTGTTTGTTCATACGGACAGACAGACGGATGGACAGACGGACACTTTTGCACAAACTTAATATACTCTGTGTTCCTCTGGTACAGAGTATAAAAACCAAAAAGTTTACAAATTTCTAACTTTCATTAAGGTTATGGGTTCGGATCCCACTCAAGGCATTAAATTAAAACCTTTTTATTTTTATTTTTTTATTTTTTGGGTTTTTTAATATTGTCTATATTTTTTCAATATTTGTACATTGCGCTTTGCTCCCAAACTCGATATTTTTTTCGTAATTGATTACATGCGAGCTCGTTTGTGAGCATTCTGCGTTAGTCTCGCAAAATGCTCGCATGCCGGTTTGCTTGGTTACCATCTCTGAGATCTGTTTGTTCATACGGGCAGACGCTCAGACAGATGGACAGACAGCACAAACTTAATATACTCTGTGTACCTCTGGTACAGAGTAAAAAAATAAAATAAAACTCTCCAAAATTATATATATCGTTCCTTTGACCGCCAATTTCCGCCTTTCATACTCTGATGCAAATTCAGACTGATTCTTTTAACTGAAGATTTCGAACTTCAAAGGCTGACTGTTCCATCGCCAAATAATTTGTCAACTTACGCTTTCCACATACTGAAAGCGAATCTTTAGTAATAAGAGTGGTTCGATTTGATCATCAGATTCTTTGGCCGGTTCGCTTAAGAGGTTAGTGACCAAATCAGTTCACAATTTAATATCGCTTGTACTTAATTAAACTGACAATGTTTCGGTAAAGAATTGAATTAAGCAATCAAATGTACAATAAGTTATTTATCTATAGTGGGTAAATCATTAAGCTTGGGTTTGCTATGACAAGGGCATTTCCACATTCTGTCATTGTTGACAACGTCTGCATTTGAGTTGTTCAATGCACACTGTCAATTTTCCAATTAATTTATTTGTTCCCCGGAATCAAGCAATTGACAGAAGACAGCAAGCCGGAGAGAGTGCGTGCCATCCATTTGATTGAACTTCGCGATGTCACACCAACCTGAAAAAAGGGTCGTCCGAGTCCTTGCCGCCGACCAAGCAACCTTGGCCGCCATAATTATGGTTACCAAGAGTTTCACGCAATACACACCCAACACACACATTCAACCACTGCCAATTAAACTACACGCACTACCTGGCAAGGCGCTTTGGGCCCGGGCAGACAGCAACGGCGGCAATCGTTTCAGTTTCAGGATAACAACTCGGCAACCGTCCGGGTCCGTGTTTGGGGCGGGAAGAAAGGCGACTAATGAAACTTCAATTTACGAGGTCACGGGCCGCACGGCCTGCACGTGTGGGGCATAATTTCAGTCAGTTATTTGTTTAAATGACTCTGACTGCGGTTCCCTCTGCGACTGATGTGGGCTGTGCTCGGTCTGAGCAGTCGGTGCGGCCTAATGATTAACAAATACGCAGCATTAAGTATACGCAGCGTGGCCCTATTGATTTTCGCTGCTCCTTCTCGGTCAATGTTAATAATTACAAATGGCAGTCGATATTGACTCCGTGGTAAATGTTGATTTGGCGGCGTGAACCGCAAATCACGGTTCGAAAAAATCAATACAACGCGGATGCAACTTAGTGTTTGAAGGATTGTGTTTGGACTTTACCCCTTGCCAACACAGAAAATGGGTGTACGCAACTGTTGTTCATAATGTGATCTTTCCATTTGACAGAGCCTGGTGCGAGAGTAGTGCGTTAAAGGGCAAATCATGTCATTGTTCAAACTAAATCGCCTGTTAATAATCCAGTGGTAGATAGCAGCTGACGGACAGGACAACCGGCGCCTAAATGGAAAAGGAAAGCAAATGAAATTAGTTTTAATTACAACCGTCAAGTTGCAGCAACAAGACTCGTAACTCACTTTGCCTATTAACGGGGCGGAGGCCAAGATGGGGCGACGAAGCATGGCAAATGGGGTCGCCAGCTGCTAAAGTGCCTGCCAGATTGTCTGCTTGCTTGGCTGCCCGCTGGCTGCCAACCACCTCCTGGGCATCGCCTGCCCCTGACGGCTACTGGCCACACGCTCGAGCGAGACCGACCCAGCTCGCTCCCATGCTCATTCTCCCTGCCATGTTCCGCTGACTACTGCAGCGTGCAACGTGCCTGGCACTTTAATAAGTTTCCATACTCCACTCAACTCGACTAGGGCGTTTCTCATTATGGCCCCCGTCCCAAGTTTTCTGATGTTTGTAATTTTGCGCTTAAATCAAAAAAGTTTATTTTCATGCTACGACTGCGTACTATTTTTCATTATATGCGCGAAAAGGCGTAGAACAAACTGCAGGACTTTTGTATTTGGACGTGTATCCTGGCAGCACAATGGCCAAGGCGCATAAATTCTCCGCAACTTGGCAGCAAAAGCGGCTACCATTGCCATGTGCCGGACACCATTAGTTATGTGACTTGGCAAACATATATGGCGATGGCCACTTGGTAGCCAGCATGTCGTCTAAGCAGGTCCTGCAACTTTTGGTTCAATTGTGAATAAAAGAAACTTTACATCAAATTAATGAGAAATGCTTGATAAATTGCACTCTCGTGAACTTTTATGTTTGAGTAATTAGAAGTCAAATAGATGGCTACATTTTGTGGAAAGTCAACACTGGCTCGACGATAGTGGAATTTATCCAAAGGTTGTTATTTCCTAGTCGTTGTTTATTCCTAGTTGTTAAATCAATTAACTCAACTAAAGAGAGTCAAGAAATCACCTTATTAGTTGAAAAACTTTGGGAATATTCTATTTGTTACGAAGGATCCATGTCTCTACACAAAAAAAGAAAAATTTGGTTAAATTAACTTTTCTTATTGGTAAATTTTGGTCATACTTAAAAATTACGAAAACGCAAAAGCTAAGTACTCAAAAAAAGTCATAACAAGTCTTACGCCAATCAAAAACAAGCCTTTCCAGGCTCCACTCGCGCTTACTCGTCTTGCTGACGGCGAGCCTCGACAAGCCTTTTATGATTTTTGAAAACTTAAAAACAATAACATGCCACAAGAGGGAAAGAGAGAGCCGTGTGCAAAATACAAATGCAAAATAAAGGCTATCATGCTATCTCTTTTGCTCTCACAAGTTGTGGTTTTTTGTGCGCTTGTGACAATTGTGTACAAGCTTTGATCGTGGCAGCTCGCAGCAGATCTTTGACTTCGGCAACAAATACTCGCGGCATGGTACAATCATTACAGGTACGGCGCATATTTTTTTTGTGTACGGAACTTTTGCTTTTGCACCAAGAGTCCGCAAAGCACAAACGTTCTGCGTACTGAGCTGAGAGCGTTTTGAGTACTGAGCAGAGAACTGCAATTCGTAGTCATTAATGCGTACAACGTGCGTACCTTGGTATAATCATACCAGGTACGGCGGATAGTTTTTTTTTTAAGCTTTTGCTAAGCTTTTGCTAAGGGCGCACCTTGGGATCGCCGCACCTTGCATGTTGCTCCATGGTGCGTACTACGTGTTTTTTTGAGAACTCAAACGCACGCATACGCATTAGAAATAGTAGGCTACGCATACGCACACTACGCATCACAAAAAAACTGATAATGCGTAGTACGTTGACGCAAAAGCATACGCATAAGTACGCCCTTTATATACGCACTCAAACTGAGCAGTAGGCATTTGCATTGTGCTTCATTTGTGATTCATTTTTGCGTACTTCGTAATTTCTGTAGGAAATCTAAGAGTCTGTTAAATTTTTTTGTTTTACTTAGAAATATTCTTAGTCAGTTTATCCTGTTATGTGTACATTTTAACCAAAACCTATTCTCTGTGTTTGCGATAACCAGAATATATCTTCTATATAAATAAAAATCTCGTGTCATAAGTTTTGTAAGCAAACTCCTCCGAAACGGCATGGCCGATTTTAATGAATTTTTTTTGTATATATCTGGCAGGTGTAGAGTAGCCTTTTAACTACATTTCATATCGCTAAGTAATTTGGGTGACCCTCTGACAAAATTTTTTTTTGTATTTCAAATTTCATGGCGGTAAAAGGAAGACGGACATCGTCAACAAAATTTGCAAAACTATACCGTTCATCCGATTGTAATGAAATTTTGCGGATTGGTCTTACGCTTGCCCTGGAAGGTTTCTAAGTTGAAGAAATGGGCGAAAAATGGACCAAAAACCGCGAAGATTTGCAAAAATTTCCGATTCCGATGGTTAGACGCTGGCCCGGGAAAGTTCTAAGTTGAAGAAATGGGCGGGAATTGCTCCAAAACCGCGAAATATACAAAAGATTAGAAATCAGTGCCACTACCCGCGCGGTTTTAAACCGTCGCATACTATTGCATTTAGTTCTTATTTTTTATTTGTACACCTACATGTCATATAATTTATTTATTTTCGTTACAAAAATAGAAACTACTATAAAAAAAAAATAGTTCCGTTCATTCAACTGCGATGATGTTGGTTGATTGATGAATGGTTGGATGCTTGCCCGCGAAGGTTTCTAAGATAATCATATCGGTGGGAACTGGTCCACAAGCGTGAAATTTGCTAAATTATTCCATTCATCCGACTGTGACGAAACATTGCGGAATGGTTGGACGCTTGCCTGCAAAGGTATCTAAGTTAAATAAATGGCCGGGAAATGGTCCAAAACCGCGAAATTTGCAAAATTATACCGATCGTCCGATTGCAAAGAAACTTTGAGGAATGGTGGGATGCTTACCGGCGAAGTTCCATAAACCGCGATATTTGCTAAATTATCAAATGATCATATCTTAAATTATCCCAGGGGGGGGGGGGGGAGGGGGGGGGGGAGGGGGGGGGGAAAAAAAAATGGGGGGGGGGGGGGAAAAAAAAAAAAAAAAAAATTTTTTTTTTAGAAAAAAAAAAAAAAAAAAAATTTTTCTATTTTTTTGGGGGGGGGGGGTGTTTTTATAGTTTTTTTTTGTTGTAAACAAAACTGCGTTTTCAGAAATTGTCCATCACGTCGAGATTTTTCGTAATTTAAACTTAAAGTTGCTAAAAGTGCCTATTCTGACCCTTTTTAAGAGCGTTTTTCGGGGAATCCATTCTATTGTTTGGACTGTCTTTGCTGGTTCATTACAAATGACTAGCCAATTCTACTGTTTTTAGAAACCAAAACATATTAGAGTCTCCACCACCCATTGCATACTTTGGGGCACCAGCAATAAAAATGATATTTTTGGACATTTGGATATTACACAAATTTTTTATATCGTTTAATATTTACGAGATGTTTTTTCCGTAACCACTTCAAAAAAAGTGGTTTTGAGATAATTGCACTCAAAGGTTGGTTTTTGTTTTCGACATACTAAAATAAATTTATAATTTTTTTTAAATATCTATTTTTATTTATTTGGGTGTTAGCTATGACAGAAAAAAATTTCATCCAAATCGGTTAATTGGTTTCGGAGAAATTAGGGGTTGGGTGCGCCAAGACGTGGTTAAAAAAATTCTCCAATACTTTCCTAGTATAAGGCTAGTGTTGGTGTTGCTGCTTTCAACAAGGTCTTGAAGAATATTTGGTGGTGGTGCATTTTGATTAAGGGGGTAGTACAAGTTGGGCCGGAAAAAAAATCGACTTTTTTTTTGCTTTTTTCATAGCTCAGATACTGCAAAAATATTTTCCCAAAAGGATTTTCGAAAACCCGAATTAGTTTCGGAGATATAGACCTTTTAGTGACTCAAGGAGACCCAAATGTCTTAGCAACTGCAAACTTTAAACGCGCTTTTCTCGAAGCCACGTTTTTCAAAATGGCGGCCGCGATTCAGCCAAAACTACTGGCCGATTTTGTTCAACGAGGAGTCAAACGACGCAGAATTGTCGTCGTTCTGGCCTGAACCTCTAACTTTTAGACACAACTTTTTTTCCAAACCTGAGGTTCAGGCCAGAATTACATCGATACTAAGCCAGAATCTTTTTTCTTTTTGAATTCGGATAACGGAGTGACCCCGAATGACGGCAGCAATGGGCGCAATGGACATTTTTTTTCATACCACTTTTCGCAGACCAAAAACTTTTCAGCCGACGTCACAATTTTAAAACAAAAAATGTTGTATTTTTTATTCATTCATTAACTTTCAAATAAATAAAACCGATTTGTAAAATATCTTTTCGTTTTGTTTCTGTAAATTATTAAAAAAGCATCTAAAAACAGCACGCGCAACTTGCCCCCTTAAAACTAATGTTCGAGTTTTACCCTTACCCGTATAAAACTCCCACGCCAGACATCCACGGCTCTTGGACAAGTTCTATATTTACTTCGCCAGAGGATTGCGCTGCTTTACAATGATGACGGTTTATTTGCAAAACCCTTATTGTTTTGTGTCTGTAAAGACGGAGTAAAGACGCTCGGAAGATGGTTTATAGTCGGAACCCGCTGAAATAAAGTCACAGCGGTCCTCTTGAATAGTGGTACGCTCTGTATCCATCTTTTCTTCACTCTGCTCTTTTACTCAACGCTCAACTAGCTACTAGGTCAGCAAGCGCAGCTGGATCTGTCTTACAGACTTTCATGTAAACCCGCAGGAACGCATAAGTATTCTGCAGATTCTTTGTCTTTCTTTGACCAGAGATTGACCAGAGTGGTTGCCCGGGTTGAGCGCTCTACTTTGAACACCCTCCAATTGCTGGTAAGGAGTGCTTGGATTAAGCATTCCCATCTGCTGTAATATTTTTTTGGGTTCCGCTGGGTGTATGGGTTTCTTTGGGTTCTCTGTTCTTCGATTCCACGAATTAAGTGGTTATGTTTTTTTTACGAATTTACAAAATTATCGAAGATACAGCGTTTCAAGTGACCGACGACATGTGTTAAATGTATGAGTATCTGTAACTTAAGACACGTTTTTCTCAAAACGACTTTTTAAAAGTCGGTGACCGCAATAACTCAAAAATTTCTGCATCGATCTGTTTGAATTTTTACACATTTCATTAATGTGATCCCCTTTTATTTTTTTTTTTTGCTTCTGACTGATTGTAGAGCGGCAAAATGGCGAGTTTTTAGGCTAAACGAGAGCGTAAGTTAAGGTCGGTCCTGCCCGACTTTGATATACCCGTTACTCATCCCTTAGGTTAGTTAACAGAGCATTAACATTAATGAGAACATTTCAACATTATGTAAGCAAAAAGCGCATGCGCACAGTGGTTCCTGTTGTATGGGGAGGGCGGCCAAAAATACTTCTAGTTGAATTAGAGGTTTGAAACTTAACACAAAATTTTTATAAATTTATGGTAAGATGATGTGTACAAATCAGCCGGATCGGACCACCATATCATATAGCTGTCATATGAACGATCGGTCTGAAGTCAAGTGTTTGTATGGAAAACTGTTTTGTTTTCCATTATATTGCAACGCAACCTTATAATTCTTCATTAAAAACTACTTTATTTTACCAGGGCGAGCTTAGTGAAAATCGGGATACTATATCATATAGCTGCCATAGGAACAATCAGTCTAAAATCGAGTTTTTGTTGAAAAAATTATTTTGTTTTAAAGGACAAACGGCAAAAACGTAACAATAATTAAACAACAACAAACACAAAATTATGAACGATTTTTTCAAAGTTCATGTATGTACACGCTTTAATTATAAGGTACAAATTTAACAAATATAAAAAAAAATTTTTACAAATATACATATGTAAGAAAGAAAAAAATTTTTATATACTTCAGTAAATCAATTGCTGATTTTAAAAGCTTCGACTTTGGCTTACATAGAAGTTTTCTTTGACCTGTGATGACGGGATCTGAGGTTAAAAGCAATCTGTTCAATTGTCAGGACTCTTGACATTTTGCGTGTATGCTTCAGCCTAAACAGTTTGATGTCTTTGTTTTTAGCTTCTGCAGCTTCTTCTGATAGCTCTCCAATTGACACTAATTATTTTCTTATGATATCAGGACCATGTAATAATACTTTATGAACCGAAGGAGGAAGGTAGTACCAAGGATAATTACTAATCAAAAGCTTTGCAGTTTTTAAAGCATAGTCTCCGAATTTTGCGGGATTGATTTTGTAGCCTGAAGACATGGCTTGCAAAATTGTTGAGCATCTAATAATCACGTTTTTCTCAAGGCCTGTTATATTGGCAGTCATATCATTGATTTTGTAACCTGATGCCAAACACTGCAGCAATGTTGAACACCGGACTACAATATTTTCATCAAGACCTGTTATTTCAGCTGCCAAGTCCGGGTTGTTGAAGAATGCCCTGGCCGTATTGCCATCATTTGAGGTACCACTTCCTCCACTTCTGGGTTTGTCCACTAAAAGTCCCATTTTTATGCGAAAGTCTCTCTGCATTTTGGATTTTCTTTACATAAAGGCATTTTTTTCCTTCTGGGGTATTAATTCGCCAACTCTTCAGGTCTAGTCTGTGTGAGACCTTCTAAAAATATTAAAAAAAAAAAAAAAAAACCAAAATATATAAGCGTGTAAATACACACTGATAAGAGTCGACTACCAAAATGAAATCGACAAAAAGAAAGCGCAATCGAAATTATAATTTCAACTTAATAAGAACCCAAAACAAGAAAGACGAACACAAAGACAGGCAAAGTAGCTGCTTCGCAAGGCAAATTTGACCTTGAAGAAAAAAGAGACAGCGTTAGTATATTGTTGATTATGCACACATCTGAAAATTTCTGCAGCTAATTTTAATTTTTGTATTATCTTAAGACATACACAAATACACTGAAAAAGAAATGAATCGGGGGATCTTGGGGGAACACTTCTAAAACTTTAAGTAAACATAATAAAGACGCACACATGATGTACAAAAAACAGAATTAACTAAAGCATTTATTTCAAAATAACTAGAACACAAGATGGCTTTTATTAATATTGGAACTTAAAATAAATACCTTTAACTTCAAAATCCATTTAAAATTACATAAATTCGGGAACTTATTTAATCGACTGATCACTTTGAATTTCGCTTTTGTTGTGAAATATTTGCATGGCGTGCAGCTGCGCTTAAAAATGAGCACGTGTTCATGCTTTCAATGCTATTTTTAGAAAGTCCCGTTGGATTTCCAGAAAAAACCGGTTTGCCATTAAGAAGATAGGACATTTAAGAGACAATTTGTTTACATTTTGTTTATTTTTGGCCTATGGACGCAACCACTGTGATGCGGCGCCAAAATGTATGCAACTTTTTTTATAAGCTTGATATCTTCAAAATTGTAGGAGTTATTCAACATTTTCAATTGTGGGGGCGGGAAATAGACAGACGGACATTCGGATATAGCTATATCGACTCGGCTGTTGTTGCTGATCAAGAATATATATACTTTATGGAGTCGGAGATGCTTCCTTCTGCCTGTTACATACGTTTGCACGACTTTAGTATACTCTTTTTACTCTAAGAGTAACGGGTATAAAAATATAGCTACAACTATGGTGATTCAATGAGCTACACTTACATAAGGTGGATGCTTCCTGAATGCATCAAATTAGAAATCAACATTTTAAACATAAAATTATGTTTACTTTTTAAGTTAAACATCTTCTTTCAATCCCAACTATATAAAAACATAAAAAAGTTCCTTTTATAAATGAAATAAAAATAAATCCCGTCTTAATCTTATAAAAGTACATTTAATACATGTTATCAGAATGTCGTTTTTCTTATGCGTTAATTGGCTCCTCAATTTCCTCAATAGACCTACTTATACACATAGTCAAATAGACACATTTTGTAAACATATCGGAAATATCGATATTATCGAAATTTTTTTCCTAAAATATCTATATCGAAATGATATTTTTCAATTTCGCCTAGACTATCGATATGGATATTTTTGAAATATCCGACATCCCTACAATCAATCAAGTTAATCGGCAATGAATCCTGTTCTTCATGCTGGTAATAATGCTCTTCTCTTTAAGTATTCCAAAACTAAACGGTAGCACCAGCATTTAGTGTTCCATATCCTAATATGAACGTATTCCAAGGTCCAAGGTCGATGCTAAGTGCAGGGTGTTGTTCCAAACTGACGAATTCGCAATGTTTTTTTTTATTCAATCGCAATCCGACTGCCAGTTTTGAGATACATCTGCAAATAAGCCACTACATGGGAGCATTTCATTTCATTCGGTGCGAGCTCAAGAGCTTCAGCCGACTACGCAATTATTTATTTATTCATTTTTGCCCGGCGCCTGGCGACGCGGCATGCTGCGACAATATTTACCATTTCGCAGGGAGCGCGAGCGAGCGCCACAGCAAAATCAAATAAATAAATAAAAAGGGTAGATGTTTATCTGCATAATTTCTGGCTGAGTTTATGACAAAAGCGGCAAACTGGCGAACTGGCCGACTGACTAACTGCTTTTCCTCTCCTCTTTTTTTATAGCGCACAAGCACCTCGCTGTGGGGCGAGTGGATGGGCGTGCTGCACGGCGATGAGATTGAGTACTTCTTTGGCCAGCCGCTGAACACATCTCTGCAGTATCGACCTGTGGAGCGTGAGCTGGGCAAGCGTATGCTCAATTCGGTCATTGAGTTTGCAAAGACAGGGTGAGTAGAGAGTGTGCGCGAGAGCTTTTCGGCCAAAGCTCTAAAAGCTCTAGCCATGCGTTATGGCCCTCAGAGCCGATATCCCAACCATTCGTGCTATAAAAACGCTTTCGCTTTCCAGCAATCCCGCACAAGATGGCGAGGAGTGGCCTAACTTTTCGAAGGAGGATCCAGTCTACTATATTTTCAGCACGGATGACAAAATTGAGAAGCTGGCTCGTGGACCTTTGGCGGCTCGCTGTTCCTTCTGGAACGATTACTTGCCGAAAGTCAGAAGTTGGGCAGGTGAGTGAATGATTCAAGTGAAAATGAAACACGGCCACACATCAGCACAAGTCTAAATCGATGCGAGTACAGTTGTCGGTGGTTTTCTGGGGTTTTGTTTCTTCGTGTGTAAGTTTTGGCATACAATTAACATAAATTTTGTATTCGCCACGATATATCGTAAAAAAGTGGCATTAAGCGCGCTAATGGCTGTCGGCGTCGCGTCGACGGGTCTGACGATGCCACACCTCAATGCGAACACACAAATCTGTGACCACTGAGACGAGCTCAGATATTGTTCTCTAGCAGGTACAATTGGCATTGTTTTTGGAGAAAAGTAAAGTAAGTGTTGACGAAAGATACACCTCTCGAATTGCCTAAATACCTTTTGATATGTTCGAATCTACAAATAATCATAGCTGTTAGAATGGATTGATATCTTATAAAGTTGAGTGATCTTAAAGTTTGAATTAGTTTTATTTGAATAACTACAAGCCCACCCAGATGCGACTTTATCTGTTCTAAATGCACATGCAATTTCGAGAATAAATAACAAATCGGTTTGAATTTAGTTATTTGCATTTATAATTGTACATTTTTCTGCTAAACTAAAACAGACGGCAAAAAGCCGAATAAAATAGCATTAAGCTGTTTACATTCTTTAAATGATTGATTTAGTCGATGCTCTATCAATGCTATCAAGGCTCAAGTGATGGTTAGCAGACAAATTATTGCGTCTACTATATATAGGCCTCATAATTCAAGATGTCGCCAGATAATCAAAATTCCTATTTTTCGCTGTATCTTGAAAACTGAGGGTGATGCGGGAAAACTGATATCAGATTTGGAATCAGGACAGCCCCAATACTATGGAAATGCGGATGGCATTTGTGGAGGTTTTTTCGTGTTGCCTGGCATTAAACTTTTGTGACGAATATGCTGAAAATGGGATAAGTATGTCATATAGCTGCAATATAAAAAACCGACTAGAGCTAAACAGAAGCGCCATTTATTGGTCAGTTAACAAGCGTTGTTCATTTTAATCAGGACTGCAATCCGGTTTTGAACCCAACCGTTTCGAACCCGAAATTCCGACATTTATTTTACTGAGAAGTTTACAGTGTAATCTGAAAATCTTTAGAAATAAAGGTAATTTTCTAGTCTTGACCCGTTTGTTCAAAAAAAAGAGGCCGATTTATGATGAATTTAGGGAAAATCATTTTTTGGGGGTCTTCACTGGTCTTTTTTTAAAAAAAGTTTTAAAGTTACCGGTTTGGTAATTGTTTAGTAGAGCTACCCCTCACCAAAAATTCTGAAAAAAATATCCTCGATGGACCGCGAATTTACAAGAAATATGACGTCTTCAGATCGCGGGGGACTCCCGCGGTTCAATGGTAAAAATTATTTGAAAGTAGCATTTTTTTGTATAAAAAACAGATTGTTTTTTGCTTCCTTCTGTATTGTAGATAATAAAATTTCAAACAAAAAAAAATAGGGGAAAGTTAACTTCGGCTCGGCCGAAGTTTTTTATACCCTTGCTGCTTCCATTGAAAACTAAAAAGTTTTTCTAAGACTACTTTTTGGACCTTACTTTTCTATGGGATCTATACTATATAGATGTCTGATTTCGAACAAACTTGGAAATTATGGAAAAGCATAATACACTGTTAATTACGAAATTTGGAGGCGATCCCATTTAAAACAAAAAAGTTTTTCCCACTAGATCCTTTTTTTCGGCCGATCATCATACTGGAGCTATATGCTATAGTCAACCGATTTTAATAAAACTTTGTAGAAATGTGTTAAAGTATATTAAATAAGAATTTGCCAATAAAAAGGACGTTTTCATTAAAAACAAAAAAGTTTTCCTGGTTTTTCGACCGATCATTCCTATGGCAGCTATATGCTATATTCATCCAATTTTGACCAAACTTTGTGGAACTGTGTAAAAGAATATAAAATAAGTGTATGCCAATGGTAAGGACGTTTTTATTAAAAACAAAAAAGTTTTTCTCACTAGAACTAGTTTTTCTACCGATCGTTCCTATGGCAGCTATATGCTATAGTCATCCGATTTAGAGCAAACTTTGTAGAATTGTGTAAAAGTATATAAAATAAGTGTATGTCAATGATAAGGACGTTTTCATTAAAAACAAAAAAGTTTTTCTCACTAGAACTAGTTTTTCTACCGATCGTTCCTATGGCAGCTATATGCTATAGTCATCCGACTTCGACCAAACTTAGTGAAATCATGGAAAAGAATAGTTAACTAAGAAATACGTACTTTGGAAAAATTTTTTGACCGATCATTCCTATGGGAGATATATGCTATAGTCATCCGATTTCGACCAAATTTTGAAGAATTGTGTAAAAGTATATAAAATAAGTGTATGCCAATGATAAGGACGTTTTCATTAAAAACAAAAAAGCTTTTCTCACTAGAACGATTTTTTCGACCGATCATTCCTATGGGAGCTATATGCTATAGTCATTCGATTTAGAGCAAACTTTGTAGAATTGTGTAAAAGTATATAAAATAAGTGTATGCCAATGATAAGGACGTTTTCATTAAAAACAAAAAAGTTTTTCTCACTAAGACTAGTTTATCGACCCATCGTTCCTATGGCAGCTATATGCTATAGTCATCCGATCCGGCCAGTTCCCACAAATGTGCAGCGTATATGTACCAATAAAGACGGACGGACAGACGGACAAGGCTAAATGAACTCAGCTCGTCATCCTGATCAAGAATATATAGACTTTATGTGGTCGGAGATGCTTCTTTCAATGCGTTACAAACATCCGGACAATTTTATAATACCCTCTGCAAGGGTATAATAATTTAAGTATGTGTTTTGACCCGTAATTCCGTGCTTCTAAAAGTATGTTAAGCATTTTAATCCATGGAAATGAAAATAGCTTAGCTCTCACAGATAAGCTTCATGGGCAAAATTTCGTTGTTTTAAAAAAGAAAATCATACTTTTCGGCTGGCTTTAAACTTGAAACTATCTCGATGCCAAATGGGAATACATTTTTAAAAGCGATTTAATAAAGTCCAAAGCAAAACCGCGCCAGAGCGCTATAGTACAACTATAGTACAATATTCAAAGAAAATAGATAGTCATGTTGCAAGTTTTTGCCAAATGTAAAAAAACCCACAAAATTTAAGAACCCACAAAATTTAAGATTTTTTCAATTTTTTATGAAAACGAATAGAATTGGAAACTTTTTTATAATTTTTTATTGAAGTCTATTCCGTAGTCGAAAATGTACAACCAATCTCTAGAAGCTGTTTCTTTTCTAGTTTCAACTATTATTCATATTCCTTTGTTTGGAGCAAAATAATAAAAAATAAACTTTGAGTTGCTGCCATTCAAAAACCAATTTATAAAAATGATCCACGTCCCCAAACAAAAAAGTGGGACCTTTGGTCAAAATTTCGGCCTGCTGGCCCTGTGTGCACCGTGTAAAACCTGTCTATCAGTAAATTTTATTCTGAATGTTCCCATGTGTTATAAAAATCGCTTCCGACCCAAAAACGACCCAGTTCTCATTCAATTTGTGTCGCTTTTAGGTCGAAAGCGATTTGTAGTAGTAAAAAAAGTAAAATCGGCTTGTCAAGATGACAACAGCCCCGAGGGGCCAAAGCCGAGCCTCTCTCAATCTCTTGGCTTGTGCGCTTCTAATTTTAGCACAAGAGAAAGGGACCTACAGTTTAACGCCGAATCCGAACGGCAGTTTTGAGAGGCTTTTCATGGCTAATTACTGCAATGCTGGCGCCAACAGCAAGAGGTGTGGCCGGGTGTAAAGTTTTATTCAAAGAAAAAAACCTTTTCATTAGATGTTTCGAGGCGGGATCGAACCCACGACCTCATGCTCAGCAGTCGCGCACACTAACCGCTGAGCCACACCGGCCGGATTTGTAGTACGCATGGTACTAAATTGATTATTAAATAAATTGATTACTAAATAGTCCCCAAAAACATTGAACCCTAAATTTCCATACCTTAAAATCTGAACGTTTTTGATTTGGGATTGCACACTAGGGCGTACATTTAATGTATGGAAAAATGTAAGGTCATACTAATCACTACTTATTCAATGCATTTTAGTGTAAAAAAGGCTTAAAAAAATAGAAAAAAAGAAATGGGTGCTAGTGTCTGCGCAATGGACTTAAAGCTTATCACTCATACGTACTGTTGCCCTTGTTTACAATTTTAAATTTAAAGTTGTTGGCGTAGACTTGGTTATTTCTTGGGAAAACCCAGTTTTTCCGTACTTTAAAAGGCTACCAGGATACCTTTTAAGTGAGGATTTACTCAAACTGAACTTGAACTGAAGTTACACAGTTTTTTGTTTTTATTTGTTTTATTGTTATTATCTAAATTTTCTGTCATCTTCATTGGCAACTTTCTTTAGATTGAAGTGTACATATTCATTTGAACTTACTTTGTGTAAGTGTGACAAGTGTTTTGTGTCTGATTTTTGGAGGGTTGATTGTGATGATATAAAATATGTGTAAAATTAGTGTATTGGTTCTGTCTAGTGTGTGGGGGGTTGCTAGGGTATTTGTCTGTTTGGAAGTTCTCTAGGGAAAATCTTCCTGAGGCGTCGTCTCACACTGCTTCCGGCTTTTCTACGTCTACGCAACAGTCTTCTGGCAAGAGTGTTGGGGTGACTTCTCAACCTCACAACGTATTTGCCTGCCAGTGAATTTATGACGTCTCCAATCTTCGGCACGTTAAGATCGCTCTCCAAATGTCTTGTGCACATATACCAGGGCGCTCCCGATAGTTTGCGCAGACACCTGGACTGGAGGACACGAATCTTTTTCAAATGAGATTTTGAAGCTATTCCATACACTTGGATCCCATTTCCCCAAGCCGGTGCTATAATTGCCTTGTAAATATGCACTTTGTTACGGAGTGAGAGTTTATTCCTACTGGAGAGCAGCCATCCCAGTTTCTTCACTCTGCCGTAAAGTGATCTTACAAGCGTGTTGATAAGGGTTCCGAATGTGAGGCGCTTGTCCAGATATACTCCCAAGTATTTATGTCCAGGCAAGTGCCGTAATAGCTGCTCATTGAGAAAGACGCCAGGGCACTAATCGCGACGAAGTGTATATGTTACACTGGCACATTTATCCAGGTTTAGCCCAATGTTCCATCGCTTAGCCCATCTGCTGAAGTGATACAAATATTGCTGAACGACATCGGTGGCATTATAAATGCATGGGTCTCTCCCCATAAAAGCAGTATCGTCAGCAAATGTTGCAGTGAGTAAGTCTTGGGCGTCTTCCATGGGTATTGTCCATGGGCTTTTGCCAGCTTAATGGATCATAACGATTTGAGCCTTTTTCCACACTGTAGGAAAGTGACCCAGTCGCAATGCCGCGTTGAAAATTAAGACCAGGAAGAGCACCGCTTTTACTGGGAGGTCTTTCATAACTCTATTGTCAAGGCCATCCTCGCCTGGGGCTTTTTTATTGTTTAAGTTCTTGATTTGGCCCTGAACCTCCTCCAGAGTAATTGGTGGAAGGTGGAAGGACATGGAAGGTGGAAGGTGGAAGGACATTCAAATGGCTTAAATCTGTCCTCTAAATTTTCCGCAAATGCTTCCGCCCTTTCCTGTGGAGATTTCGCCCAAGTACCGTCCGCTTTGCGGATTGGGAGTTTAGGGACAGCCTGCTTCTTGAACCTGCTGGTGAGAGACCAGAGTACATAATTTGTACTGGCATCAGAGGTAATACCTTCTAGACAGCGGACTGTGGCATCCTGTCTGAACCTCGCGAGCAGCTTTTTAACCCTATTAGCCACTCTTTTATATACCCTATCCACAGTGTTACAAAAAAAAATCTAAACATACTTTTCATGGGACCCAGTACATATTGTCGGGCAGGTCAAGTATAGCATTTTCTCATACTCGGTTTCTTCCTAACACCCCCAAAATCTGAAATTATGGCACGAGAACCGCTTTTTGCATTTTTTACTCAATTTAATTGAAATAACTCGCTCATTGTTTATTGCCTTGGAAATTCCGATAGCGACGAGAGGAATCTAAAGTATTATAATCAATGGCTTGACAGATTTAGCTTGATGGCTAAGAAATGCTGGTTAACAGGTCTGGCATTTTCTCCTTTTTTTCTAGAAATTTCTAATTTGGCCCCCACTGGCTTCGATTTTTCCTTAAGATTTATTGTATTCGCCCATTTAATTCTCCGTTGAACAAATGGTGTCCCAATGAATTTGGTTACCCTTTGACGAAGTCATTCCCGTTTTTCTGAGTACACATCGACAATCCAGTATTTTATTTTAAGTGTACTTACATATTAGTATGTATTTTAACATAAATGTCCCTAATAGTATATGATTTGTTTGGCGGCAAATTTAAATAGTTCCTGACATTTACACTTAAATTTACGTATATGGGGCGGTCCAAGCGAAAAAAATATTTTCTGTGATGGTTTCTTCGAATTGAATGTAAATTGGATCAAAGGAAGCTTATTATGAAAAAAGCTTAACACTAAGATTTCAGCTTTATTGCAAATTTTGAATTTTTTAAATTTTAAATAGCTCGAAAACGGCTTAAGATAGAGCTTAGCGATTTTTTTTCAAATATTCAGGTTTCAAAAGCCATTCTGAAAAAAATTTTGACTTTGAACCACTTTTTCAAAATGTTTCTTTAGTACCTTCTTCCTTAGTCTTGTATTTAGCAAGAAAATGTATATTCGGGGTGTGCTTTAACCTCCAAAATTCCCCCTGCGTACGCCGGTGGTGTGTTTAATTTTTTAAATGTGGGTCAGTGGGGGGGGTGGGGGGGGGGGGGTTGCGGTGTGGGGGTCACCCGTAAATTTCGATTCGATTGTAAAGAAAATGGGCGGTAGGGCCGCGCAGTCAAAGGAGGGACTGGTGTGACGGGTCGTTCTTTAAACCATCCTCTTATTTACCTGCCTACGATTGTCGTATATCAAATCATCACAACAATCTAGGCTTAAAAGAAAAAATTTCAAATTCGCTACATTTTACGCATCTTAAATTTGACAACGCCTGCATTGTAATCTATACATTTGGCGCTTTTATAAATACTCTTATACGGCGGTGTCCCAGAAATCTCTTCCAACCAAATTCCAACCCAAAACCAATTCTCGGTGTCCTAGAAATCTCTTTCAGTTGGTTTCAAAGCTCTCGTATTTTGTTGGGAGATTTCGGCAAACCATCCTATACACAAACCAGCCAATACATTTCCCAACCAATAGCGAATTCACCAACCCACGCAATTTATCAGCACTGTTTTTGTAGTAGGACCGTAATCCTATCACACTCCTTTCGAACTCGGACTAGACTTTCGAACTGAACGAAATCTCTCGAAGTTCTGGGCCACCGACGGATTTCACTAGCGATTTGCAAACCAACCGAAGCCTAAATCTCTAGAGATTTCCAGGACACCCCCGATAATGTTTTTTTCTAATTTCGCGGTTTTGGGACCATTTCATATCTTTGGTATAAAAATAGTCACTATTGCTTAATGGTATTGGATTCGCTAAATGAATATTTCTTGGGTAAAATTATTGGGAGAATGCTAATCTTGGTCCAATAATTGTGCAACATATAGTGTAGATATTTTTTAAGAATTATTGAAATTTGCCGCCAAACAAATCATATACTTAAAATACATACTAATATGTAAGCACACTTAAAATAAAATACTGGATTGTCGATGTTTACGCAGAAAAATGGCAATGACTTTGTCAAACGGTAAGCAAATTCATTGGGACCCCATTTGTTCAACGGAGAATTAAATGGGCTTAAACAATAAAACTTATGAAAAAATCGCATGAAATAAAAGGGTGAAGACAGTGGGGGCCAAAGTGGAAATTTCCATAAAAAAAGGGGAGAAAATGCCAGATCTGTAACCAGCATTTCTTAGCCATCAGGCTAAATCTGTCAAACCATTGATTATCATACTTTAGATTCCTCTCGTCGCTATCGGAATTTCCAATTCCATAAACCATCAGACAGTCCATGCGCGAGGTATTTCAATTTAAGTGATTAAAAAATGCATAAAGCGATTTTTGGGCCATAACTTCAGACATTGGGTAAAGAAAAAACATGTGAACTAATAAGTTTTGCTTATTGTATCATAAATCTTTAAATTGGTAAAAGTTTTCCTTCTGCTACACACATTTTTTTGAATTATCATGCTGGGTCCGGACAGCGTGTGTCAATTTGCATGACAATTCGTAAGCTAAATGCAACACATTAACAATCAACATGCTCCAGTTGCCGGTTAAGATTGATGAACCCTGGCTCCACTTACAGTTACACAGGATTGTGATATATGTGCTCGTATAGATACGTAACCAAAACGTTTTCCCCCCACTTAGTGCTAATCATGACTCAGACTGAGTGACTGAAGTTGATTCCGGTGAAAGATTTAATAGTTGTGCTTTTAATTTATTGCATTTGTGCGTATCAGCGCTCGCCGCATTTTTATTTATGGCTCTGTCAGTTTTTTAAAATGTGCCCATCAATCAGGGAAATGAGTTTGCGGCCCGATCGGACGAGTGACCGAGAAAGAAATGTAAACGCGAGAATATATGAAAGACGGCCGCGGCATGCATATGTATGCATGGCCCTGACAATGATAAATCAGTCGCTTCGCCATATGCAGATGTATCGGTGGGCGTCGCGGCTTTATAGGTTTGCACTTAAATTGTAAAAGTTTGGGGCCATTAAAATTCGGGTGAAAGATCGGCATCGCTCGTGCGCGCCACAGTGTCTAGCTTGGACTGGTGACTGCTGACTGCGATACAAAAGAAAATTAGTGTTTCACAAATTAATAAAACTTAATTTATGCTAATTTGCCGTGTTGTCTTACTGTTGCTGTTGTTGCCGATTTTGGAGCTAATTTCGTGGCGTGTCTTGTTTTACAAACATAAATGCGATCGATTGATCCGACTGGCAAGTATGCAAATGCGGTATTGCAGCCTTTTAAGCAATCTCGTTAATCAATCATTAGTTTGTGGTCTGGTCGTTATGACAATTCAATATATATAGCGATTATCCCCTTGCTGGCGGAATAGTGAATTCACTCACCTTTCCTGCCCCCCAAAAATAAGAAAAGACAGATAAACGGGTTTGCTGGCAAATTAGTTAATTTGCATTTCTATATGTAGCGGTTCGTTCTGGATAGCCAAAGCGGTTAGCAATAACGCGCCATCATTCGGCTTAACGACCATTTAACAAATTTCACCCAAAGCAGCAAAGCTATTTTGCATTAATCAGCGAGTATACAATGAGATCTGATCGTCCTGGCCAGACACGCTGGCACCGGGCACAATCAGATAAAAGTAGTCGCCGTTTCAAATGTCACGTCGAGATGGGGGGAGACATAACTCCGGCGCACGCGTGCGGGCTGTTGCCATACGAAATGTTGTATTCAAAATATACTTTGCAAATTTGTTGGCCTTTTCTCTCTGCGCTGCGCTGGGGTTTGTGGTTTCGTTTTGTTGTTTTGTTGCTTCCATCGACACGTGTTTCAAATGTTCGAAGTGTTCGGTCTTTTTTTTTCATTTTGCTTGTGCCAATTTATTTCTTTATTATCTGAGCGTATAATCTACGGTTTGGTCAGCCTTTTAAATTCAAATTAGCTAGCATTAAATGCACGCGACGGCTCCAACGCACAGTGGGCGAAGGGAACGATCTAGCGGAATCGCATTAATAAAAATTTCTTTGAACAAAGACTTCGGGTCGCTAATCATATAAGCATTATTGCGAAGGATCGGGTAGTCGATGTATGACAACTCATAACTGATTCATGATAGCTTAGTTGGTCAAGAGTCACTGTTATATTTGTTATATTGGAATCAGTGGGTAATAAAACAAGCAAGAACGTCGCTAAAGTCCGACTATAATAGAGTACTGCACCTTCAAAAGTTTACATAGACATAGGTATAAAGTATAAACACTGCAAGGTCTGGAGGTCCATGTTCAACCCTGGTGGAAAGCGTTGATCTTATTGTATTCTTATATCAAAAAATATAGGAAAGCAAAGTTAATATACCCCTGCAGCTCATATAATTTTCACTTTCGAAAAATGCTGGTTGAGTGATTTCCTAAACTGCCCAAAAGGTGACGCCTCCTTTGTGAAAATTTGTGTGCTCAATTTGTTATACGACAGCTGTACGCTATTTTCATTCAATTTTCATCAAACACGGCAAAATTCTGCTGAAGCAGTTAATATTTATAAATGGGAAGTTTAAATACATTACCATTGAAATCAAAATAGTTGCTCTCATCAGAAGTAGGCTTTTAACCGATCGTTAAATATGTTATAGTCATCCGATTCCGATCAAACTTTGCCGGATGTGGTGAAGCGGAAAGAGTGGGCGCCTGCTGTCCAAGAGGTCCTGGTGTCGACCCCAGCTCGGGACATCTAATTAAAAAGGTTTTTGTTTAAAAACTTACACACCTTTACTCAATGTTTGCGTCAGCTTCTCAAACTTTGCCATTCGGATTCGGGATGTAGGTCCAATTATCTTGTGGGAAAATTAGAAGCACCCAAGCCAAGAAATTGATAAGAGCTTGGCTTGGCCCTTTGGGCTGTGTAAAGTTAAATATTTATTTGTGTATTTTTATAGTGAGCTATTACGTATCCCTAAGAGACAGTACTAGACCGCCAAAAACACTTCTTTCACTCAGTAACGGGTATATTCAAGTCAGGCAGTGCGACTTTAACTTATGCTCTCGTTTTTCTCAGTGAACTATCATTTTAGAGTTCTTTTTGAAAGAATATAGGTTTTAGCGACCTATTTTGATTTTAATCAAAGTGGCTGTTAGCCTGCTCAAGGTCAAGGATTGATTTTAATTCAATAATCATCAGAAAATCAACAAAGATTACATTTGAACAGCAACATTGGTTGCGTAGAACTGTTTCGGCTGCCTCCCTGCAAATACTCGTCAGTAAGCTTCAAATGAAGTCACACCATAAAGTCATTTGCTGATTTCTTTTTATACAACGACCTGGAGAATAAGAACTTAAAGAATTGTAGTGTGCTAATACTTCGGTCTGGATGATGTTCGACTAGCTGAGTATAAAGGGATTACGATGGGTGCACTTTTAGCTATGTTCTTGCTAGCTCGCCGGTTTGTGTCGGGGTTCTTTCTACTGTCCCTCTCTTAACATACTAATAACGCACACAAGCGTAATATTTAAGTGCACATTTTGCGGTAAATAATACTAGAAACTATGAGCGGGGTCAGAAGAAAAGGGATACATTATATTTCCCACGAATTATAGGGTATCTCAACTAAGGTTTATCGTGGTTCGAGAACTTTGGTGTTAACAAGCCCCATGTCTCTATACCCACCTTACCTGCGCAAAACAACTTGTTATCGTACTTTCATGCCATCACCGAACCTCCCATGCTTTACTAAGGGCGAAAATTAATCAATTAGAACTTTTTTAGGTAGTAGAATTACAATATTTTTTTTAATAAATTCATGGGTGGCTCAAAGTATATAAGCATTTTCAGGGTAACTTCAAAATAAAAAAAAAGGGGAAAGTTAACTTCGGCTCGGCCAAAGTTTTGTATACCCTTGCAGATTCCATTGAAAACAAAAAAGTTTTTCTAACTAAGACTTCTTTTTGGACCTTACTTTTCTATGGGATCTATTCTAAATAGATGTCTGAAAAGCATAATACACTGTTAATTACGAAATTTGGAGGCGGTCCCATTTAAAACAAAAAAGTTTTCCTCACTTGAACTTCTTTTTCGACCGATCATTCATACTGCAGCTATATGCTATAGTCATCCGATATTGATAAAACTTTGTAGAAATGTGTAAAAGTATTTAAAATAAGAATATGCCAATAAAAAGGACGTTTTCATTAAAAGCAAAAAAGGTTTCCTCACTCGAACTAGTTTTTCGACCGATCGTTCCAATGGGAGCTATATGCTATAGTCATCCGATTTTGATAAGACTTTGTAAAATTGTGTAAAATTATATAAAATAAGTGTATGCCAATGATAAGGACGTTTTCATTTAAAAAAGATAGCATAGAAACAGACATACGGACGGACGGACAGACGGACAGACGGACAAGGCTAAATCAACTCAGCTCGTCATGCTGGTCAAGAATATATATACTAATGTGGTCGGAGATGCTTCCTTCAATGCGTTACAAACATCCGCACAATTTTATAATACCCTCTGCAAGGGTATAAAAAAATATAATTTAATGTTGAAAACGCTTCTATCTGATCCCACTTTTCCCATTTTTAATGGGACCAGGGTATAAAAAGTATTATGCATATAAGTGTATACTATTCATGGGTGCAAGAAGCGGCGCGACAATGGAATAAAAAATCAAATTCAATAAATACAAAAAAATAGAAAATCTAATGTGCTCTGCACAATAGTCAAACAAGAAATGAAATTTAGTCGCCGCTTGAAACATACGAACTAAAATTAAAAAGCAAAGGCCTACTTTAAGCACGGACAATTTGACATTCCTACTATGTACATTGGGACAAATGACCCCTTTTTCTGTGCAAAATTGATTACGGACAGACGGACAGACAGACAGACGAACAGACGAACAGACGGACGGACAGACGGACATGGCTAAATCGACTCGGCTGTTCATGCTGATCAAGAATATACTATATACTTTATAGGGTCGCAAATGCTTCCTTCTACCTGTTACATACTTTTGCACAACTTCATGATCGCCCTATTCCCATTTTCAATAGGACATCTGAGCTATGGAAGCTTGGATCGATAGCACAAGGCGTGTCATTCACGATTAATTGTTTGATCGCTCCATTTATAATACTATTTTCAGAATTTCATACTTAATAATTTTAAGATCAGCCGTCTGAAGTATTAAAGTTTTATAGGCAGTTCGATTAAGTGCGGCTTTAACTACACGGCCATAATATAGTCTCTCTCTTTACTCAATTAACACAACTCACTCAAATGGCAAATTTGTTGGCTGTTTGAATATCGTAGATGGTTTAGAGATGGGCACTGATGAGCCTCGCCAAGAGATATTTAGGTATCCGGATGGTTATGTAACTCCAACTAGAGGGAGCCTCTTGGTGATTATGTAACAACCAGGGCTGCAAACCAGTTTTGAAACGAATCGGTCCGAACCCGGAATTTATTTACTGTGAACCGAACCTTGAAACAAACCACTTTAAAAACCAACGATGAACCTGAACCTGTTCCGAACTTAAAATTTCGGTACGGTTCAACAAATATTATAGACAAAAAAATGTGCACTTGAGGCTTTTTCTATTTACTGGTCGGTTTTGGGCAACTGAGTCCTTAAGTCGGCAGGAAAGTTTAATTAAAATCTCTATATAAGCGTTCAGAATTACTTATAAAGTCCCCACACATAACCCTCTGCTTTTTCAAGATCTTCGCCTTCAAAGCGTTTAGATGATTCACAAAAACAAGAGTTTTACACAAAATTGGCCATATTTTCCATAGACTTCGAATGGGAATATAACAAAACTGTAAATTATATTTTGAATATTCTCATAAAATCTACAATTCGCTTCCGACCAAAAAACGACCCTGTTCCCATACGATTTGGGTCGCTATTAGGACAAATACAAATATCCGCCAAAGTCAGATCTGTTTTGACATTTGTGGACTAGACAGATGTAGAATATATATAATATTTACCTCTTTATATTTTGGCGGCTATTTGTAAAAATAAGAGCATCTTCCAATAGGGTGATTTCTTTTGGCCCGGCTACTTCTTTTGGCCCACCTTGTATATAGTTTAGCTGTCATTGTAAAGTATAGTCTAAAAAGTAGTCTTAGTTAAAAAACTTTTTGTTTTCAATGGAAATGTCCTTTAAATAGGCATTTTTTGTTTGGTATACTTTCACAAAATTCTACAAAGTCTTGTCAAAATCGGATGACTTTAGCATTTAGCTACCAAAGGAACGATCGGTTGAAAAACTAGTTCTAGTGAGAAAAACTTTTTTGCTTTCAATGGAAACGTCCTTATCATTGGCATGTACTTATTTTCTATACTCTTAAACAATTCCACAGAGTTATGTCTATATTGTTGAAGATTGATTTTGAAATTTGTTGGATGTCCAATCGGATTTATTCGCTGTTTAATCTCCAAGCACTTGCACTTGCACTTTCGGTTGAATGACAATAGAAATTAAGCAGTTGAACAAAGCCTCGATGGTGGCATTAATCACGTATACCTAAGCCGGGCGAGAGTGTGATAGACTTACTTAAATTCGATCGCTGCTCAGGCCATTTCATGTTTAACGAGTTCCAAATGTATTAGCACACAAAACTTTGTATAAATGTATGTAAAAAAATAATAATGCAATGCAGACCAATTTGTAGGAGTTGTAGTTAAGGTAAGTTCGCGTCATATTTTTGTTTTCGTTTCTCTTTTGTTCAATGCACCAAAAATCGCACCCAATCCGAAAATGCTTTGTTTTGCTTTTGATTAACTGGCTTGAGTTGTAGGTCGAAATTCAATGGCTGAAGTTTTAAATGTAGCGCATAAATAAATAATTAATATTAGGAAAGATGGGAGGAAACGACCTGCGGGTATCTGCATTCGAACCCAAGTACATACATACTTAGACCCATTCAAATCGAATCATTTTTCTCCGTGAGCTGATCCCATGACTTTTACTAAATACGTTTTTCTCTCATCTCTCCACAGGTATAGGATGCGATGGAGAATCTGGCAGCGCTTCCATATCTCCCAGGCTGCAGCTTCTCGGAATGGCGGTCCTCCTGTATATCTGCGCCGCTTTCAGAATCAAAGGAGTTTTCTAAAAGAAAATGCCCTGCAGTGCCCGCACAGCAAATAAATAAGCCCCAAACTACACACCCATACACACACACACACACACACACCTAAACTTAAATAATATTTAGCAAACGAGGAGAGAACAATTGTATGTAGAAGTAGCAGAATAAACACTTTTGCAAGACGTTTGTTTTTCGGGCATAAGGCAAGGTCAGTCAGACGTTGAACATTTGTAAATGAATTTAGAGCTGCATGCGCCTGTGCACAAGGACACCGGAACGGTCTTTGGAGGCCAAGTCAACTGCACATCGCCACCAATGAAGCCAGTCTCCAGGACAACACTTTTTTGTAGCATGCCGCCAAATTGTTTAATTTGTAAGAAATTGGCCAAACCCTGGCACAATCAATTTACCAAGTACCCAAAACCAATCAACCAAAAGATTTTGAAAACCGAAAATGTTTGTCCCGAATTCGACACTCATTTTGTTGCCAAACGAGCACACGGCCCTTTGTTTGTTGAGCGCATTTCCGTTTGCCCCTAATGCCTAATGAGATTTGTCCAAATTCCATTGGTTTCATATTTAGGTTGACGATTTACTTGCTTTCCGCCTACTTTCCCGAGCAAACCAAAATTGATTGCAACCACAAGATTCTTATGACAAACAAACGCGAAATTTGATAGTGAACTTTGTATTGTACCAATGATTGGCGATGGTATTTTGGATACCCAATTGACGAAGCACAACCCAAACAAATTTTTTAGCCCAAAAAACGCGAACAAAATTTGACAGAAATTGTAATAAAATCGGAAACATTTGTATGGCAAAACATATCAGTATATTATATATTAATTAATAAACATATACATATACATACAAACAAATATATATACATATTAATGTATTTGTACTAAACGTTTTACAAATTGGCCTAGTGGAAACGAAAGTAAAGTAATTAGAAATTTTATACACATAGCGAAATTGGATAGCTAAACCAAAAGCAAAGCATTGTATATGTACTTGGTATGTCTATATATGTATCCATGAATAAATACTGTTCAAAATAAACCGATAAATGTACACTTCTAGTTCCGTGAAGACGAGAGCTAGAAAGTAATTGTAATTGTAATGGTAATCGTAATCGTAATCGTAATCGTATTAATGGCATATCAATATGTATGTATAAAACACTATTGAAAGCGAAAACTTTTCGAGAATTATTAAGGTAAGCCACACTGATATTAATTAAGTAATTTTTATCAACAATTGCTATAATACTAATTCACCTAACATACATAACATATAGCTAATGCAAGTACTAGACTTCTGAAATACAAAAGGTAAACAATAAAACACACAGATCGATAACTGTGTCTAATATTATTATTAATACAAAAATAAATATACAATATAAATATGGAACTCGAAACACTTGATAAACGAACTCCAGTTGTTTGTATGTATTAAGTGTGTGTGTGTAACGATGTGGTGTAGCAACTAGATAACATTCAATGTGAGTCTCAGCGGGTTGCCTTCACTTCGACCTGCCCAATTCTATACTCACACTTAATAGTACAACAACATGGAATGCTGCGATTCTGTTCTGTATTCTGTTCACTTCTGATACTAACTTATCACCAATTACAAGCAACGATAGAAACAACTCACTTATGAACTCCAACAACAAATTACTTCACACTCCAAGTTGAAAGTTGACTAACGAATAGTTCTACGTGTTATGAGGTCCCCTGACGCATCCCTAAGTTATGAATCACTCGAGACCACGCCTACATCACCACGGGCGTACTTTAACAAAGGATTTTTTAAGTATATGCAAACATTTATATTTTTATACCATGCCAGAGACAAAAACCGTAAAGAGCGAATAACTTTAACATTTTTTACTATACGGGGCTGGAGTTGAGAGTTGAACAACAGCTTGAGGAGACAACCAACTTGTAAATTCCAAAATAATTAGCTTTAATCGAGACAAGAAAGTCCCCTTCCCTCAGAATACCCTTATGAATGCACCATGTTCGCCTATTAACCGAAACAAATGAAAAACCAAAATCCAAGACTAGACTTTGATAGTAACTCATTCAGTAGAGGTAGATCTAAGCCTCCCCCTCCCAGCTAGTGGGCCCTTGTGTTTGTTAAGTATACATATATGGTACTAGGAATATAAGTAAATGGGTGTTGTGTGCTAACTAATCGAACGCGAACTCGAATTCGGACGCAGCTGTTTGGGACCCTGCAGATCGGCTAATGCCGGCGAGCAGTTCTGGCACACCTCCAAGTGCCAGGGGCTTGGGCCGGCATTTGCTTCGCGGGCCCCACTCGCGCGTCTATGAAAATAATGAATTTAGTGTGTATTACGCCTTCTGCCTTTGAAATAAATAAGAAAAACAAGAAACCTAAATGCTAGTAGTGCTATTACAATATATCAACTCTATTTTTTGTGTTATTGAACCATTTGTCTCCTGATTTCCCCCAGTCTAAAATTTGGAAATATTTTTTTTGTCATTTTGCATGGTTTTCGGCTCAAGCCAAAGAATTGACAATATAATATTTCGCCTTAGAAGCAAAAGAGAAAACGAATGAAGGTCAAATTCCAAGTGTTATTGCTTATAGATCTAAATTTTTATATGTGCATGAAAACAGTTCGCCTCCTTCGTCTGACTCGGTGAAGTAGCAGAAGAAGCTGCGCGAACCATTTACGACTTATCACTTTTGTTTGTGGTTCTTCCAGTAATAGCGAACGGCACCTACATATATAGAATAATCACAGTGTGCTTTTTGCTGTAGTAGTCTGCCAATTGTAAAAGAATTTATATATAAAAAAAAGTAACAAATAAATAAAACTCATACTCTAATATGCGATAATAATGCAAGCACGCTGCTAACACACCGAACACAGTCGCACACACCAACCACCAGAATCGATCCATGCAGATCCCGGCTAGCGAAGGCCGTTGCAGGCGGATGTTGGGGATTTGTGTTGTGTAGAGAGCAGTAAACCGATCGGTAGAGAGCAAGTATTTGTTTCAATTTCTGTTAGTTGTATTAAGAATCGTTACAAATTGTATCAGCTACGACATCTGATAATAAAATCGAAGTTCTAGGTGGTAGACGAAGAGTGTACAATATAAGACACACACACACACACACACGCTCACCCATACCCACACACACACACACACACACAGCAGGCACAGAAACGCATTTGAATACAAAAACGAAAGAAATTGAAAATTTAAACCCAGACTCGCATAAATGATCCAAGTACACAAGATGGCATCAAGTTTAGTAACCTTAAAGCAGCGTTTTATGTATAAAAATCAAATACATATCAATATATGGCCTATTGTTTATTTAGTTTAATTATATATTATGGATAATGAATAGCGAGATTCAGCAAGTAAATAATAGGCTCTGATTTATGACTTCTTAAGTAGGCAATTTGTAAAAACTAAGCAGCCCCCACACAAACACACACGCAACAACAACAATTACACCAAATATTTACAACGGCAAACCGAAAAAAAGAAAAATAATAATACGAATTGTGGTTAAATATGTGTTCTTACTTGTTAGTGGTAACAAAAAACAAAACAAAACAAAAACAAAACCAATGTTGTTTCAAAATACATGACAAACTCGAAATATAACTGTTAGCTCTTAATCATGCCAAGCATTTTGCGTTGACTTTCGATTTCTGTTCCCATTACGTATGCATGCATCGGCCCTTTCAATTTGAATTTCAAAGCCTACGACCGGCACACTATAGTAGAAAGTTTGTTTATATATTCATTCTACCTATGTCTACTGCAATAAGTCTCCACAGCGTTATTTGCTATAACCTACTACTTCTGAAAGCAAAGCAGCAACGATGAAACTCTCACTAGAATAAACACGAGCGTCGAACATATAAAATGTTCTACAAGTCACCAAAGACAACTTTTGCCACACAAAAGAGCAAAAGTCATCAACAAAAATAAATGTTAAATCTTAAAAATAAACAAATGAAGCGAACGGAACAACACAAACTCGTCTACATACACAGAAAGATAAGTTATATGGCGGCTCCAATTTTGTGTTTCGTATTTGAAAATCGTTCGGTTTGGGCGCTTTAGTGTTCAGCAAAGCAGCGAAGCAACATCTATTGTATAATAAGAGCGTTTTGAAGTGTTTGTAATTAACGATAAAATTATGTATTATTATTATTGTCGCAGAACTTACTTTACATTTAATGGGAACGACACACAAAGCATACGCAAACATAATTGCTGGTTTGCGATATTAAATATAAACTTACACACACACACACGGCATACATATAGAACAAATTATGACATGAGCATACAAAAATTGTAGGGATCATTTTACTGAATATATATACATACTTATACTATAAATAATCGAAGGCAAAATTCAAATAGTAAGATGCTAAATGTAATGCGATTACTAAAATTCAAAGGAAAAACAACTACCAAAAACTGTAAACAATTAAAGAACATTTAAAAAAGTGAACAAAACTTAAGTGAAATTATATTACGAATATATTGTATATTGATACAAGATGAATATAAGTAAAATAAACTCATGTATCATGTACTAAACAAATGCGATGTGATTGCTATTTTATTTCACTGACGAATGGGAATGGGCAATGGGTGAATGATACTTTCAATACTTGTGGACAATGATAGTCGCTAGAGCGTGTTAGTTTTGCAATGCTCAAAACAAACGTGATTGGCGAGTGGTGTATCCAACTGGATTCAAAAAATTGTGGCTCTATCTTTTAAGGGGAGATGTACACCTAGAAGACCAAAAAAAGGTAATTTTTGAGATTTTTTTGTAGGAAAACTAAATGAAAGTATACACCAGAGAACTGCAACGAGTACAATCGCTCAGCGCTTAAGACTTGTCAGACTCGAGTACACCAATACCTCACTTAACGGCATACTTACTTAACGCCCACACCATATTTAGCACCAAGTTTCACTTAGCGGTCTCGCATAACGGCCGCTAAATAAATTTCTTATAAAATTTCAAAAACGGGAAGTTTAGAGCAAGTTTAGAAAAATATAGATGCTACGTTTTTTTTGAATGAATTTGGACACACTGTTCATTAATGCAAATTTTCAAAAGGATAATCGCCGGTAACTGATCACATGTTTACAAGCAAGCCATGGCACCTGTGTGACACATAAAACTATTTCTTTAGATATAAAAGTGAAAGTTTGGCGTCGTTTAAATGTAGGAGAATGTGTATCACACAGTACGCGCAAATGAAAAAGGTAAAAGATCTTTTAAACTATGAAGGACCTTTGAAAAAAAACCGATAGGTACACGCATTCTACGAGGGCCGTCCCAGAAATAGCCGACCTAACTACTAAAACACAAAAATTTATTGGCCACCATTTCTGAAGTGGTCACCTCATTTGGACGCTTATTACGATGTTCATCTTCGCAGCTCAAACGACCTCGCTTAAACTCAGCCACCCAATATTTTATTGTTGTAAACGAGGGAGCAGAATTACGTAAGGTAGAATCCAGCTCCTTTTTAATATTGGTTGGACTAAGACCTTTTATATGAAAGTATTGTATCACATAACGACGACCAATGTTGTCCATGTTTGCAAATCAATAACAAGCGTTCTCTATTAAAATCGACAAAAAAAAAAAAACTGTGCAAGGTAAAGGCACCAAACTTCAAACTAAAGCTTTTTTCACTTTTTTTTCACTTTTAATAGTCGGTACTTCCCCTTTTTAATATTTTTTGGGAACATTTTCCAACACTACTGTGCTAGGTCGGCCATTTCTGGGACGGCCCTCGTACTATTTTGCAACAGAGAATATGAAATAAAATAAGTTTGTCCAAAATAAAATGTTGGTTGGTAAATTTTTCATGGAATCACATGTATTTTTTATAGGGTCGGAGATGCTTCCTTCTATGCGTTACAATTATCCTGATTATCTTATAATACCCTTTGCAAAGGTATAAAAATCGCGCTTTTTGTATACCCTTGCAGAGGATATTATAAAATTGTGCGGATGTTTGTAACGCGTTGAAGGAAGCATCCCCCGACCACACCGTGAGTTGATTTGGCCCTGTCCGCCTGTCCGTCTGTGTGTTTCTAACTATTTTTTCGACCGATCGTTCCAATGGCAGCGATATGCTATAGTCATCCGATTTCGACCAAACTTTGTAGAATTATGTAAAGTCGGATCTGTTTTGACATTTGTGGACTAGATAGATGTAGAGTATTTGATAGAAGATAGAAGAAGGCTATTTGTAAAAATAAGAGCATCTTCCCATAGGGTGACTTCTTTTGGCCCGGGTGACTTCTTTTGTATAGTATAGCTCCCATAGAAAAGTAAGGTTCGAAAAGTATTCTTAATTAGAAAAACAAACTGCATGGGTATACAAACTTCGGCCGAGCCGAAGTTAACTTTCCTCTATTATTTTTTCAAATTTAGCAAACTTTTACAAAGAGCGTCACTGAAATCCGCTTTACTCGGAAATGTAAGCTAATTTGGACACAGTTCCTATGAAATCTCGTGCTTTAATGAACATTCAAAATTCTTCGATACTTGTTCCACTTGTGAGCGAGACCGGCGACTTATTAAATCATGTTTTACATATATTCAACACAGACGAAGCTTTGCCCTCTCGTTTTTTATATTTTTCTAAAGTAGAAACCAAGGGTGCTTAAGGCTACATAAATCCAATTACACGTGAGTATTGGTGAGGGGGTGGGGGAAGAAGTAGCATATATTAATGATGTGCTGTAAGTCATCAATTAATTAGCCTCCCAGTTCAGGAAGCGCTTAAGTGAGACAACAACAGCGACAGCTCAGACTCAGTTTAGTGGCTGCTAATTATAAGGCACTACGACTTTGCATTGAATCAATAAAAACTGAAATGATAAACACCAAATAAAATCGCATATTTATGTGCGGACTTACGCGCATTTGCCAAGTGCAGAAAACTTAATTTATTATGCATATAAATTTACAATATGCCCGTAAACTTAAGCCGCTTCCGCGTGTAAGCCAAAAATGCAAATTAATCAAAACAAATTAAAATGAAAGGCATCTGTGGTGATTGCCGCAGATTTCGTGTAGTTATAGGGGAGGTGGCCCACCTAAATTCCAGTTGTCCGGCCCATCCCGGTCAATTTGTCAAGGCTCAGCGCTGGGTTTTACTGCGGCAATTTGGTTGCTCGTAATTTCCACAACTCAACCTGGAGCTGGGTTATGCCTCAGTAGCAAATAACCGAATCTATTGTACGCTACTAGAAAGTCAGCGGCAACCTGAACACTATTTCATTAAGCTCTTTTCAGGAAGAGTATATAGAGCTGCATTTTTGTGAAGGGTTGGATCCCTGGGCGCGGATAACGTAACATTAAAGCGCCGACCACTCTGCAAATGCAAATTAGCATTGCAGTCGTCGCCATTTGGCATTTTGTTTCAGCATCGCACTCGTAAAAGTGTTTTAAGCCCAGCATATCTAATAAAGTTTATGTTCTTTCTCTGTCCTCTCTTGCAGCCTTCGCAAGGCAGATAACGCAATCGGCTGCGACGGCATTTGTCTACATAAAGGCCTGGCTCATCAGCGGCTAAGTGGAGACCAGCACCAGTCGTAAAAAATCCTAATCAGTTTTCCAACTACGGAGTTACCCACAACTCCAATCAAACAAACAAAGACAACGCTTCCACTCAAATCCATGAATAGCAACGCTAAGTCTGAATATGAATACGATACGATAATGTTAGAAATTGCAGCAAGATTTGAACTATTTATAGTAAACTAACTAATGTGAACAGAGAGAGAGACAATAAGCAACAGATAGAGAGAGAGGCCGAATGCCTTCTGAAAATTTGTACGAATTTAAGAATGTTGGTCAGCTATTTTTGTAAGAGATTGACAGGCGTAGATTGTGGGTGGATTGAGTAGAGAGCAGAGTGTCCAACACCCTCACAGCATGACCATACAAAACACAAAAGCAACTTACTAATATTTCTCTACTAAATTTGCTCACACCAACAGCCTAACTAGTATAACTAAATACATTTGTTATATCTAAAAGTTACTCAAATGATCTTTTAATCTCAACTATTTCCGCTTCCAGCTGGTCTCCCCAGTATTAACTGATCCACACCGCAGTTAATCCACCCATCAAATAGTTCGATTTGATGAGTTTACACCCGAAAGGCAGCACAAAAGCAGCCTTCAACCTGACACATGAATAATTTAAATTGTTTATTTGCAGCGACTCTGCGAAAGAACCAAATCGAATCGATGAGGCATAGCCGGCCATACCCAGCAGACTTCTAGGCGTTCATGTCCATTGACCCAGCATGAAAAAGCGACTGTCAGACCAACCGTCAGCGATGAAGAAAAACTCTGGTCTGGAGTCATAATAAACTGCTAGTAAAAGAAAAAAAGTCACACACAGACGCAAATTTTATTTGCTTAGATAAATGAGCCAGCGCACAGCGGAGACAACCAGTCACCAGTTGTCGTAAATCTCTGGTTCGATTCGTGAAGGCAAGTTCTGCAATAAATATATGTATAACCTGTTTCTAATTATTAATTTTGGTGGCTCTTTCGGTTGTCGGTTAGCACAGGCTTTTGCTGGGGTCCAGGGCAGGGCCAGCACCTGACCAGTCACCATGTCTGCGGCTACCTATAGTGGTCACTTTTTCTAGATAGCTGACTAGGCTTGGGGAGAGCCGCTCAGCGCTCGAGTTAAGTCCATTATTTGATCATTTTCTACTTTTGTCTTTTATTTTCAAAGTATTATTAGTATCAATTTGCATACTGTCTGTGTCCCAAAGATGTTTGAATGTCAGTAGCAGCAACTTCTTATAAATACGAGATGTGTTCAAAGAAAAAGGAGAATTTTGAATTTTCAGGGCTGTGTACATTCGATTACCGATATTTTGTTTTTGTTATACTCGTACTCATATGTATGTTTATCATATGTTTGCATTAGGAGACAATTTCGATTAGTAGTTTGTTTTTGGCTACTAAAAAAGTTAGTCACGTTTTTGTGTGCTCTTCGATTTTTGACTAAATTTTCAGCAAAAGCAACGTCGCATTAGTATCGCTCAGGAGTTGTTGAATGACGTCAACGACGATCCGGGTTTGCTCAAACGGGTCATAACTGGTGACGAAACGTGGGTATATGGATATGACATCGAAACCAATTGTGTGGTGAATCATGAGTTCCTGCCAAGAGGTCGCACAGCTAATAAGAAATACTACAAGGAAGTTATGAAACGTTTGTGCGAAGCATTACGGCTCAAACGATCGGAATTGAGGAAAGCCAAATCGTGGATAATGCACCAGCTCACACATCAATGCTTGTTCGCGAATTTTTGGCCAAAAACAACACCGTAATCATGCCTCAACCACCGTACTCGCCAGATTTGGCTCTCTGCGACTTTTTCCTACTCCCATAACTGAAGTGACCAATGAACGGAACGCGTTTTGCCACAATTGTTGAGATCAAGACAGAATCGAAGAACTAGCTGATGGCCATACCGAAAAGTGCATATCAGAAGTGCTTCGAGGATTGGAAAAAACGTTGGTACAAGTGTATTATATCCGAGGGCGATTACTTTAAAAGGATTTAAATGGATATTAATGAATAAATACATAAGCACTTTTCCAAAAAACTAAAAATATTTGATTCCCTATGACTCGTTAGAGCACCAGAGTTTCCTTTAATTAGTCCTCGGACTTTGATTATTTTTATCAAATTATTGGTTTTTTGTTCACAACATTTTGTGTTTGGCTGACGGTTCACTTATCTATATATATAAAACAAAGTGGTGTTAGTTACAACACTTATAACTGAAGAACGGCTGGACGGATTTTCATGGGACGAATACACAATGGCGCACTAAATTGGAAGCAATTCACCGAACATTAAAAGATCTGCGAAATGACTCGAGATGTTTTGGAGGCGCAATGCTTTTACTATCTGGCCATTTCCGCCAAACACTGCCAGTCATTCCATGATCGACTCCAGCCGATCAAATAAACTCTTGCCTCAAATCATCCAATCTGTGGAGCTATGTGAAGAAACTTCAGTTGTCAGCTAACATAAGAGTTGCATTGCAGAACGATCCATCTGCTCACTAATTCTCTAAGCAATTGCTGAATATCGGTAATTTTTAAAATTTCGTCTTATCGAAAGACGAGCTCATTAAAAAAGTATTCCCGAACATCATTGCTTAAACTTTGTAGCTCAGAATCAGATCATTGGTACTCTGCATTCATTTAAATCTATCGACTGTGTAACAAACGAGGACGATGCTACTAACTATGCAACAAAATTTTTAAACGCTTTGGATGTGCCGCACAATTTGCAACGTCCTGCTTCGAAATCTAAACCAACCTAAACTATGCAATGGATCGAAATTAAGAAAATTGATGACCAATGTGATTCACGCGGCGACAATCAAAGAAATATTTAAAGAAGAAGAAGTTCTCATTCCGAGACTTCCGATGATCTCAGCCGATGTGCCCCTTGGGTTTAATCGAATTCAATTTTTAATTCGCCTTGCATTCGCCATTACGATTAACAAATCACAAGGCCAGTCCGTAAATGTTTGTGTCCTGAATTTGGAAAATGAATGTTAATTGTACGTGTCATGTTCACGTGTCGGCAAACCCTCTGCTTTATTTATTTTTGCTCCTGATAACAAAACTAAAAATGTTGAATATCACATTGTTCTTCAATGTCGTCTTCAGTCGTCTAGCCCAGAAGAGGGCCTTAAGCTAACTCACTACAGTTATTTATTGTTAGGCGGTGCGAAGTTCGCCGGGCCATTTCATTCATGTTAGGAGTCAGCATAACATATACGGGGGACACGGAAATCTTTAGTGATTTTCGTATAAACGCTTGCATTTTGAACTAAAACTGCTTGCATTTATATGTGAAGTGCCTCCAAAATGCTAGACTACTAGATTATCGTGGGTGACACAGAAACCGCTTCCAACCACATTCCAACCGAAACCCAATTCTGAGGTGCCACAGAAATCTCTTTCGGTTGGTTTCAAACCTCTAGAGTTTTGGGAGGAGATTTAGTGAAATTCACCACCCAAACAGTTTTGATTAGCCAAATTAATTTTGGAAATGTTAATAACATTGTTTTTCTGGATAATTTGCATCAAAAGAATATCATATTTAATTTGTTTTGATATTAAAATTTGCATTTCAGTAATAATTCGCAGAACCTACTGAAGGTTGCCATATTAAACAAAACCGACCTGCTACTGGCGCCATCTAGCTGCCTCACTAGCGCCACATGGGAAATTCGACATCAACAAACGTGCCAAGGGTTAACAAGTTTTGCTTAATGAATGGCGCAGAAATATTTTAAAATCTTTCATTTTAATTTTGGGCAACACGACTTTAATTTTAATTATAATATTCATTAAACTTATATCACAACTAACAGATTTCAATTTATCATCAAATTAATTCAAAACTAAAATAAGGGAAATTTTGTTTGCGCGTGATGCAACCCTGTTTGGTAAGATGGAAAATTATCTTAGATCCAATGGGACCACGAAGAAAATTAAATCTCTTGAAGTTCCGTGGCACCGACGGATTTTTTTTCAAAGATTTGCAAACCAACCGACTGCAAAATCTCTGGAGATTTCTGTGTCACTCCAGTATATGACGAAATTTGTAAGTAAAGTAAAATAAAGTAAAATAAATCAGGTTGACACAGCCCCAAGGCTTGTCAAGTTGACACAGCACCAAAGGACCAAATCCGAGCCTCTCTTAATCACTTGGCTCGTGCGCTTCTAATTTTAGCACAAGAGAAAGGGACCTACAGTTTAACGCCGAATCCGAACGGCAAAGCTGGCGCCAACAGAAAAGAGGTGTGGCCGGGTGTAAAGTTTATTCAAAGAAAAAACTTTTCATTAGATGTTCCGAGGCGGGATCGAACCCACGACCTCTTGCACAGCGGTCGCGCACACTAGCCGCTGAGCTACCCGGCCACTAACGTCGAAATTTGAACGAATTGAAATCGATTTTTCAAAGCCAAGTAGATGTCTTAGGTTGCAGATCCAAATCGCTTAATGTATACCATCTGATCTCGCAACCGAAGATATACTTGTCTCTTTTCATATAAAGGTAAAGAACCTAAAATTGAAATGCAAACGCTTATAGGACAATCACTAGAGATTTCCGTGTCACACCCGATAATTTTGTATACATATCCTTCTGCCTACTGGGAGTAACTCAGTTGTTTCAAATAATCTGAAGCTTGTTGTGCTTATGAATATCGATGAGTGAATTGTCAGACCTGGTAAGTCTTCTGTCCAGAACTATCCTGGGTTCCTGTAACAATAAACTCAGGTAAGAAACGCATAGTAAAAACTAAAACAATCAATTTGTTTTTTACTATCCCTCTTTTGTACTAAAATTAATAAATAATCACTAAGATTCAAATAAAAGCACTCTCAACGCTAGAGAACATCATCTTTAGAACTGCAAGCGGCCTTATTCATAGGAGTTTGGTGAATACTTTTAGGTAAATGATAATTTAAGAAAAAAATGTTAACGTTTTTCAATTAGAAATTGAAGTGTGTCATTTGTTTCCTACTCCATATTTTTTTGTTGATCGAATAAATTAAAATTTTACAACTTCTAAAATGATAAGGAATATCGTTGGAAAAATTCATTGAGTCGTACGTGTCGTATACGTAATATTTGTCTAAACTTTAAAACCAATTTTAAAACTAATATAATAATTAAAAAAATTGTTTTTGCTTCCTACAATGGGTGTTTTAAAGCTTTCTCATAGGACCTTAACGGCGTCCGCCAAAGTGCACACTTTAGATTTCCGAATGCCACTAATTTTATACTTTTGCAGAGGGTATTATAAAATTGTCCGGATGTTTGAAACGCATAGAAGGAAGCATTTCCGACCACATAAAGTTTATATGTTCTTGATCAGCACGACCAGCTGAGTTGATTTAGCCATGTTCGTCAGTCAATCCTTCTGTTTTTTTGCGTCAGTTTGAAAGCTATCTTTACCAAACTTTGCTCGAATCGTTAAAGTACAAATATGCAGCACATTTGTCGAAACCGGCCAGATCGGATAGCTATAGCATAATGCTGCCATAGGAACGATCCGTTGAAAAACTAGCTTTAGTGAGAAAAACTTTTTTGTTTTCAATGGAAACGCCTTCGAACTTCGTATTTCTTAGTAGTAGAAGAATTATCATTTTTTTTTCCATTTGTTTAACGTTTACGCCCAAATCGACTCGAATATCGAAACCCTCTATCGTTCTTTAACAAAAACAGAGACTTAAAAAAATCGTAATATGATAATAGGTGGTAACACCGGCTTGGTTTAAAGCCGTCAGCCGTACTCTTAACGGGTCTCTCCGCTTTCGCAACTACTACACCTGGCTTCCCGGGTCTTCCTCAGACACCAGATCGTTCAATTAGGAAGCTTCGATATGCGCAAGAGTCTAACTTCACTAATTAAATTCCACCCATACCAATTGCTGATACCGTTGAGATTCAAAAATTAAGCCAATGAGCTTCGGCCAGCTTTCTCTATTTAAAACATCCAGGCATTCTTCTCTGCTAAGGCTGTCTTTTTCCCTGTCATTTTGCATTTTGCAATAAAGTGGTGCGTATCTTCTCTTTCTTTCACGTTGCATAAAGTGCAATCTTCCGAGCGGTCGCTTCTGTGGGGGGAGTATTCTAAAATCAGTAGCTCTACTCTTGCCCTGAAAATTGTCTCAATTCCATTTATATAAACATCATCGCTGAAGTAGTTCTTGGCTCCAAGGTTATACTAGAGTACTTTGTAGGTATCGCGTATCACGCTTTGTCTCGCCTTACAATCCGCGTTGTCTCGTGATGATATTTGGAATGTAAAATGGCTTGAGACATCCCAAATGGGCCAAAGCCGAGCTTGTCTCAATCTCGCACAAGAAAAAGGGACCTACAGTTTAACGCCGAGTCCGAACGGCAGTTTGAGAAGCTTTTCATGGCTAATTACTACAAAGCTGGCACCAACAGCAGAGAAGTGTGACCGGGTGCAAAGTTTATTCAAAGAAAAAACTTTTCATTAGATGTTCCGAGGTGGGGTGGAACCCACGACGTCTTGCACAGCCGTCGCGCACACTAGCCGCTGAACCACCAGGCCACATGAAGATATTTTCACCGCTTCTATTAAGAGCCCATGGTTGATTTTCCAAGTGGACTGGTTCTCGAAAGAACAGTGGATGTCGAGTGATAATGCAAGAGATTCCCACTTTTGAAAGCACTGCTTTTTGTTTGCATCAAGTATGTGGCAATAATTCTTGACAGTCGGTGCGGTTCCATGTTCACGATCTTTCTCATTAAGCTTAGATGTATGTGAAGCGTATTGGCATAAAATGGCGAAAGCCCAGTTTTAAGAACTATTGCATGGTTTGTTGTATTTATTGGAAGCCTAAGCATACGTTTTATAAATCCCGTTAATAATTTTTCCGCATCTTCATATTGAGTATGTCCCCTTACTTGGGCCGCGTAGCGCATTATGGCTCGGGAAGTTGCTTCAAATACTTTATACTTTGCGCTGCTTTCCACATCCTTTTTTTGCTTTAAAGGAACTCCATGAATTGTTTATAGGAACTCCACCCAGCGGCGCAGAAGCGCATTACAAGATCAATGTTCTTTCTAACACTTTTTAGGCTGGCTGCCTTCTAGTATCGATTACAAGCCTGAATACATAAGCTCGGCCGTTCTAGTAGGCTTCCTGACTTCAAAATAGAGTTCGATGTAATCGGGAAAGTGGGCGTATAAAAGAAAACACTTGGAATTTAGATTACAAGTCTATTTACTATTTGATAAAACGTTGGCGAAGAAGTGGGCGTTCAGTTCACAAGACGATACACACAAGACGATAACTTCACAGACTTAGTGTATGAAGTTGTAATGTAATTGGAATACGACTTTGTCTACTGTGAATATATGGAACTCTAATGTAAGTCTGATTAAGACAGCGTTGGGCAAGCCCTTGCTCCCATTGCTCCGGGAGTTATTTTTCGGCAACAGGCGCCTGCGTGGCATTTAAAATTGCCTCGGCTCTTGGCGCCAGCCGCACACAGTTGTCTCGTTTCGAAGCGAGTTAAAACTACAAATTCTTTGCGCACCAGCGCAAACGAAGGAAAACGAACGAAATTATCTCGATGTCCCAAACAATGGAGTTACTGGCGAAGCAAGAGAATCTATTCGGTAAACCACCAGCAGAAAATGAAATTCGCAAAATCGAGAAATGGAGAACACAACGACCTAACCCATTTAGTGGGACACCCATTTAGTGGGACAACGTCCACCTGTACGTTGTGGTGTTGCTGGGTTAAAAACTGCAATATTTGCGGCCGATTGGGTCACTACGCGAATAGATGTCTCTCAAATAAAAATGGAAATTTGAAACTTAGGCCAGTCTGGAGGATCATTAAGCGCGGCGAAGCTAAGATAAGTCGAGAAAACGTGAGGATGGTCGATGACTCAATGAAGGCGAATTACATCTGTGATGAGTACGAAGACGTTTTCCTAATGAACAATAATGACTAGGGAAACAAAGTATGGTGCACGGTCGGGGGAGTCTACAGGGTGTCTAGAAACTTTCAGAACTTCAATACATGATAGCTGTTATCAATAGAAATATTTTTTTCTTCTGACGAAAAGTTTCTGGACACCCTGTATATCAAAGCAGTTGTGGACTCTGGATCAAGGTATAATATTATTGATAGGGAGTCGTGGCTGGATCTGAAAGCAAGTGGAATAAATATTTCAAAATGGCAAACTGACGTCGTTAGGAAATTTGAAGCAGAAATTTAAACCAAAAATTCACGAAATGTAGCCGATTTCTATATTACTGTATTACATCTATATTATCTATATTACAGGGATATGAGACTTCTAAATTAAACATGTGACTTTAAAGATGGTGTCCTTCGAATCGGATATGAGTCGAATTACATACCGTTCACCGCTATCCAAACGGGAGCTAAAGGGATTGGACAATTTGGAAAAATGAAAGGAATAGTTATCGATTTTCCAATAAAAAATTCAGGGAAGCTAACTTCGGCTCGGCCGAAGGTTATATACCCTTGAGCTCATACAAATTTTCAGGACGCCTACTAAGACTGTTTTTCAAATTAACTTTTCTATGACAGCTGTACTATATAATCTTCCGGTTTCGACCAAACTTAGTGCAATCATGAAATGCATAGAAAACGTATAAATACGAAGTCTGATGCCGATTTCATTCAAAACAAAAAAGTTTTTCTCACTAAAACTAGTTTTTCGACCGATCGTTTCTATGGCAGCTACATGCTATAGTCGTCCGATCAGGCCGGTTTTCGTACTTCTGCAGCGTATTTATACTACAAGACTTCGGGGAAAGTTTCGTGAAGATTGCTTTCAAAATGACGCAAAAAAACAGAAGGATTGACTGACGAACATGGCTAAATCAACTCAGCTGGTCGTGCTGATCAAGAACATATAAACTTTATGTGGTCGGAAATGCTTCCTTCTGTGCGTTTAAAACATCCGGACAATTTTAATATGCCCTCTTCAAGGCACTGTGGGCCCAATCGCCAAATAATTGGCATTAGGTCGAAAATTTCATGGAAACAAAATTCAATTTTTACAAATCACCTTTTTTTTTTTTTGCTTTATCGCTACATTAGCGATGGGGGTTGGTCGTTTTTCCAAACAGTGACCAGGTACGTATATCGAATGTGTGCGCGACACAAACGATTGGTATTTCAATATTTAAATGTTTTTATTGCAACTATCTCGCTATTGTTCGCGACAATAACGAGTAGTTTAACTTTGTTTGGTTGTGAATTAATAATTGTTGATTGTTTTTATAATATTTAGACTTCGATGTAAGCACAAATTTTAGATTAAAAACGGAAGACGCGTGCCTTGAAAAAGGCTGAACGCGCGAAAGACACGTGCCTTGAAAAAGGCAGTGCCGAATCCCATCCGTCCGAACGAAGTGCAATGCTCGACGCTTCCACTGAGACTACAAATCACCTTTAAACTACATTGTCTATATACAAAGAATCGAATAATATTTTCGATTGTTTGGCAACCCTGAAATTGTTATCGATTACACTAGTTTCCAGCATTTTTCATCCTCTTTAATTTAAAAAATTTTTAAGTAGAACAGACTTCGAGATAGTCCCAAATTATCGTTTTTTGCATTTTTGAAAAGATCTTCTCACTTAATTACAAATATCTCAATTATGAAACAACTTGTGAATAAGTTTTATATACCAGTTTTATTGTCAAACTTGTAGTGTGGATGCCATATACAAAGATATCGAACATTTCGTTTAAATTTGATCGAAAAATTTAAAAACCCGTTAAGTGATTGTTGCGATAAAATTGACGTCAATTATTTGGTTACTTTGTGGACTTGCACATCATCTAAGTTTGCACAAAAAGTTATTGCAAATTATGGATATTGAAGGCCAGGGTATGTAGAATGTATAAATGTAAAAAATTTGTATACTGTTCAATATATTTTATTAATGTATGCTGTCCCTAATGCAGAGAAAACTTAACCAAAGTGCTCGACTTCTGTCGAGTAATAACTAACCTTGTGCGTGTTTGTGCGTTTTGTAGTATATTTTAAAATAAAGTAGAAAGTGAGTACAAAGAGATAATATGAATCCAGTTTGCGGGTTTTTGCGGGTCCTGTCGTTCTTTAAACTTTTAGATGAGCTTAAATTTATGTAAGGCCTATTAATTAATGTTTTTTTTACAGGGTGGGTCAAAAGAAGTCATCCGATGTTGTTTGGCTTTTATTTCTTTTTTCTAAAAAAAAACGTATATTCTATTTTTTGATTATATTTATTTGAACCTTTAGAATTTTATTGGTCAGTTCGAGAAGATTATATCGGCCAAATGGGCGCCGCTACAATTGATTGCCATACGGGCTCGTTTTATGGCATTTTTCATCACTTCGGCAAGAACTTCGGGCTGCAGATTCTCGCACTCGTGTCGAATGTTGTCCTTGAGGGCTTCCATGGTCTCGGGCTTGGCTACGTAAGCACGGGATTTAAAAAAACCCCACAAAAAAAGTCTGGAACGGTTAGATCGGGCCAGCCAGGCCAGTGCAAATCGCCAAAACGAGAGATGAGGCGAGCCGGGAACGCCGCGTTCAGAATGTCGTTGGTGGCTAGCGCAGTGTGTGCCGTTGCTCCGTCCTGTTGGAACCACATGTCCTCCAGTCCTAATGCGTCCAATTGCGGCAGAAAAAACCCGGTTAACATGACCCTTTAACGCGCACCGTCCACTGTTGTCGTTTGACCAGCGGCGTTCTCGAAGAAAATGGCCCGATGACTGCTCCAGCGTGAACAGCGCACCATGCAGTCACTTTAAGGGGGTGTAATGGCTCCTTGTGCATCACTCGTGGATTTTCGGTGCCCCAAAAGCGATAGTTTTGCTTGTTTACGTACCCGCTGAGATGGAAATGAGCCTCATCGCTCATTATGATTTTGGTCGAAAAATTGTCCATTTCGCCCTCGAGATTAAGGATGGCTTGGGCGGTCGACAGGCAGCAGCTGATGCACGGACTGGACTTTGTACGGGAACATGCGCAGGTCTTTGACCAAAATTCGCCTTAGGGACGACCGGCTGATGGCTAATTGCGAGGCACGGCGTCTAGTCGATGCTTCTGGCGACAGCTCGACATCCGCGGCAATATTCTCGGCCGAACGGGCGCTCCGGGGCCGGCCACTCTTGGCAACGTCTCGTGATTGCTGATTGCTTGGTTCAACCTTATCGACGGGTGCCGGTGGCTGATGATTGAGTTCGACTTGCCACCCTGGAACTTATTTTGTGTCTATGCTAACACGCGATGGTTTGCGTATTCGGCTTGCCAAAATCTTCCAACAAATTATGAGAGGATTTAAAACAACCGAACGAGATTTCAAGGGCACCGAGTATTGGCTTTGGGTTGGAATTTGGTTGGAAGAGATTTCTAAGACTCCTCCGATTACAATATCGTTTCGGATCAACATCTATTCTACTCGTTCTTAAAATTTTAGTCCCGCTGTGAAGGCAACGTGATTTTAAACCCAAAAGTTGTGAGTAAGATTGGACCCTGTCTCAATTAAAGTTGCCAAAGCTGAAAACAATAGTAGCGGCCAACGCTGAAGCATTGAACCAAGTGGTTGGTCTTGTTCCGTTGCTAAAAACCCTCTTATACTAAGAGTACCAGCAAATCGGAAGAAATTTGGTATAATTAAATTTACATATTTCTGATAAAATGTCATTATCCAGATCCGTGTACAAATTTCGCAGAAATCAATTAATGTTTTTCTGAATCCAATTCGATTCTGGATAATAATTTATTCTAATAGCAACTTAATTCGAATGGAATTTACATTGCTATAAACTGAGGATTCTAATTAGTAGTGAGTGTGTTGTGTTCGCCGCCCATCCATTTGGTTGAACATTTCTAAGTTAGTATATTAAAAATGGATGAAAGCTAACTTCGGCTCCAACGAAGTTCAAATACCCTTGCAGTTGTTATCATTAAATGGAAGTCTTAATAATTTTCTAACAAACATTAAATTTTTGCTTTGAACAATGCTAGCCATGTCCGTAAATCGAGTCAATTTAGCCATGTCAGTCCGTCCGACTGTACGTCCGTCCGTATGAACAAACAGATCTCAGAGATGGTAAGAGATAGAGGTTTGACATGTATGGGACTTATGCTTCTTATACTTGCAGGCAGATCAAGTTTATTTTCAATTTTTGCCACGCTCCTTCCCGCCCCCGCAAAATGGAAAAAACTGTATATCTCCCACAGTTTTGTAGATAGAAGGTTCGTTCCTGTTAGACATAATTAGTAATCAGGATTATTTATCGATCCACCAAAGGAATGGAAAATATCGGATGAACGATAGTCGAGTTATAGAGAAAACAAACCATTATGGCCTGCACCGGTCGCAACGGTGATGGGCAGCACTTCACAGGTACATATAGTCGGTCTTGACAGACTTTCTTACTTGTTCATCTATATAAAGTACTTCAAAATAATATCCATTAATATTTAATGGAATGTGTCATATACGCTTTATAGGGCCGGAGATGCTTCCTTCTATGCTTTACAAACATCCGGATAACGTTTCAATACCCTCTGCAAGGGCAGAAAAAGGTGTGAAATGTGTAACGCTACAACGAATCTGAATTCAACCAAAGCCAATTAACAGGTGAAACGAAAGTCGTCAAACGGCCGATCTTCATGCTTGTGTTAGTAGAGGCAGCACCCTCTTAGTCGTACATATTAACATTCATCTGCACATACAAAAATGGGATGTGGTACTCCCCTTTGACTTTAAAACTTTTAACATCGATCAATTAAAACAGAAATCTTTATCCATAATTTCATTTATGGCCATACTAATTCATTGTTTTTTTTTTTTATTTTTGTGAATGGACCATAGATCGCAAATCAAGTGAAAATGTGATGAGTAATTTTACAGTTGTACACTTGGAATAACGTGAAGCTAAGCAAATATTTTGCTGGCAATGAAGTTCGCCTGAAATTGTCCCCCGTCCGAAGCTTGGATGTCAATAAACCATCAGAATCAATTTTAATAATACTTTAGGCAAATATTATTTACCACCTCCAGCGCAACCTATTGTTGACGCAGTCAGATCTGACGCAGTGGTTAAATCCGAGTTCAATGGAATTATTTGTAGCCTCACTCTCAACTGACACAGTCACGCCCACGTATCTGGTTTCTGGGTTAAAATTCGACTTGATGAGTGGGAACGGAACTTAAGGAAACTGCATAAGCCATGTGCCAGCTGACTATATTCAGAGCACACGCGCCGTTTCGACTCATTGCCAAGTTCGTTGGCACTTCTGTAAGGTCGGGCAAGCATTTAGGTAACAAATCGTAACACAATTGGGTGCCTGTTTACAAAATTGGTCATGCATCTGTACATACATTTGAACGTATATGCATACATAGCTCAGGGTCGATAATTTATTGACATCAAAGTGTTGACCAAAAAGCTTTTCACCTGCGACATATTTGGGGGGCACAGCCTAGCAGATAACAAGATTGTCATTGATTCAGAGTCAAGGTCAGCAGTTTGATCTTCCGTTTCGGCTAATTATGGCCGAGCTGAGAAATGAGTAATAAAAGATCGGCCGCATTGGGAAGGGTGTAGCTCAGGGTAGTGCACTTGAACTTATATTATAAGTATAATCTAATCAGTGCAAACTTGCCGACCTCAGGCGAAATCAATTTTGGCCTCAAGCCCCTAGCAAGGTAAGTATGTCTCATTCTGGCGCTAGATTCCCCAAACGTTAAGTAGAAGTGCGGATGCAAAGCAACTGTGATAGCATTTACCGTATTTATACCCTTGCAAAAGGAATTATAATTTTGTCCAGAAGTTTGCATCGCATAAACTAAAAATAAATTGATCAAAGCGACGAACTGAGTTGATTCAGCTTTGTTTGTCCGTCCGCCTGCCCGTCTGTCTGTCTGTCTGTCTGTCTGTGTGTAGGTACTCAAACTAGTCTCTCAGTTTTGAAGCTATCGTGTTTAAATTTTGCACAGAGTCATCTTTCTACTGCACGCATCTAATATGTCAGAACCGATCGGATCAAATGACTATATCTCATAGCTCCCCTAGGATCTGTCGGAAAACTACATTTATTGAGAAAAACTTTATGTTTTTTTCGCTTTGTGGCCAGGTGTGTTTCAGCGGCTAGTGTATGCGCCCGCTGTACAAGAGGTAGTGGGTTCGATCCCGCGGCACTTGTAATTTAATGTTTTTTCTTTGAAAAATTTACGTCTTGAATTGGACAGAGTTTCCATATGTGGAAAATTCCACCCGAAAAAGCCGGAAAAGCGTCGGGAAAGTTATTATGGGGAAAATTTTTTTTTTCATTCGATTGACTTGAAACGCGGTTTGTAAGCATAGTACGCAAAATATATGGACACGTGTTTTCCCGATTTCAGAAAATCCGCCCACAAGGAAAATTCTCGCTAAATCTGATAAGCAAATATCTATTTTTCTTCCGATTGAATTGAAATTCGGATTTTAAGGACAGTAAGTGAAATAAATAGAGATATTATTTTCCTATGTTCGAAAATTTGCCCGTAGGGTCGAAAAATTCCAGGAAAAGCGTCGGAAAAGTTTGTATGGGTTAATTTTTTTCATCCGATTGACTTGAAACTTGGTTTGTAAAGACAGAAAGTGAAATAAATTGAAATGTGATTTTCCGATGCTGGAAAATTCGACCCGGAAAACCGTCGAAAAAGTTTGTATGGGTAAATTTTTTTTTTATCCGATTGACTTGAAATTCGGTTTGTAAGGATAGTAAGTGAAATAGTTTGTAATGTAATTTTCTGATGTTGGAAAATTTGAGCTTAGGGTCGGGAAACTCATGGAAAACTCAGCAGCCCAAAACCTATTTTCTTCCGATTGGCTTTGTAAGAAAAGTATAAGAAATAACGATAACGGTAACGGTAACTCGGGCTGCCGTTTTTCATTGTACTGGTTGCGTGCGGGACCTGGACCTCGACCTGGAGGTGGAACCTGGAGGTGGCCAAGGAGGTGGCCATGGAGGTGGCCGTGCAGGTGGCCATGGCCGTGGCAATGGAGGTGGCCATGGCCGTGGCAATGGAGGTGGCCATGGCAGTGGCAATGGAGGTGGACCTGTAGGTGGACATGGAGGTGGAAAATGGTCCAAGAACAGCAATATTTGCAAAACTTTTAATCTCGGTAAAACTTTGGGGATTGGTTAGATGTGTTCAAATTGTGTGTTCAAGGCCAATCCTTATTTTTGGGACGATCTTTATCAAATTGGGTTTGTAAGCTTTAAATTTAAAAAGTCCACCACCAAGATCGGAAATGTCAGAAGAGACTTTATTTTTAACCGCGGTCGGGGCATAAGAGTTAATCTCTGCTTTGAGCCGATGTATGTAAGATACGGTCAAATATTTTCCAATTTGTGAAATCCACCCCCAAGTCGGAAAAGAAAATCTGATACTCTTATCGGTTAAAATAGCTTAACTGACGGCGGCGTAGCGAAGCAAGCCGGGTTATTTGTTAGTATATTACATGCTTAAGGTCTGTATCCAGCACTGTGTAAAATTCCTGCCAGGAAATTGCTATTTACTTTTAGTGTGTGTAACGCATCTAAACTGTTTAATCAGCTGTGCTTTGTAAACATTGCTAATTGAAATATAATAAAACAAAATGAATTTTTTGATGGTGACGATGAAGTGCTTGTGTTGCTGGCGGAATATATTGTTGCGGATGATGCATTCCCACTGCACAAGCGCATAATGAAATCCTATGGTTCTAGGAACCTGTCCACAGCAGAAAAGATTTTCAACTACCGGATAAATCGTCGCTGTATTGAGAATGCATTCGGCATTCTTATAAAGAAGTGGATAGTTATTCATAACAGTTTTCAGTGTTGCCCAGAAAGAGCGCAAAATATCCCTGCGGCAAGCTGTAATTTGCAAAATTATATGATGAGAATTTTTTGAAGAGAGTATGGCGCCACAGTTGAACGCCTATTAATTGAAAGCCCAGGAGACTGATGCGGAAGCCTTCCGTGGTCGGGTACAGCATTATCCCAAGATTATGAGAATTATTATAAAGGATTTTGTCAACTCTCCAGACGGGTCAGTTCCTTGGCAAAAAGAATCTGCTGGCGTGCGGAAACAATAAAGGATTTTACTATGAATTGATATATTATTTAATATAGGGATTTATTATTGTGGTTGCTAAGTGGCAAGATTTATTGCAGCTTGCTGTTGCACCTTCGAAAATAAGAGATTAGTAATCTCCACTTTATCGGTTGGTTATTTACTCAGCAACTCATTACAAAACGGGAAGATCGTTCTGGGCTTCTTGTCGCCAAGTAAAACAGCGAAGCCATCAGTTCCTTTTGACTCCTTCATTTTATGCCTTTTTGACCACCACTTTTGTCGAGCACCACTTTTGTCCGATAGTACATTCTTTTGCGCTCTCACAATCTTTTGCTAGGAAGCATATTTTATATTAATTATTTTAATAACACTTTCCCATACCTTTTTCACAGAAATCTTGTCAAAATGCCTCTTATCAGGTACCGCCAAATGGCATGATCTTGCCTCAACTGCCTTTATTAAAGCAATCTTTTCATCATGTTGAAAATTTGCAATCTGTTTTTTGGTCTTGTGCATAATTGTCGGCTACATTTTTTCCTTTATCACAACCGAAAGCAATATTTTTGTTCGCTGTCTGACAAATGTTCTTACAACCACTTACGCTATCGATAGGCCAAAAATCGATAAATTCTGTGGATTTCGTTCATGTTGCTGAATACTAATCAGACGAAAACGTTAACAAACAAGAAAGATAGTCGGTCAAGCCCGACTATAACATACACTGTACCTGTGAAGTGCTGCCCATCTTCGTTGCGACCGGTGCTGCCCATAATTGTCTGTTTTCCTTATAACTCAAATATCGTCCATCTGATCTTTAAAATTCCTTCAGCGAATCGATAAAGAATCCCGAATACTAAATATGTCCAGAAGCTTCGAACCTTCTATCTATAAAACTGTGGGAGATATGACGTTTTTCTGAAATCTCTGAGATCTGTTTGTTCATACGGACAGACAGACGGACGGACAGACGGACACTATTGCGCCAGCTTAATGTACTCTGTGTACATCTGGTACAGAGTATAAAAATTCCAGTCATAATTTTTTTTATGTGAAGTCTGACTGGAATTTTTGCTACACATTTAATTTAATTCTACATATTTTTGTCAAATTCGAATGGAAATGGGTCTTAGTGAAAAAATTTTTTTGTTTTCAATGTATGCGCTCTTAACTCGGCGTACGCACGCACTTCCTGGCTGACGTCACTGATCGTTTTATTAGTATTAGCAAATGCTTACTAGATTGTTTTCGATTTCAAGTAGTTTTTCCGATAATTTGACAGTACACAGAAAAAAACGAGAGCGTAAGTTAAAGTTAGCCCTGCCCGACTTCGATATAACCGTTACTCAGGAGAATTAATGTTAAACATTTTTTCCTTATGTTAATTAACAGAGAATAAACATCAATGTAAACATATTACCAGCAGCGCTCTGCTCTGCTTTTATAATATTTATATCTCTGCCATTTCTAATTCAATCTTTATGAAAATTTACAAGATTATACATATTGGGCACATACAAAGTTGTGCAATATACGAGCGCGATATCTCAAAATTTGTAGAAATATTCAACATTTTTTGTTGCAGAGGTGGGAGGGGGCGTTACCAAAATTTGAAACAAGCTTGATCTGCGTGCAGACAATACTAGCCTACATTTAAAATTTGGATACTCTTGCTCTTCTAGAAGATCTAGGCGTTCCCACAAACAGAACAGACGGAAGTGGCTATATCGACTCGGTTGTTGATGCTGATCAAGAATATATATACTTTATAGGGTTGGAGATGCTTCATTCTGCCTGTTACACACATTTGCAAGACCTTAGTCTTTTTACCTGAACATTAACGACCTTTTTTTGATTTTAGTCAAAGCGAATGTTAGCAGGCTCAAGGTCAAGGTTTGATTATAGTTCAATAACAATTACAAATAATTAACGATTTTCTCATCTTCGATGAATAAATGTCATTTCTTATGTAAGACCACGCGCTGAATCCGAATCTGGAGCTAAAAATTTTTAATTTGAACAGATTTCGAGATCGTCCCAAATTATCGTTTTTTGCATTTTTGAAAAAGATCTTCTCACTTAATTACAAAAATCTCAGTTATGAAATAGCTTATGTAAGTAAGTTCCGTATACCAAATTAAAGCTAATAAAATTATCTTTCAATCATTTATACGATGTTTTGTTGTCAAACTTGTAGTGTGGATGCTATTTACAAAGATATCGAACATTTCTATTCACCGTTAAGCCTGGTACGGAGAACGCCAAACAGTTTGTGCGCACGAAAATGCCATTTATTACGAAAGTGGATCGTAAAAACACTTTAGTGTGCTGAGACAACCAAAAAATACCAAGAATAAGGCGTTATTGGTAATTTTTAAAGGCACGGTCACACTTCCCCGGCTGACTAACAATTTAATGAGGATTTCAAGTCGCAACAATAAAAAAATTAGTTTATGAAGTGGAGATCAGTAAGGTCCAATGGCTAAGCCAGGAGGCAGTTGTCCTCCTATATTACAGATTTTGCATCTGAAAACTCAAGTTTTCATTTATGCCGCACAAATTGCCTTGGATGAGGAAGGCAGAGCATACAAGAAGCAGACGCTAGCGTCTCAGTTGACATATTTGAAAGATTTGCTAACGATATGAGTATATCGACATACCTAAGAGAGATTGTAAGATCTAATGTGATTTCACCAATAGTTCGAGTCACAGAAGTGTTCATTCAAAACTTCAAAATGAACGCCAACAGTTTTAATTGGCTCCAAAACAAAGCACCCGGTGCAGATCAATAATAAATGTTACTTATTTTCGTTATTTATTTGTTTTTATTTCATAAACGTTAGTACATATATATTAATGTGGTTTCTCTTTATCGACATTGACCGTTGGAAGCAACAAATTTGTTGCTGCTCTTTCTGGATTTCTAGACTGGCTATGGCAACTGAATCAAAATACTCAAAATATTGATGAGGCCCCAAATAATTAGCTGTTTTCTTCCTCATGAAAGCGCTTCAATCGAATTTGTATTTTTTTTTTTACATATTTTTGCTCTACCGACCGTCAAAATAAATAAATTTAATTAGTTTGGGCGCACAAACAAAACTCGAACAGCTGTTCAATAAAATCCACATGCGCAGAGTAGTTGGTAACGCGAGGACGCAAGTGTGGATTTTACCACCCCCCTGTTTGCTTGTCAGCGTACTAGTCGCAAAACGATTTACGTCAAAAATTTTGCGAGCGGTTTTACAGTGTCACTTTTATATTAAGATTTTTGTTTGCGAGCGCATTTTTGCGTTCTCCGTACTAGGCTTAAGGGGCAAAATATACTGCCACCTTATCAAATAAGACTGGTTTTTTTTTCAAAAGATCTAAAGGCTTTACAAAAAAACGGAGATGCATTTGCATATTTGAAGAGCGTGTTCCATAACCTATCCTAGGCAAAAATCAAAAAGGGTGTCTTTGTTGGGCCGCATATTAAAATACTTTTGGAGGACTCCAAATTCAATATAATCTTGTCCAAGGATAAGGAGGACGCATGGAATTGTTCTGTCGTGTTGCCACTTCATTTCTTGGAAATTTCGGAATTTTGTGGTCGGGTGGCTCAGCGGTTAGTGTGAGCGACCGCTGTGCAAGTGGTCGTGGGTTTGATCCCGCCTCGGAACATCTAATGAAAAGTTTTTTTTTTTAATAAACTTTACACCCGGTCACCCCTCTCCGCTGTTGCCGCCAGCTTTGTAGTAATTAGCCATGAAAAGCTTCTTAAACTGCCGTTCAGATTCGGCGTTAAGCTGTAGGTCCCTTTCTCTTGTGCGAAAAATTAGAAGCGCAGAAGCCAGGAGATTGAGAGAAGATCGGCTTTGGCCCTTTGGGGCTGTGTCAACTTGACAAGCCATTTTACTTTACTTTCTAAATACAAAGAAGTCGACGCTCATTTAATAAGAAATTAAGAGAAAAAAGTAAAATTTTTAAAATTTTATTAATGTTTTTATTGTATCCAAATGCTAGACATTTTATTGTAAAAATTTCGGTATAATTAATTTGTTTAATTTCTCCCCTAAAAGCCTCGTCGATGAGAGTGATGAGCATGGTGAACGATATCATCAGTATATGAATATTATGGAATTCAGCTATCAAGGATTTCGGAATAAGGCCATGTTGGGTGACTCTTGTTGGTTTCTCTCAAACGGCGGAGCAAAACGGACCATAGACATTTTTAATACCATTTGAACCCTTGCAGTGGGTTTATAAAATTTTCCGGATGTTTGTAACGCATAGAAGGAAGCATCTCCGACCACATAAAGTATATTTATTTTTGATCAGCATGACGAGCTGAGTTGATTAAGCCCTGCTCGTCTGTCCGTCCGTCTGTCCTGTCCTTCTGTCCGTCTGTTTCTATGCTATCTCCTCCGTCAGTTTTAACGCTATCCACACCAACCATTGCACGAAGTCTTTTGGTACATATACGCTGCACATTTGTCGGAACCGGACGGATCGGATGACTATAGTATATAGCTGTCATTGAAATGATCGGTTGAAAAACTAGTTTTTGTGAGAAAAACTTTTTGTTTTTAATGGAAACGCCTCCAAAGTACGTATTTCTTAGTTTACTATCCCTTCCCATGATTTCACTAAGTTTGGTCGAAAACGGATGACTATAGCATATAGCTGCCATAGGAACGATCGGTCGAATAACTAGTTCTAGTGAGAAAAACTTTTTTGTATTTAATGAAAACGTCCTTTTAATTGGCATATTCTTATTTTATATACTTTAACACATTTCCATAAAGTTTAAAAAAAAATCGGATGACTATAGCATATAGCTGCAGTATGAATGATCGGTCGAGGAAGAAGTTCTAGTGAGAAAAATTTTTTTTGCTTTAAATGGGATCGCCTCCAAGTTTCGAATTCAACAGTGTATTATGCTTTTCCATGATTTCACCAAGTTTGGTCGAAATCAGACATCTATGTGTATAGTATAGATCCTATAGAAAAGTAAGGTGCAAAAAGTAGTCTTAGTTAGAAAAACTTTTTTGTTTTCAATGGAAGCTGCAAGGGTATACAAAACTTCGGCCGAGCCGAAGTTATCTTTCCCCTATTTTTTATACCCTGTTCCCATTAAAAATGGGAAAAGGGGGATCATGAAGTTGTGCAAAAGTATGTAACTGGTAAAAGGAAACACTTGCGACCCTATAAAGAATATATATTCTTGATCAGCATCAACAGCCGAGTCGATTTAGCCATGTCCGTCTGTCCATCTGTCCGTCTGTCTGTCTGTCCGTATGAACGCGTGTTTCTCAGAGACTATAAGAGCTAGAGCCACAAATTTTTGAATGTAGGTAGGTGTATACACGATTCAATACGAGTTTGTTTCAGATTTGTTAAATTCCTCCCCCTCCCCCCTTTAAGCGCAAAAACTGTCACAGCTACAGTTTCCAAACTTTATATATATCAAGTAAGGCCTAATATCTATCTATTCTGAAAAGATCAATAAGATCGGACAAAAAACACCGGAGTTATAAACGAATCAATTTTGCTTTTCGGAGAGAGGGGGGCTTGCATTGTCAGTTACCGCGTTTGCGCTTGCGTGTGTGCGTATGTTAGAGTGTGTGTGTATATGCGTGTATATGTGAATGGAACTTATGTCTTGCATTGTCAGTTATCGCGCGCGGCCGCATGCCATGCGTTTGTGTGTATGTTGGAGTGTGTGTATGTGTGAGTGTGTGTTTATGTAAAGGAAAACACACGAAATCAAGGGAACAGGGTATTTTATAGTCGGGGCACTCGACTGCAGCTCCCTTCTTGTTTTTAATAAATACGTACCTTCTACAATTTCCAACAGATTTCGATAAATGAACACTTTTAATACCCTTGCATAGGGTATTATCAAATTGTCCGGATGTTTCTAACGCATAGAAAAGCATCTCCGACCAGATAAGGTATAAATATTCTTGATCAGCACAACGTGCTGAGTTGATTTTGTCATGTCCGACTGTCATTCCGTCAGTCCGTCTGTTTCTATGCTATCTCCTCTGTCAGTCTTAAAGCTATCTTGACCAAACTTTGCACGAAGTCTTTTAGTTCAAATACGCTGCACATTTGTCGGAACTAGCCATTTTGGATGACTATAGCTGTCTTAGAACGATCGGTCGAAAAACTAGTTTTAGTGAAAAAACATTTTTATTTTCAATGGAAACGCCTCCACTCTTAGTATTTCTTAGTTTGCCATGCTTTCCCATGATTCCAATGGGTTTGGTCGCAACCGGACATCTATATAGTCTATCAATATAAAAAAGTAGAGTCTGATTAGAAAAACTGTTTTGTTTTCAAATGAAGCTGCAAGGGTATACAAAACTTCAGCCGAGCCGAAGTTAACTTTCCTATTTTTCATACTCTCTACCAAAGGTTCACAGAGTATATTAAGCTTGTGCGAAACTTTGTAACAGGCAGGTGGATGTATCTCCGACCCTAAAAAGTATACATATTCTTGATCAGCATCAACAGCGATGTCAGTCTGTCTCTCTGTCCGTATGAACAAACAGATCTCAGAGATGGTAAGAGATAGAGGTTCGACGTGTATGGGACAAAAACTTCTTATACTTGCAGGCAGATCAAGTTTATTTTCAATTTTTGCCAAACCCCACCCGCCCCCGAAAATTGGAAAAAGAGTTATATATACCACAGTTTTATAGATAAGTTGTTCTTACCCTCTGGATATAATTATTAATCAGGATTATTTATCGATCCTCCAAGGGAATGGGAAAGATCGGATGAACGATAGTCGAGTTATAAGGAAAACAAACAATTATGGGCAACGGTTATGGGCAGCACTTCACAAAGATGAACATTTCATAGAATGAATAAAACAAAAATTGGCTGCGAATATGTGCGGTTGACCATGTGATGAAATTTTGAAGTATCCTGAAATTTTAAAGTATACTACGCAAGGGGGTATACAAGGTAACCGCACTTGTTCTCTCACAACCTCTAATATTAGAGAGCGAGAGAGCGCTGGAGTCAATCAAAACTAAGAAGCAGAAAGAAAAAAATCCGTCTGCGGTGATGCGTCGCTTACAACTCCTGTTTACAGACTGAAATTTAGAAGCAAGCAAAAAGAACGAGAGAGCTAATGCTTCACGGAGAACTGCTGGAGGGTTGATAAGTTATTTGAGATATGACAAATCTTGATTTTGATACTTTCAATTTCAAGTTTAATCATCCTCTTTTTAAGATTGCAATCTTCTTGAAAAAGAATTTTTCAATCTTGATTATAGATTGATATCTTTTCTCAGTGCTTAAAGTCCAGCAAATGGAACAACTATTACACAAACACATTGAGCTCATCAAACTATTTACGACGTTGTTGGAATAGATGGCAACCGATGGTTAGAGCATTGCCATAATAGAGGACTAACGAACAGAGCTACATAACTCATGAGAGTCCGTAGAACTCCAGGTAAGTTTTATAATGAGTTTAGATCAGGGTTACGTAAATAGACAGGCTCTCTGTCTCTTTTTGACACTCAATGATGCATTATTTCGGCAAGTATTCGGCAAGTATGGTTCAGATTATCATGAATTTTTAATAGAATAGGAGCGTAGTATTGTATATATAAGGTGAAGCAAAAAGTAATCCACTATATTCTCAATAGATGGCTTTAGTACTCTGTATCTGGCTTCGTTTTTGTTTCATTGATTTACAACTGATGTCGTTGTAAAGATGACAGTTAGTATTAAGAAAGCATCTTTGAATCCTTGCCTTATTCAAATTGTTCTAAACGGGCTATTGTGCAATGTTCAGCTCCTGTGCAATCGAAACAGTGTTTAAATGACGGTCGGCTTTAACGATTTCCATAATTTTATCAACAGTTTTGACAATAGGCCTTTCGGAGCATAGTTCATCTATAAACTCTAAGTTACTGTAACGAAATCGAAGAAATCAAAATTGTGCATGGTTGGCCGTAAATGTAGCGTATTTTCGAGATCAGCATGAACCTACTTGGTAAGCTCGTTTTCTTCCTTTTGCAAGCGAGCTTTGGTCTTAGTCCCACCCAAGAGAATAAATAAAAGAACCATGGCGTCATACAAAGCGTGTTTAATAAGTTATTCCTCTTTTATTTCTTGCACTATTGAGGATACTTAGTTGAAGGCTATTTTTTGGATTCGTAAGAATTCTTGGTTGGCGGCTATTTAACACTCAAACCAAATCATTCAAATCTACTTTTTATACGAGCCTTACATGTAAAAATTAGTATTTTATTTTCTTTTCGGATTCGCTAAATTTACTAAGAAATTTGGAATTATGAATATCAGCACCGGGCATCCTGTGCGCTACTTAGCCACCTACAGAGCCAGATTCAGCTTTCTGGGTCATGCAATGCGTCGCAAAGAAACCTACTACGATGTTCTCAAGGTTCCTGCAAATTCCAGCGAAGTGGAGATCAAGCGCGCCTACATTGAGCTCTCCAAAAAATATCACCCAGATAGCCATGGACAAACGCGCAACTCTGAGGAGTTCATAAGAGTCTGCGAGGCTTATCAGACACTGAACAAGAGCTCGCTACGTCGACAGTACGACAGCCGCCTCCAAAAGCAAAGATACATGTCAACGCCCATCGACCCTAACTTTACGAATGGACACGTTCACAAGGCTTGGCAGAAATTTCAGTCAGCCATGAGGCAGAAGCAGCAGGGACGCAATGTTAAAACCTCGAACGGCTCTCCAGTGCTGCGAATGAAACCACAGGTTCCCAAAGCGGATGCAGTGAATCGTTGGCTGCCCGCCACAATTTCTGGCATAGGGTTGGAACTTGGCGACTTGTGCGTCGAGGAGGCTACAGACTGCAAGCCCGTATGCAATATGGCAGGCTTCAGTTTACTCGAAGGACTGTTAAACCAGTGGCTAATCGTCAAGAACCGGGATGTAAAGTTGGAAGATGGCGAACTGAACGACAATTACTTGTGCGAATCCATCTTCTATGGAGCGGACAGTGGCAGCCAGCCGCAACGAGACTGGAAATACAAGTTCTACATGGCGGGCTTTAGCCTGATCGGTGGTCTGTTGCTCATGGATGCACTAAACAAAAGGCGCCTCAAAAAAAGAAATTCTATTGGTGGCCAGAGGTACGGTTCAGTGCGGATCTAAGTTTGTGTGCTCAGATCATCAGCACAAACTCCAGCCCGTAGGGTGTGTTTAGGATCTGTGCTCATCCGACCGCCCGAGCCTCGTGTTTTATCTCAATTAAACAATATATTTCGGTTGATCAATGCTAGAATCGTCCAAATTTTGTAATCTCATGCATATGCATGCGCTATTGCCATTGTTTAGTGTCGGCGTGTCTTTAAAAGAAATATACATAAATTCACTCGGTAATTGTGTGAAACTCTGAAGCTACAACTCGGTCTGCTCTTGTTTAATTTATCATTTCAGCTGACAGGTCAGTATATCTCAGTGTGCGATCAAATGAGTTCAGTTCAGATGAATCAAGTGTTATGAAATTTAGCACTTTTTAATTTGCTTATAAACGAATCTCCGAATATACAGTCAGTATCTAGTGAAGTTGGCTGTTTTCTAGGTTGGTGTCCAAACATTTTAGTGACCTCGAACTTGTATAGCTATGAATGTGAAACACTGTAAATGTTGTCGTCTGTTGTTTTTATTCCGCACATCAAAGAGCAAGAAATAAAAGGTGACCACTTGATCCCGAATTTTCCTCATGAACTGCTAATCTGAAATTGATAACATAAACAAGTAAGAAAGTCCCGAAGTTTGTGTTAAGGTGTGTGAAGTGCTGCCCATCGGCGTTGCGGCCGGTGCTGCCCACAAAATTGATTGATTTTCTTATAGCTCGGCTGTCCTTCATCTGATCTGTACCATTCCTTTAGCCGATAGATAAATAATCCTGATTACCAAATATGCTGAAAAGGTACGAGCTTTCTATCTATAAAATTGTGGGAGATTTGACGTTTTTTTATCTTATCTCTTGAGCCTCTATCTCTTACCAACTCTGAGATCTGTTTTTCATACGGACGGACTGACATACGTACAGACAGATAGGCTATATCGATTCGAATCACAATACTTATCAAGAATATGCATACTTTATAGGGTAAGAGATGCTTCATTCTGGCTGTTACATACTTTTGCACAAACTTAATGTACTCTGTGTAGTGCTTAGACTTACTTAATGGGGTCGGTGATGCTTCCTTTTGCCTCTTACATACATTTGCTCGACTTTAGTATACCCTTTTTACTCTACGAGTAAGGCGTATATAAGAAAAAGAATCAATATTGTCGCTAAACAGCAATTTGTTTTGGTTGCTGTGTTTGGTTTACCTTCATTTATATAATGTAATCACAAAGTCTTACATTTTAACTAAGTAAAATAAAACGAAATGAGAAATAGCGTCTATAATTTTACTTTAATATCAAACGACTGAAACTTTTATGTTGGTACGCACCGGTATACCGAAATAAAATACCGGTACCGTATCGAAACCGAAATCCGAAAAAATTGAAAAGTGAAACAGAACCGAAACATTCGTTTCGGGACGTACCGGAAACGGTACAGGATCCGAAAACGAAATTCGTTTCGGTATTTATTCTCTGTTCCAAAGGTAAACAGAGTAGTAGTAGTGGTTCTTTATTAAAAGTAAGAACTTTGGGAATATTTAGGCATGGCATAATTGTCGTCAGCCTTAATCGATAAAGTGTACATTATATATATGTTAATCCTAGTTAGCAACAGGAAGAATTACCCTTCAGAGTTACACCACCTGCCTTCCCCGCTCGTAGCGAGATAGCAGATCATTCACTCCTATGAGGGCCATCCCAGGCTCTTAAAACTATTAGATTATGGAGTAATTGATTCCTAAAAAGCTTTCGCCAAGATTCGTGCTCTATAGTTAAACGCATCCATTAAATATTTTCCCAGCCGATCCCATGATTACCCGTTTAGCAATGCCTCTAGCTCAGGGGCCACCAGCTTGCTATCTGGCGTGCATACGAAAAATCTCAAAGCAGCGGTGCTTCCACACACACGGTTTAAACTGTTAAAGCTCCGCTGCGTTAACCAAAAGATCATTTTGATACTCTCTAGGATTATATTGATACTAAAAAAACAATACTGGTTTTAGTTTCGATTTCAGACAACGTGTATCAAATTGATATTGATACCAATTTTTTTGGATATAGTCAAGAGTATTGTACGTGTTTCGAGTTTGATTCCGCATGCTCGTTGAACATTTGTCTCTTGTTTTTTGATGCGAATAGCACTCAGCAGTTTTGACTGTCAATCCATCCAAGTGGTACGATTGGAAACGACTAAATCCACTCTGTGTTTCGGTGCAAGTTCCGCCAATTTTTGGAAAAATTGTGAATTCGACTCCTTTAATGCTGTTGCTACTATTTTAGGCTACCTCCCATCTGGTATCGACATAGCTTTATTCACATAGTTGAAGTGGTTCTGCATCGTGTATTCAAATAACTCCGGAAGTCCCAAGTGTCTCCAAGTGAATGGCATAAGTTGGCGTGTTATTAGAGAGGAAGAATATTTTTTTAACATACAACCCTAGCAATTTTTAAGCGTCTTCGTGTGCCTCCCATCCCCAGACTTCCGCTGCATAGCGCTCAATAAATCTGGATGTCGCTTGAAACATTTTGTACACCCAAAAAAAGAAGAAGTCATCAAAATGACACTATTTAGTCATCAGGTTGAAACTATAGAGTATCAAATTCTCTTTAATACTCCAAGTATCAAGTTGATATTTTCGAAAGCATTAAAATGATATTTCAAAAATATCAAATTGATACTATCTAGTATCAGTCTGACACTATTTTGTATTAATTATTTAGTATCAATTTGATACTAACAAATATCATTTTAATATTTTCACTGTCAAACTTTCGGTATCTTATTGATACTAACTTTTCTCAATTTAATATTTTGTCTTTTCAAGTTTGAAGTACCAATTCAGCTATCTGCAAACTGCCATTAGAACTAAAAAATAATCATTTATAAACTGATTTATTTTATTCTCTGTTCTTACAAAATGTATTCAATGATTAGGGGAAACATTGTATTCTCACATTTCAACGCGCATGTTATTCAATACCAGAGTCATTGTAAGAAAGTGCATCAAGCAAACCTTATTGACATAACAGTCTGCTCTTCTGATTTGGTGCTGTCCAAATTATGATGGCATGATCATCCCAGGTCGAGAACTTTCTTTAGTAATGGTTCTGAAACCCCAGCGTAAGCGAATCACGCCTCAACTGGAGCTGACTTTGATTATCTCATCTTGGAAAGAGTAGAAACAGCGTGAAGTACGTCCTCTGTAAAAATGTTATATTTGTTATTTACAAATGTGTCTAAGGAACGATGCTCACCTTTTAAATATAGAGGATGTGCTCCATATTGAAATACAGCAGTCTAGTCTTCAGCACGTCGTCTGGAGGACTGTTTAACATAGCTTTTACTTTGAACAAATTACTGATGTGTTTGCACTAAAATCAAAACCATTAATTTCAATCGTCAAGCGCCTGCTGGTCCACCAGCTCAGCTGCTTTGTTTTACATACTAGCATAACATTTCGAATTTTCGAACTTTCATAAAAATTTGTTTGTTTCAAATTTATACTTTTTCGTATCAAATAAATAACCAAAAGATCATTTTGACACTCTCTAGGATTAAATTGATACTACCAAAACGATACTGGTTTTAGTTTCAATTTGAAACAACGTTTATCAAATTGATATTGATACCAATTTTTTTGGGTGTACTTAGTACTTGCGCTAAATATTTTCTTTCCCATAAGCGCTTTCCCAGCGCTATTTAATCCTCTTTTGACCTCTCCCAGTTTCAGATGTATGTGACTTTTAAACGAGTTAGTGTAACTCCTAAGTACTTGTACATGTTTACCGATTCAAGTTTTTTGTTACCAATACTAAGAAAAAACTGCGGTCCTAAATGCAGCCCAAGCGGACTCATTTCAAAATCATTTCGTTCATAAATTTTTGTTCACAAAACAAGACTGACGTTCACGGCAAAACACCAGCTCTGGTCACACTACATTACAACAAACCGGCGCGTCCGTTTAAAAAGCGAACAGATGTTCGGAAATCATGAACAATTGGTGTTCTGGTGTTGGTTTTGCGCTTATGCTGCTTTGAAATACTCAAGCAGTAATAGCAACTCTGGCATGACAAACCCTCTGCTTCTGCTCTAGTGATTGAACCAGGAGGTTCCTAAACCTCCTGTTCAGTTGACCAGCCTCATTTGGGGTGTTGTGTTTGACTATTAAAGTTATGTGAAAACATAACATGACTTCTAGCCGGCTTATAAGGACCAAAATATTCGAAAATTAAACCCAATGTGTTACCAAAATCAGACCGCGATGTTCCTAAAATAAGACCGAAATGTTCCAAAGTTGTCCACAAATGTAGCCAAAAAGAGCACCAAGTATTTCTAAAAGAAGGCCGAAAGTTTGTAAAATGACCCCAAAATGTTGTCAAGTTGAGCCCAAAATGGTATTAACGCTACACCTAAACTATAATGAAGATCAAACAACGGGTCTTAAAATAGCGTTCATGAATGGTCACCGCCGCGGCGCGCCGTTCACAGTTCACGAAAACGCGGGATTACTCTACTTTTGTCATAAAATGGTCTTAATTTCGGTAGATTTTGAACAGATTTTTTTCTGAGAGAAGTGTCCAGCTTTCATTTCTTGCCATCCTTACTCTTCCATTCCGAACTACCATCACTTTAGGTTTTTCCGAGGTAATCTCCAGTCCCCATTTCTGACAATATTCGTGTACTTCGGTTATCATCTCCTGGAGCTACGATGGTGATTCGGCCATAAGAACCAGGTCATCTGCATCTTTTGAAACGAGCGCCAGTAAGCTGGTCACCTATATCGTTAATAAACAAGGAGAATAACAACGGGCTAATGATTCAGTCCTGCTTAACTCCGCTCATAATTGCTAATTTATAGAACAATAGATTTTTGTCTATTGTATCGAAGGCTGCCTTAAAGTCGATAAAAAATAGGTAAAGTTTTTTATTTACCCTCAGGAATTCCCTGGATATCAAATTTAGGACGAATATACTGTCTACTGTAGAGTATCCTTTTCTGAAGCCACACTGGTTTTCACTAAGTACTTTTTGTTCTTTAATGAACGATTTTAGGCGGGTTAGGATCACTGAAGTGAATGTTTTTAGTAACGTATTCAGAAACGAGATTCCTTTATAGTTTTCTACATCTCTAGGATCTACTTTTTTAAGGAATATGTAACAGGCAGAAGAAAGCATCTCCGACCCTATACAGTATATATATTCATGATCAGCATCAACAGCCGAGTAGATTTAGCCATGTTCGTCTGTCCGTATGAGCAAACCGATCTCAGAGATGGTAAGAGCTAGAGGTTTGACATGAAAGGGACATGAGCTTCTTATACTTGCAGGCAGATCAAGTTTATTTTGCAACTTTTGCCACGCCACCTCCCACCTGAAATGGCGTCTTTTCGTACTCCAGCATCGGGCAAGAGTGTGGCCACACGCCGCAGAGCGTACTTAAATACTTCGCTACGTTGCTAAAAGCTTCGAAATATAACTCTGTCTCTTTCCTTGTTTGCATTTTCCAAACGTCCATTTCTCTTTATGGTCAAAATGAAATGTTATAGTTTTTAAATGATATGAAAATAATGTTTGAAAAAATCTCAAAATGAACGGCCTATATCGACTTTATATGGTTTGTTTTTTTCCGTGTACCACTTTTTCTATTCAATGCAATCCTGTTCGGGGCTGCCTGAACTTCCGCGCTGCCTAGGCCAAGCATGACCTTTCATACATATTTAATCACACACACTAAATCCCCCAGATAGACACTTAGATAATAGATAAATTTCAGCTTAAATATTTATGTTCTATTATTAAGCTACTTATTAAATGGAACGCACAGTGGCAGCTGCCAGTCACAAGAGCCCGGTCCGTAGCCTCGGCCCGGGCTCAAGGCGAGCGACTTCCAAGCGTATCGTCTTATTAGCGACTATCACTAGAAATCTTAATTCCACAATCAGTCGCACAAGATTCGGCTTGTTAAAGACTCAGACCACCTACGGACAGTTGGAACCGTTAGTCAGGCAGTAATAATAGTTTGTTAATTTGAGTATTCTATTGTGTTTAGAGCTGAATGTTTCTTTCCGGCTGACAGCAGTTGATAAATTATAAGCAGTGTTTAGCTTTGATTAAGTTGTCGTGCGGCTTTTGCCCTGCCAAGCTGGGCAGGCGGGCAGCGGAGGGAAGCGCGGAGAATTTGCAGGAATCGAACTGGGCAAATGACAAACAAGCGACGCGGAGACGACCAAATACGCTGATACAAATGGAATGGCAGTCCCATCCCAAAAATGACACATAAATCAATATTCCCATCGAGCGTCGATGCCGGTGTCTATCCCATGGCGCATGCGCAGCGGTACGGCGCGATAAAGAGCGTTAAAATTATGTTCTGTCGCCTGGCTGCGCAAAATAAACACATTCAGCGAACTGGCCCATAATGAAGCCAATAAAAAGCCGAGCGAAATCAGCCCAGCAAGGCGCTCAAAATAAATAAGCAAAATAAAAAACTGTTCAAAATTTATTGTACGCTGACGGCTTTTTAATGAAAATCGCTGGCTACCAAAACGAATTAATGAAGGTGTGTGCGCATATAACGAATTCCCTCCCCCCTCGCACTCCTCCTGCTGCTGGTGGGCCGGTTAGTAGTGCTGTCGCAGTTTCTGTGCCGGCAGAAGTTCAAAAAAGTAACACAAACACGGCTATTTATACTCAGCTATTGCCATATGTCATGAGCAGATTGATCAGCATATGAATGGACTTAGCATAAGAATGAAAACGTTTCTCTAATGAAAACTTATGCTTATGTTTTATGACCATCTCGTTCATTCATTCAAACACGTGTTCGACATGGCTTATTGACTTATTTTCAGTCTGCTCAGTGGCTTTTATTGCACAAGCTGGGCTACTTTTAACGGCAACTCCATACCGCCCAGCATTGATATGCAAAATGTGTACTTGCAGTGCTATTTCGATGCCGATTCCGATTCCGAGCCAGACTCCGAGGCGAAGCGTTCCGCAATTTGTTAATGGGGCGCTCTCACGCGCACAGCATCATCATAAACGCAATCGGTATGACATTTTAATTATGTTGCTGTCAAATTGACTGCCGACTCCAGGCAGCGGCAGCAGCCGGGCTTCAATTGTAATTAATAATATGTATTTTAATAACAGTTGTTGGCATCGAATGCCGTCAAGTGCAAAATTGAAATGTTATGGAAATGTTGTGTCATAGACTGAAATTGAGATGAGCACCAGCACAACGGTGATTTGCAACGCGTATGCATCATAAGCATCGCTTAGATGGACACTTAGACTCAAACACAATTTTGCACCCTGACACGTCGCTCATCTCTATCACTGCAAGGCGGCCTTGCTGGTGGGAGGAATACTTGAAGATTTATGAGTGCGGAAGTGAATTCACATTGAGGATGTGACATCGTTCTGAGTGACGTTGATGTGGTCAACTGCATTGTCGGACACTCGCACTCACATCCAATTCATTATCACTGGCCATGCAATTATGAGCCCCAACAATTATTGATAAATGTCAATAGACAGTCGTAGATAGTTCCGCAAGGTGTTGTTGGAGATAATTTAAAGTGAGCAAATATTTTTGCACCAACGGGGTGACTGATTGGCGCAGCTATCAGTGACCTTCCAGGTTACTGTAACATCAAATGGGTTTGTTATGTTAGTTTCATGTGCGATAGTCGACGACACGTATGACCTTTAGAACACAATTGTCGTCTTGCCATTAACGATATTTGCTGAAAAGCTTTTCGAGAACTATGGGGGCTAAGTTTCGGAGGTTCGGGTGATACTCTAATTTTTTTTCTTGCGGAACAGGAGCTAAAATTCAAAATGATTTACTGATACTATACATTTTTAAAGAGAAGCATAATTTTGGAATATTAAATTCCATGTTTGGATAATTTGGGGTTCGCAAGCCGGACCATGAACCTAGCGCCTTATATCGAAACTGAACCCGAACCGGACCACTTTGTCGAAAAATCAGGTTCGGTTCACTCAATTAAAGTAATATTTTTAAAGATACAACAAGAGATATATTGGAAATTTTTGGTGATTTTAGTATAACCGATTGCATTTCTGACTAAGCGTGGATGATTTTATATGTACGGTGACAAGATGAAGTAAGGTCCATATCAAAATTATAGGACACTTTAATAACTTACGTTTCCTACCTCGCAAAATCTTTCTGAACTGGAATATAATAGAAACAAATATGACGAACGAAAGGAAAACACATACGCAATGAACATCTACCCTTGGTTGCGATTTTTATCATTGCTTGGAAAAATGCCGTAAATTTTGCGTTCAAGTCATAGAAATTTACTAGCTTGCAGCTGTATCACAATTATAAGACATATAACGAAAACTAAGGCCAGACTGTTAATAATATAATTTAAGCAATTTGAAATAAAATGGGCCGATCAACACTGCTTTGCGAGAAAGAAGAGGGCTTAATTCTTGCCTTTTCAAAGTCCGGCTTGAATATAAGCCAAATATCACGTGAAATCGGTCGCAGTCGCACAGTTATTGCCAATTTTTTAAAGAATCCTGAAGATTACGGCAAAACACGTAGTACTGGACGAAAATCAGTGTTAAATGACCGTAGCAAGCGACGCATTATTAACAAAGCGAGCAATTCAACCGCCTCATGCCCCCAACTTGCTGCACTCAGCGCATAAAATGTGTCCCCTATGACGGTCTGGAGAGTCTGAAATAAATCTGATCGCATTGTGAGAGGTGTACTTAAAAAAATTTCTCATTTGACAGCCCGCCACAAAGCAGCTCGGATCGAATTTGCACTAGAAAGCTGGTCAACAAACTATCGGGCAGAGGCGGGAGGAGGCGAGGCAAAAAATTTGTGGATATTTAAAAGTTACTTTACTTAGATTTTTCTTAATTTAAGAATATTCAAATAATAAATATTTTAAAATCAACTTAAAGTACAATTTTTAGTTCATAACTTCAAACTATAATATGAAAAAACTGTAAAGGTCTGTTAACTAGTTATTTCTGCGACCAGCAAATATTTTGGAGCTTCGAAAAAAGGAAATTTCTCAGAAAAATTGGAATTTTCAATCTTAAATAGAAATAGTTGGAAACTTGTTGAAAAAGTAAAATCTTCGTGTTTGGATTTCCTTTAATTTTATTGAATGCAGCTTACATAAAATATAATTATGTTTTAAATAGTTTACTTGAATAATAGGTGGCTGCAGGTCTTAAAAAAGTGACCAAACTTCGATCAACGTGCGATTGTGTAAATATCTCTTCAACCTGACGATAACGGATAATTGATTTGAACTTAGCGTAAAAAAATGCTTAAGGAATGTGTCCTATCTCTTTTGGTGCAAAATTTGGCCAGTTTTTCTCACGATTTCTCACTTCAATCCCTTTTTTTTGAGTTTATATGTTCCTTTTCTGAGAAAATTTTTAACTAAAAAAAAATTGAATTCCAGATCCACTGTCCAGGTCCATCGTCCAGGTTCACCGCCCCGGTCCACCAACCGTCCACAGTCCAGGTCCATCGTCCAGGTCGAAGTCCGCAGAGACATCGCTTCGCTTGTACAACACCCCAGCTGTTTGATCAGCTTTTATTAAATAAATAAAAAATTTCCGCGTAGATCCCAAGACCTTGGTCGCGCTCAACGACGGCGGCCGTCTTAGACGGTTAGCTTATTGCCCAGTGGTAAATCCGCACGTCTGAATGGCTACTTATACTTTTCGGTGCGGTGGTTGAGGTGAGCTGAACTCTCCTCAATTCATGAACATTCGGAACATTTGTTCTCAAAAATTTAAAAGAACATTCTGTTCATATTTTGAGATGAAGAAATCTTTTTCTGAACGCTTTTTTCTCTCTGTGTAGACTCGATAAATCAAATACCGACTTCGAACATTTTGATATTTGGTTTAATATATTTCAATTTGATAGATGATACATAGCTTGACTTGGCAGTACTTAAGGTCATTTGATGAAGTCAAAGATTGGGTCGATTAAAATTATCTGTTTGTTACCCCAAATATATGACTGAAGGTGATGTTTCAATAACTCCACTATTTTTTATCCGATCTTTATGAAAATTGGAGAGATTATACGAGGTGTGTTCAAAAAGTATCGCGAATTTTGAATTTTCGCGGGTTACGTATATTCGAATTTCGATTTTTTTGTGGCGTTATGTTGGTACTCATGTCTCTCACTTATGCCGACAAGCTCGGCCATTTTGAATGTTCACTTAATTGTTGACAGCTGCTTTGCTTGCACGTGCTTGCAAAAAATGGATCAAAGAACCTGTATCAAATTTTGTGTGAAAAACGAAATTAAGTGCATTCCGAATGTTGACTGTGGCATACGGAGAAGCTACCTTGGACCGAAGCAACGTTTATCGGTGGTACAAAATGTTCTCAGAAGGCCGAGAAGATGTGAACGACGAAGAGCGTGCCGGACGCCCGAGCACTTCAACAACAGACGAAAAAATTAATGAAGTGGAGAAAATGGTATTGGCCAATCGTCGAATCACCGTTAGAGAAGTTGCTGAGGACCTAAACATATCGATTGGCTCGTGCCATTCGATTTTTATCAATGATTTGGGCATGAGACGGGTCGCCGCGAAATTCGTACCAAAATTGCTCAATTGCGACCAAAAATAGCATCGCATGAACATTGCTAATGAGATGTTAAACTCTGTCCGCGACGACCCAAATTTGCTCCAGAGGGTCATAACTGGTGACGAATCGTGGGTTTATGGTTATGACGTGAAAACCAAAGCTCAATCATCTCAATGGAAGCTGCCGCACGAACCAAGACCGAAAAAAGCGCGCCAAGTTCGGTCGAATGTGAAAGTTTTGCTGACAGTTTTCTTCGATTGCAGAAACGCCCGGATTTGTGGAAGAACAAAAATTGGCTTTTGCACCACGATAACGCCCCTGCTCACACATCGTTGCTTGTGCGCGACTTTTTGGCCAAAAACAACACACTAATGATGCCGCAGCCACCGTATTCCCCAGATCTGGCCCACTGTGACTATTTCTTGTTCCCTAAACTGAAGAGGCCCATGAAAGGACGACATTACGCTACGCTTTACGAGATAAAGACGGCATCGAAGGAGGAGCTGAACAAGATAAAAAAAATGTTTTTGAAGTGCTTCGAAGATTGGAAAAACCGTTGGCACAAGTGTATAATATCTCATGGGGATTACTTTGAAGGGGACAAAATATATATTCATGAATAAATAAAATTTTTTGAAAAAAACACAAAATTCGCGATACTTTTTGAACACACCTCGTAGATATTGTGAACATTAATGTGATTTTTTTTTGAGAATGATATCTTAAAAATTGTGGGAGTAATTAAAAATCTAAGTATATAAAACAAAGTGGTGTTATTTACACCACTTATAACTCAAGAACGGACGGACACGGCTAAATCGACTCGGCTGTTGATGCTGATCAAGAATATATATACTTTATAGGATCGGAGGTGCTCCCTTCTGGCTTTTACGTATATATGCACAAGCTTAATAAATACATAAATGGGACATGACAATCGCTGAAGCAATTATATCTGAATCTCCAAGTCAGATACGCACATTATTTGCTATCATCATTTCATCGAATTCACGTGACCTGTGGAACAAATACAAGGATGACATGTCAGAGGACATGCGCGGCAGTTTGTTGGTCAGCTTAGGAATGCACAATGGCGCACTAACGCGAATTGGAAGCAATTCACCGAATATTGAACGATCCGCGCATTGACTCGTGATGTTTTGGAGGCTCAATGATTTTGCTATCTCTCCGCCAAACACTGCCAGTCATTCCAAGATCGACTCCAGCCGATCAAATAAACGCTTGCCTCAAATCATCCAATCTTTGGAGCTATGTGAAGAAACTTCAGCTGTCAGTTAACATGAGAGTTGCATTGCAGAACGATCCATCTGCTAACGATTTCTCCAAGCAATTGCTGAATATCGGTAATGGTCGTGTCCCTGTCGGTGAATCGGATTGATTTCATTTCCTCCGAATTTTGCAATTTCGTCTAATCGAAAGACGAGCTCCTCCAATAAGTATTCCCGAACATCATTGCTCAAACTTTTTTGGTTCACAATAAGATCATTGTTACTCTGCATTCATTCAAATCTATCGACTATGTAACAAACGAGGACGATGCAACAGAATTTTAAAACGCTTTAGATGTGCCGCACAATTTGCAACTAAAGGTTGGCTCGGAAGTCGTCTTGCTTCGAAATCTAAACCAACCAAAACTATGCTATAGATCGAAATTAAGAAAATTGAAGACCAATGTGATTCACGCGGCGATAATCAAAGGAAAATTTAAAGAAGAAGTTCTCATTCCGAGGATTCCGATGATCTCAGCCGATGGGACCTTTCAAGAGGTTTTTCAATGAGAAGTATTAACCTGATTGCTTTATCAAAGCGGTCATCTTTTCAAACTATTGAAATTTTGTACTCATTTTATTAAGTTTAGGCCACTTAGTATTTTATGAAAAAAAAATTTTGTTTCACGATTTGGAAATTTTTAACTTAGTCAGCTTTTGAGATTGTTGAAAACTTATTGTAGTGCTAAGTTTTGGATGTGATTCATAATAAAATTGGATGCTTTTATATGTTTATAAAACTGAGTCATATAAAATTTTTGAATGAATGTAATTTTTTCTTCACAATAACCGATTGTGATTCAGTTGACATGTCACTGGCCTTCGTTCATTCATATCACTTTCTCAACAAGCCTAAATCTGGGTCGGTTGAATCATTTGACATTACGCGCCCAGGTTCCCCACTTAGGAGCTCGGAAAGAAAATATAATTGTGTATAAAAACGTGCAGGCGAACGCAGTGTAAACAAGTTTTTATCGTTAAGGAGCTTCTGTTATTGGCAATGGCAGTGCGAATAATCCAATGAAGGATGGCAGCCTGTTGGTCTGGTGGGTGGCAACTGACGGCCAAACGAGCAGCACGCGCAAAGCAACAAAGACATTAAATTGAGTCATAAAACTACACAAAGCAAACAGCAAGAATACCAACAGCAAAATCAGCTCCAACAACAACGATAAGAGGCAGATGATGCCAAGTGCTGTTAAATTGAGTTAAATGAGGTGTTGGGGGGAATTCTGTACTTTGCTTAACATGCGCATAAATGTACCTACAGACGCGGCGCACACACAAACAGACATCAATGCAAACACTCAGAATGGAGAATGGATGGGCGATGGCGACAGGCCGGACAGGCCGGCAATCGAAGGCCAATAATGTTTGTTTAAATTTTAGCTGCATGTACTCCCATATATTCACACTCGTGCACACATACATCTACTGTTTAAACACAAATAAAACGCGGTGAAGTGGACGTGGACGGTTAAGTAGGAAATGTAAACTAGCCTTAAAAACAAAACAACAAGACAAGACGGCAAAAACATGCATTGGCCGTATGTTTATTTCATATTTTTGTAAAGCATAATTTTTTAAAATTTATTTAGCTCCGCGAAATAAAATAAATCAGCAGCGCAGCAGCAGACGTCACTGCCTGCGACTCGGACTGTGGCCGGTGCTGGGGCTGGGCCCTGGGATCGACAATGCAAACGTCATGTGTGGCATTTCGCGCGGCAAGGAAACGAAACGAAACGAAACGAGGTGAAGCGAAATCAGAACCTGTTGCCAGTTGCCAGGCCAGGATCGGCTGAATCGTTTGTACTTGTTAATGGCTTTGTACGCGTAATTATTTTGGCAAGAAGTCGGGCAGCCTCGAAGCGGAAATGCGAGCATGTGAATGGACCTAGGCCCACTTTATCTTGCACTTGGTCCCCTCGCTGGCTGGTGAAAGGATCAAGTGGCATTTGTTCTTGTGCGCATACGTCTTTTTATATTTAATTGGGTGTTTTTATTGGTTTTTAATGATACGCGAAATGATCGAAGCCTCGGCTGCCGGCCGCGGGGCACCTGCTGGCCCCCTTAAAGTTTCTCAGCGTCTCTCAATGCCACGCCCCATGCGAAGGCAAGTGATTGTTGCCGAACCAGCAGCAACGGCATGATTAATATTAAGTTCAATCATTGTCTTTGCCATTGCTGGCAATTATTAAAGAACACAACGATTTGCCGGTTCGCCAGCAACATGTGGCCGGCAGCATGTTGACAAGCCCTTGGCAACACGCTCTCGCCAAGCTCTCCACGCACCAGCGAAGCTCCGCTGGCTCTCGACAGCGGGAGCAGGTGCTGAGCTGATCGCCGGCAGCTTCTTTGCGGCGGCAGCGGCTCTGTTATCGGCTGGCGCTGCTGGTATAAAAACGTCGGCTTTGCACAGCGCCGCATCAAACAGACGACGCCTTCAAGTCTAGCTGCACGTACACGAGAGTGGAGTTGGAGTCGTCGGCAAATTTCGTGTCTCTCTTTCGGTTTTTGGCAACAAATTTTTTTGAAAGCCCCAACGCAAATTTGTGATAAATTGTCAAGCAAAATTCCAAAAAATCAAAACGGCATCCAAGTGTATGAAACTAAATATAACACTGTCGTCCATGAAAAGGTTATATTTAATCGGAAATATTGAATAAAGTGGCTAATAAAAAGTGTTCTGTAATAATCAAAATAGCCAAGATGATGCAGCAAAGTGTATTAATTTTACTAACCATCATGATGGCATCCTGCGGAGTCACATTAGCCTGCAATGGAAAGTTAATCGGTAAGATTTGCCCGACCTCTTCACATCAAACAGAACTGTGTGATTTGTATGCCTCTCAGTCAAGACACTAAACACCTTTCCGTATGGCATGCATAAATAGAAAAATCAAATCATTTTGGTATTTTTTTTTTTTGCCACGTTTCTGTCATTTTAATACACTTGCAAAGTGTATGTTAGCTTTGCCCAGAAGTTTGCATTGCTTATAAAGAATACATTTGTATTCCTATTCTTGACTCAGTCGAGCTTCGTTCGTCCGTCAGTCTGTCTGAAATTTCCATAAGTCTTCTTATTCTCACACCTACAATATATCCTTTCGGTGAGATCAGTGAGTGAAAGTGTATTAAGACTTCGGCACAGCCAAAGTTAGCTTTGTGAATGAACATTTGCGCCATTTGAGGTATTTGAGCAAATATTTGTTTACAAAATGTTTTGTTTAATTAGTGCTTTAATGCTCCGAGAGGTTTTTACGCTGGCTTAGACTTAACTCAAGTAAATGCAAATTTTCACGCATTAACAGCGAGATGTGTTTCAGAACTTTGCTCAAGGCAAACTTTTGAAAAAATTTGCTACTGGTCAGCAGCGAGCTTGTTATATAAAATGAATTGTATAATAAATAGTTTAGAAAATCAATAAAATAAAAACGGGCGTCATATTACTAAAGAGACGTGGAAACCGGTTCAAATTTCCAGTTTATATATTATTTCGAAACTTCATATATTGTAAACTCAATCAAAGGCCAATCAACTTCCAGATTTGAAGCCATTCAGCAAACAATTTCAATTATGATAAACAACAAAACCGATATGACACTTCTGTGGCAAAACAAATGTTCAAGAGCTCATTGAACTGGCAAAGCCATGTATCTGGCGCCAGTTGACCAATTGAAAAAGTTAACAAATTTGTTCGTAAACTGCTTAAGAAATGTTTTGAAATCGTTCCTCGACATTGATTGGTTTTGACTTAGGAATAGAAATAGCCAAAAACTCATAACAATGGACCAAACAAGCGGTTTTTAATGGTCTTTGTTCTGCACACGCGAACGCCAGCTTTATGATTTGCAAAACTGATTTGAAATTTTATAGTGCGCGTGTGCGTTTTTGATTAATGATTGCTTTTATGTTTGTTTCGCGTATCATTTTGTTGGGTGTTTCAACGCAATTTCTAACAATAGCAAACATTTAATTAAATCGATTTCAATAATCATACAAAACTGAAGGATTTCATAGTTTCCCATGGCACATTAATCTGATGTGTGTAAACGGGCGTCTCTAGTCACCTTAATCATATGTATGAAATGAATTTGTTTAGGGTGTAAATTACTACTTTAAATTCTTCTTAAAGTATTCAATCTCCGACGAGGTTTAACATTTCGACTTTTAGCTTATTCTTCAGCTAAGAATCTTAATGAAATTTTTTTACTGGTGAGAAGAGAAAGAGATTTCTAATTTCTACTCTTAGATAAATCGAATCGGAGCTCTAGTGCAAACGGGATGAAAAAGAAACCGTTTTTCACCAACCATTTATAAAACAGAAGAAAGTTTTAAGCTCTTAGGAACGTAATCCTGACAAAAAGATCTGCCTTTTCAGCTCCAAATGTGCAAGTCGATCATTTGTTATTCTCATTGAGGATATAAGTTCAAATGGACTTTTTTTTGCCTTTGATAGATTCAACTATGCTAGCTTATTTCATAACTAATCGACTCTAATTTAAGAATTTATTAACTCTTTTGTTCCAGTCAGAGCTCATAAAAAGTGGTCTCTATTTAGAGTCTGCCAGTTAAATATAGTTACCCTAGGACGCTGGCCGGGTGGCTCAGCGGCTAGTGTGCGCGACCGCTGAGCAAGAGGTCGTGGGTTCGATCCCGCCTCGGAACATCTAATGAAAAGTTTTTTCCTTGAATAAACTTTACACCCGGTCACCCCTCTCTGCTGTTGGCGCCGGCTTTGTAGTAATTAGCCATGGAAAGCTTCTCAAACTGCCGTTCGGATTCGGCGTTAAACTGTAGGTCTCTTTTTCTTGCGCGAAAATTAGAAGCGCACAAGCCAAGAGATTTGAGAGAAGGTCGGATTTGGCCCTTTGGGGCTGTGTCAACTTGACAAGCCATTTTACTACTTACTTACCCTAGGATACCATAGAAAGGAAACTGAAATGACATTCTACGTTTCTCAACACACTCTTTGATCAAACAACGAGAGTTTTTTCTTCGCACACTAAGTTCATTTGTTTACAGGTATTGCGCGTGTGCCTCTGTAAACTGCAAGTGAGTCTGCGTTCTAGTGTGCTCGAGTCTGTTTATTTTGTACTTGTCATTTGGCTTAGCAGAACGCACTTAATAAAATATTTAATTTGGTTGATCATATTTGGCGAGCTCTGGTTAATCAGAGTGACCCAAGGAGAGAGAACGGAAAATATGACTGCCTCTCTCTCTTGGAATCTCAGTGAAGCATGACTTCTGCCAGCTTTTGCCGGCTGGGAACACAGACTTAAATAAAGAACGCTTAATAATTTCATATCTCATATTGCCTCAAATGCTGGTCTTGAAGATATTTAATTGTAGCTCTTATCACCCGAATTTTTCTTCTTCTTCTTATTTGGCCCAATATATCAATCACAACCGTTTGACGGTCTCAACCGCTGCAATCAATGCCTGCCCTCGCCTCTGTCTTGTGAGAGCTGGCACCAGTTGGTCAGTTCAAGCGCCTCAATGTCTTTCAGCACCTGATCTTCCCATCTTAGTTTCCGGAGTCCTACCCATCTTCCTGTCCCTAATCCGTTTGCCTTCCGCCTGTCACTTTTTTTACTGGAGCTTCTTCATCCATGCGAGTAACATGTCCAATCCAGCGCAGCCGCTGTTGTTTTATGCGCTTGACTAGATCAGTGTCCCTCATACGGTTTGTGGTTCATGCGGGTGCGGAACTCACCGCTAACTTGTACAGGTCCGTAAATCCTCCGAAGGATTTTTCTCTCGAACCTTGAATTAGTCGGTGCCAAACTCACAAAATTGCTTTGAAATCCCCTGCACAAGTACACAAACATCGAATTAATCAGACCCAAAGGTGTTTTCAATTGATGGTTATTGACACTAAATTTGAAGTAAAGGTGAATCATATCCAGGGAACATCTTGGTCTTAGTTGAAATAGACTCCACATATGTAGAGATTAGGAATCAATACTTCATTTCCAATATATAAAAATGTTTTAATAAACTACAACGAACTATCCATAACTTGTTTTCTTAAATGCAAAGGCTTTAAGATATTGTTAGAAGCACAAAAATGATGATCTGAGAATGAATTGAATGAATGAATTGATCTTAGAATATATCAAAGTGGAGTAACCCATTATAAGTGAAGTTTTTCCCGATTCTGGTCAAATATTTAAAACAAAAAGACAATTATTTTATATGTTCGAATTGGTCTCCACTCTTAAATAAACTTTTACGCTAGATTGTTAAATTTTTGTCTGTTGTTCCCATTTTTGTAACAGATTATGTTGCACAGTTTTACCTTATATTTACTGAGCTAACCAAACTTGCCCAGCATAAGCGCAGGCTCATTTCTGTGGCCGAAACGTTTTGTTGCGGCATCAATCAAAGGTTTATCGTGCTAATAATGTAATTAAATATGTAGATACGCCGACAAGAGGAGCAACAACTGCGACAACACTGAACAAGGGTAGCTGGTGATAATCAGTAAATGATAAATGAAAATGAAACGAAACATAAAGCATTACTATGAAAATTAACTCGCGCTAAATGAGGCAGAGAGTTTTCAACGTCTACGTGCTGCAGGCGACGCGGCGGTCCTCGCAACGTTCCAGTCGAGTCAAGGTGAAGTCAACGCCTGGGCCCGATATGCAGTTAAGCACTTGTTAACATATTGTCGGCATTTGGCTCTGACTGAAGCTGGGCCGGTCTCATGCAGCAAGTTCGTTGCTTAAGTCTTTCGTTTCGTACGCTGAAAAATTATTGCAAGCTGTTGACGTTTCGTTGTCAACATTATCTCCATCTCGAGCCGCTGTTGTTGTTGTTGCTGCTGGTTGCCTGCGTTTTATTGTTCAGCCAGGAATATGCTAATGCGGTTTTTGAGGAAACTGATCGACAGCTTTATGTGCAATTTGTCAGCGAAGGTAGTTCACAATTTTGCATAGCGCCCGCTGCAACCAGCAATCGAACGCAACGGTAGTCCCGCGTGATTGATGCCCTCTGACTTAAACATACAGCTCTGGGCATGGACTATGCGTGGCTTTGATTTGCCTACCGGTTTTGATATTGATATAAATGTAGCATAATTTGACAGCTGGGGCTGGGCTTTGATCTTGCCATCGCTCACTGCTATTTTTAGTCACCGTCTGCTCACCTTGAACGCGAACTAAGCTAAAGCCAGAGCTGCTTAGCACTTTGTGTTTTGGGCAACTGTGTTGACATCCAGACCCAGATTTGTGTGAGCGACGGTCGAGCGTAACTGCAAATTTATTTACCCTCTGCTCGTCCAACGCGTCAAGCTGTCTGACACTGACAGACACGTCCCGGCACTTGACCGGCCAGCGAGATGCCATGGTCAAGCCAGGGCTAAAGTCGACAGTCCTATCCGCCTGGCTTAAATGTTCTCACGTCGCGACGCGCAATCAGCGCCCATCGGCTCAGCCATTATTATAATTATTAAAAATTATTAAGCACGCGTAATTATTTAAATGAAATGGGGCCGATCCAGGTCCCAGCAAGGACCAGGACGTGGCCAGTTTCTGGCCGATTTCTCGCAACTTTTACATAAGCTTCACTTGTGCTTGCTGTCAGCCCCAGCAATTAACACCCTGCGGGCATGGATCCAGCATTCGTTCGTTCTCCGATTCTGCTGCTGACACACTTCAAACACGAAACACAGTGCCATGAGTCAGGCGCCGCACCGGTACAAACGCCACCGTAATATCACAATAAAAATTGGCTAATGGCAAAATGTTGCCTTTTTAATTGACGCCTTTTGAACAGCACGCGCCGCCTTGATTTCGAATTTTATTGATTCTTTTTCTTAAGTTGTTGACTTTTTTGGCGGGTTTCTGTTCTATTTTAATAGCGGGTCATTATCCAAACCGGTTCGTGCTTACCTTAAAGAAAGTGACATAAATGTCTGGCGACTTGAGTTGCTCCAACCGGCTGGTTACATAAAGCCAGTCGCACACAATTTAGAGCACATGTAAATCTCTCATATTAGGCATTAAGAGAAGTAAATACTTGGCTAAAACAAAAGCTGCAAATGTAAATTCCCATTATAAATCCAGCCGTCTGGAATGAAATTTCGACAAATATTAACACAAAAACCGGCTCCCCCGAGAGACATTCGAGTCACAGCATAAAATCCAAGCTTGGCTCTACGTCAAAGGAGAAACACTGGCACAAAGAAATCTTCAAGTTGAAAACATTTTTATAAAACAGAAATAGAAATGATAGCATGCCCCAACTCCCAATCTTATGCATATTCTAAGTCGCTTGGACAAATTATATTTTATGCTAATTTCGACCCAATCATTTCAGCAACGGGCGTCTCAGCGGAGGAGAAATCAATCATCTTACAGGAACACAATCGACTCAGGCAGCTTGTGGCCACCGGACGCTATCCAGGTCAGCCAGGAGCCGAGAATATGCGCGAAATAGTCTGGGATGACGAGCTGGCGGCACGTGCCCAGCAATGGGCCGATAATTGCCAGTTCCGACACGATCCACATCGCACAATAAGTAAGTTGTTGGGTTTTGAGTATAACAACTGAGGAGGAGGGAAAAAATATCCCACTGCCAGCTATCCCGCTTAAGAATCCCCTTCTACGAGATATCCGTGGCATGACACGCGGTCCTTTTTGGTTTGTGGTTTGCATGAATTTGAATTCGTATTGGGGTGAACATATTTATAAATGAGGTGAAAAGCTTAAAATAGAGAAGAGAGATTGATATAGAGGTCTGATTTAGAGGTTTTTGATGATTCTTTTAAAAAAAAACATAGCAGAAAATCAGCCAGAGTTTGTTACGTCTGAATTGACCATCAGAAGCAGAAATTGTCAAAATTGTGTTTAAGATCAAGGAGACTTGAAACACTGAAGCTCTATGAGACTGATTTCGTTAAGAGATGACGGACAAGCTTTCATATAGCTCAATATACAGAGCTCACAGAAAAAAGGACCCTTTTGATGAATTTCAGCTTCGTTGGATGAAAATCTAAGATCAAATTGTATTAAAAGGAAAAAAAAAAAAAAAATTTTTTTCCCCTGTACAAGGGCTGTTCAAAAAGAATGAGACTTCAAAGTTGGTGGTGAAAAGAAGGTGTCGTCCGGGCCCGTTCCGGTCCGGGCGTCCGAAATGAAAAAAACGGGGTTATAATCAGTTAGATGTAATCTCGGGTGAACCTCAAACTTAATTTTGTGATTTTTTTGACAAAATGGCGGCCATTCAAAAAAATTTCATTTCGGGCTTTTTTGTAGTTTAGTGTAAAAAAAAATAGTAAAAAATTTTTAAAATTAGGTCGGGTTCACCCAGAATGGTGACAATCTCGTCGATTCCACTTTGTTTCATGAAAATCGGTTCAGTTGAACTGGAGATTCATGGCCGCCAGTTCGAGAAACGTGGTTTCGAGATAAACGCGCTTTAAGTTTGCGTTGCTTGGGAATTTAGGGTCACATTGGGTCCTAAAAGGACTATATCTCCTAAACTAATTCGAGTTTTCGAAAATCCTTTTGGGGGATATTTTGAATATCCAAGCTTAAATAAATGCAAAAAAAAGTCGAAAAAAGTTGCTCAATGAGGCCCCAAATGGATATTTTAACATCCATGAAAGCAGGTTAATGAATATCCATTCCCAATGGATACCAAAATCATCCAATGGATCATCAACAACTATCCTTTTTTTCTCTGTGTACCTGTGATACTCTCTGTGAATCAACTGTTCACCCTTTTGCGATTAGTTTTTAAGCTTTTATTATCCTGCATCATTTTCTGCCCGCACGCTTTGCTTATAAAACACTAAAACTAACCCAGCATGCCACCTCACTTGCCCCATTTGCTAGATCTGGAGTACCCTGACAAGTGAAGCGAACGCATTCTTAACCACGTTCTCGTTTTCCCACCAGATCGCTTTACCATGGGTCAAAATCTGGCCATCATTTGGAGCACTGTCCCACTGGATGCCGATGATGGCGATTTTCCCTCACGCATCCAGAGCTGGTTCAATGAAGTGCAAAAGTATTCATTCGGCGATGCCTGGTCCCCCAAGACGGGTCACTATTCACAGCTGGTCTGGGGCGAGACGAGCTTGGTGGGCTGCGGCTTTGCCGAGTACAAGGATGCCAGCAAATACAACAAGCTCTACGTGTGCAATTATGGACCAGGGTAAGCCGCACTGTGAATCTCGGTGCAAACCGTGTACTAAGCAATGCATATTTCCCTTGTATTTACAGTGGCAACGTCGTCGGCTACAATCCTTATGAGGCGGGCAAGCCTTCCTGTTCTACCTATGGCATGTCGCCGTCATCGCGGTATCAGGGACTTTGTGCGGCACCAGGCGCCTCGCCACCCATCAGCAATAGCGTCTATGGCAGCAATACCATTGAAACGTATGAGTACAGCTACAACTCAGCTCTAAACAGCAACAGCAGGCAGAACAATAATAACAACAAGCCGACTAACAACATTAACAAGAGCCCGCCAAACAACAACATTAACTACAACAGAAACTACAATAATCCCACCCACCCATCTGCCCACTCCTCCCCCCATTACACCCCACAGGCAGCAGCGTCCGCGTCGTCGACGACCGGCGGTAGCTCGTTTGGCACCGCCTCGCGCGGCGGCAGCCACGCCTACACAACGGAGAGGAACCAACCGTCGCAGTCCGGCAAGTACAAGCACAAACTTGAGGCATATCGCCCCAGTGCAGCGGAGTTCGAGAAATCCGTACGCAAGCATACAGTTCTACGCACCTTCATAGAGCAGAGTCAGGCTCAAAATCTGCAGCAGCAACCCGAGGCGGCGTTAGAGCAGCAGCCAGCGGAAGATCCTCAAGCGACCAGCACCCGCAAACCAAGTCGTGGCTGGAGCCTGCTGACGTGGCGCGGCTAGAGAGCTCCAATAACCCGTGATTAAAAGCCCACCACAAATGCCGCTCAATGTATTAGGCCAGCGCCCGCAGTAATAGCTACTATGTAGTGCCATCAAAATCCAAGCATCATCGATTCTGACTCTAACAACACCCAACACCAACCTCACCCTAGCTCTTAGCAAATTGTAGGCTCATACTCCAACAATCCAACTGCCATATGACTTAACATAGTGTTTAGTGTTGTAATAATGAGTAAATTATTTATATTGAAGTCAACCACTACGAATTTCTTCCAGTTTCAACTCTTTTTAAGCTCATTAAGGAACACCCATTATCGTTATGCCACCATCGAATATTTGTATCAAATGTTTGGCATTCAGTCAATCAATAAGTCGGCATTTCAACATCAACCAGCTAGTTGTAGTGCTCATGTGAATAAACCAGTAAGATGAATAATTTGTACATTTAATGGCTTTTCTTTGGATTACAGATTATCGAGATTAAACTCGATACTAAAGTACTGAATAGGCGTTATACAAGTCAATTAACAGATAATTAACTGTTTGATAAGTGAACAGAGAACAAACTGCAACATACTCAATGACAGCGTCAACAGCAAAATTTTGTAAGTATGCTTCTCTAGTCTGCAAGAAGACAAATGTAGCATTTGTAACATACAACGATATATTTGTGCCTCACTAGACAGATGTAGAATACAAGTGAACAAGCCATGGATCGAAATACTCCCCAAGAACGCGGAATAATCGTGAATAATCGACGTAAACCAAAATCATAATGAGCTCATTTCCACCTCAGCGGGTACGTGAACAAGCAATACTATCACTTTTGGGGCCTCGAAAATCCACGAGTGATACATGGTGCGCTGTTCACGCTGGAGGAGTCATCGGGCCATTTTTTTCGAGAACGCCGCTGGTCAAACGACAACAGTGGACGGTGCGCGTTAAAGGGTCATGTTAACCGGGTTTTTTCTGCAGCAATTGGACGAACTAGGACTGGAGGACATGTGGTTCCAACAGGACGGAACAACGGCACAAACTGCGCTAGCCACCACCGACATTCAACACCGACAAACAATATCGGATGACTTCTTTTGGCCCACCTTGTAGTTATGTTGTCAGGGAGCACTTGCTTGATCCGGCTATCTTTGTCGGCAATTGAGGGGGGGGGTCAAGGAAATAACACATACTACTTGATCTTTGTTTTAAGTATTTAATTTCATTAAATCACGTGCTAAAAAGGGAAGCCCACCAATTAGTCTCGAAAAGAGAAGAGAGAGAAAAGAAAAAGTGCTAGGAGAGAAGGGTACATTTAAAAGTTAATAGCAGAGCTATAGGCACACTGTGGTGTTGTTCAGTGGCCAGTTTCCCCACCCTACCATTGTTCATACGGACTTATCCGTCAGTCAGACGGACATCCAGACAGACAGACAGACGGACGTGGCTAGATCGACTCGGCTGTAGATGCTGATCAAGAATATATATACTTTATAGGGTTGAAGATTTTTCCTTCTGCCTGCTACATACTTTTGCACAAACTTATTCTACTCTACATGTTGACCCGGCAAACATTGTTCTGCCATATAAATTGTTTCTAATTCATATTTTCGTGAATATTTCGGTTGATAAATAAAATACCTATAACGAATCTATTGTAAGTGAGTGGGGATGGGATCTATGACAGAAGCAGACGATGACAGCCGAAAAAATAAAAAAAAAACTCCAACCATTTATTTTCTTAATTCAATGTACATTATTCATTAACTAAACGGACATCATTGTTTGAAAAAAGTAGTTTATTTTCATATCCGTTACTCGTAGAGTGAAGAGGGTATACTAAAGTAGTGCAAATGTATGTAACAGGCAGAAGGAAGCATCTCCGATCCCATCTCCGACCCCATAATTTATATATATTCCTGATCAGCATCAGCATCAACGCCGAGTCGATATAGCCATGTCCGTCTGTCCGTATGAACACCTAGATCTCGGAGACTAGAAGAGCTAGAGCCAACAAATTTTGTATGTAGATTCCTCGTGTCCCTACGCAGTTCAAGTTAATTTCAAGTTTTTGCCACGCCCCCTCCTGCCACCACAATAAAAAGTGTTGAATAACTCCTACAATTTTAAAGATATCAAGCTCATATTTAGTGTATGTGCCAATATCAACAATCTCTGAAAGTTTCGTATGAATCGGATAATAAATGGCTGAGTTTAAAGGTTATAAAAAAGTTACATACTTTTTGGCGCTACATGCACTTTTTGCTCACATAATGTTGAAATGGTTACATTAATGTTAATGCTCTGTTAATTAACATAGGGAAAGGCTATTAAACACTAATTGCACTGAGTAACGGGTATATCGAGGTCGGGCAAGATGTTTTTTTAAGTTATATCAACTTATTTGATTGCGACTTCCAATCTTAATTGCTCCTTATGAAATATTTATATTCAGAACGTCGGCGCTGACCTTAATGTCTCGATTTTTCTTCAAAGAAGAAAAATACCTTTCGGCAGTCGATGTTGTAATTGGCAATGCCATGAATATGTGCAGCAGAAAACAAACATTTACAAACAATACGGAATCTGTTTTCTGGATTGTATGGCTTCTTGCAGGGACGTTAAATGCACGGCGGTGGTCATGTGTCGTTTCCAAAGTTTTATTTCGAAAAGTCTCTCAGAATTTGAGCAGCTAACAAATGTAGCGTTGCGTACCAAAATTTTTTTGCATTGTTGTCATCCTTGGAGCTGCAATATTGACTATATTTTAGAATGCAGCTAAAGCCAATGATGGGTTTAACAACCAAACCCCCCTGCGGACGCCACTGGTACTAAAGGTACAAAGAGTATATTAAGTTTGTGCAAAAGTATGCAACAGGCAGAAAAAAAAAACTCCGACCCTATGAAGTATACATATTCTTGATCAGCATCAACAGCCGAGTCGATTAAGCCTTGTCCGTCTGACTGTATGAACGAACAGAACTCAGAGATGGTAAGAGATATAGATTTGACATGTATGGGGCAAAAACTGGCAGATCAATTTTATTTTAAATTTTGCCACGCTCGTACCTTCTGGACATATTTAGTTATCGGGATTCTTTATCGATCCGCCAAAGGAATGGTAAAGATTGGATGAACGATAGTCGCGTAATAAGGAAAGCTACCAATTATGGGCAGCACCGGACGCAACGGTGATGGGCAGTACTTTACAGGTACAGAGTATATTATAGTCGGGCTTGACCGAATTTCTTACTTGATTAAATACTAAGTTTATGCTACGATCATTTTGCAAAATCATTTCCTGAAATGAACACAATTTCTCGAATTCCACTACTTACAAAAGTTGACAAGGAATTTGTCGCCAATTCATGAAATCAGCACGCCACACAGCACGCAAAACAATGAGAGGCGAGTTCGGTGAACAGTTTATTTACGGTTGGGGCCCGTCAATTGGCCGCCTAGGTCGTCCTTTAGACTATTTTTTGTGTGGCTATTCGACAAGCCCGCAACAGTTTCCGCACTGGAAGACAATATTGAAGAAATTATTCGTAGCATACCGACAGATATGTTGGGAAGAGTGTGCCAAAATTGCACCCAACGTATGAATCATTTGAGGCGCAGCCGCGGTCAACATTTACATGAAATCATCTTTAAACATTAAATTATATACATCGTTCTATCGAATCCAATAAACATATCCAACAATTTTCTGAATTTTATGCGATTTTTTTTTCAAATCCAAAAGTTGCTAAAAAGTCACCATTTATTACAAAGGAATAAATTAATTCGGACTTATCTCAGAACTTATTTTTTATAATATTTTAAAAAATTTTACTTATACCGGTACGTACCGGTTTACTGAAATAAGAAACTGGGTACCGTATTAGGGTGACCAAGAAAAACTGGTTATGAGGTGTAGCTACCTGATGCCCCCTACACTCAGGGGAAAAACCCATAGTACAATCTATAACAATCCATATTTGATTTAACTATGCCTAGTTCGTATTAAAATTAATTAAAAAGCATGTTGAATTGACTAAAAACATATTTGAAAGGCGAAATTCAGTTACCCCTTTTATATTCCCAAGTCATGGAATTCCAACTTGAGAATTACATACGGCCGTACAAGCAACAACATGCCCGAAATATATTGTAGTATACTTTATGGCAGTTCAATAAAAGTAGAATTTTAGCCGTGTGACAACCATCATAGTGCAACTGGCTAAGTCGGCAAGCCAATCGTGTTCAAGTGCAAAGGTCCCGAGATCGAGTCCCCCACAGAGTAAGTAAACATTTTATGAACATTCATTTAAATTTATTTCCAATATTAAATTTAACTACTTTCAATATTAAATATAACTATTTCCAATATTAAATTTGAAGTGTTCACTCTTTAGATATACGAATTCCATATTAAACACTAAATCAATCGTGAAAATAGGAAAATCAAAGTGTAAATATTAAAATATCAGTGTTTTTTCCCTGAGTTTAGTTTCACAATTTAATGGTTCCGTTCATAGGCCTTTTTGTATTATAGCATATGTAACAACCCGTGCACGCACAATTATAACACACAAATAATTTCATATTATATTTAGCTTGCCGGAATATATTTAGTTTGCTCCGCTCGAAGTCTACGAATGAACTGGCTCAGGCTCCTACAGCATACATTTTTTGAGGTTGAGTTTTCGAAAACCCCGCATTAGTGCCCACACATTTAACTGACTGTCCAAGTTGCAGCCTTATGCCACTTATCATAAATTGCAGTACCCAGCAGATTTTCTGGTACGGTTTTCTGCTCTGATTCGAAAACTGGTATGGCTCTATCAGCTCTTGCTTTTAAAATAAGGCGAAGCAAAAAATTCTTTATTTATTTTTCCCTTGATTCTTTATTTTTTCCTTGATTTCGTGTCTTTTCATTATTTTCTACGAACGTGTACACTCACACTCACACATACACACACATTTGTGGCTCTACCCAGCAAACCAGCATGCGAGCATTTTGAGAGACTATCGCAGAATGCTCACAAACGAGCTCGCATGTAAGCAAGGAATGAGAGTTCATTTTTATTATCGCAGAGCACTCGCAAGCGAGCTCACAAGCGAGCCAGCATGTGAGCATTTTGCGTAATTACGAAAAAATATCGAGTTTGGGACCAAAGCGCATTGTAAAAATATTGAAAAAATATAGACAATGTTAAAAAACTCAAAAATAAAAAAACAAAATAAAAAAGAAAACAAGAAAAAAAGGTTTTAATTGAATGCCTTGAGTGGGATTCGAACCCATGACCTCGCCGTTGCAAGGCAAATGTCTTGCCGTTCGACCACCCGGGCGTGTTGATTTCATTGTTCACTGTCATTTCGCCGATATTACTCGCGACCCGATTGTATTGGTGAGCGTTAAGATGTCAATCATTCGTGTAGAGTGCCGCCGCGGTCCTGAGTTCGAGTCCCAGTCAAGGTGAGTCGGCGGGCCGGGTGGCGACTTTTCTACGGGGCTCCACAAGCATATAATTTGTTTTTCATTTTAAATAAAAAACGTATCACAGCAAATATTTTAAATGATTCGCAAGTAATATCAAAAAAGTCTCGCAAAAGATACCGCTTGCGACTATCGTAAATGATACTTTCAATGCCACAAACTGAACGACACATGAATCATTTTACTATCATTTCCCGACCCGTATGTGAGAGTTTTGCCGGGTTAACTCACGCAATTCACTCGCTTGCGATATCGTTTGCGAGCGTTTGGTTTGCTGGGTATCTCTTATACGGGTGTGTCCCAGAAATCGCTAGAAATTTTCGTATAAACGGTTTCATTTCGAAACAAAAGTGCTTCCCTTTATATGTCAAGTGTCTTCAAAATGCTAAGCTACTAGATTGGATGAAAAAAGTTGAGAGATTTGTAACCGAATGATCAAGGCGAGGAAGATTTGATGCGTGCGGTTTCCTTCCCTAATATCTAATAGCTGACATTATTCTTGTCACTTTACATATAAAGTCCTTCTAGTTAAACTACAAATCTCTTCGGTAATACTAAAGTCTCTAGAGATTTCTGGGACACCCCCGATAGTCTCTGAGATCGACGCGTTCACACGGACTGAAAGACATGGCTAAATCGACTCAGCTGTTGATGCTGATCAAGAATATATATACAAAGTGAAAACAAAATTAGCTACATACACGCCGCGTGAGAAACGACAATCCTAAATGAGACGTAAGCTAACTAACGAAAATGTAGAAATCATAAAGTTACACCTGGCATTTAGAAAAACTACACGAGCATGTAGAAATAAGAAAAGTAAACGAGGCATGCATAAAAGTTAAATGTTGCGTGGACAACTGCAAATGGTACATGACAAGAGGAAATCAACGATTTCCAAAACATTTTCTACATTAACGTTAGATATTAAAAGCCTACTTGCGTAAGTGGACATTCTTAACGAAAATGTATCTCAAAATCAGCACAGAAAAGTTATATTTTTCATTTAGAAAACTGTTCTCCACACGTGACGTAGTTTTTCTAAATAAAAGTTAAGGACTTCAAATGCTGAATGCTACATTTAAAATATCTACACGAAACGTGTATCTCATCGTCGCTTCCCTTTATAAATGTGATTTGCAACATTGCCGCGCGAGTGGTTAATAGTCGGCTGGGCTAAGCTGCCGGCAATTGTGTCTAAATACCCGAGACAATGTACAAGGACAAGGTGTGAGCTCAAGTCCCAGACAAGGTATCACAGACTAAAACAAACACAAACAAACACACAGAACACTGAGTATCTAAAATTTATCATCAAGTAAGTACCGAATACCTAGAATCGAGTACGGAGTATCGAGTACTTTGAATCGAATTACAAGTATTGAGCACTTATTATCGAGCACTTAATATCGATAACTTAGTATCGAGTGATAGGTATCGAATACTTAGAGTCGGATACTTGGTATTGAGTTATAAGTATCGAGTACTTAGAATCGAGTACTGAGTATCAATTACTGAGTATCGAGTACTTAATATCGAATACTTAGTATCGCATACTTAGAATAGAGTACTGAGTGTCGAGAACTTAGTATCGAGTACTTAATAGTGAGTATCGAGTACTTAATATAGAGAACTTAGTATCAAATACTAAGAATCGAATACAATTATAGATTACTGAGTATCGAGTTTTGAATATGGAGAAAAAAGTAAAGCACAACCGCAAGAATGTGAAAGGCGGATCATATCGTATACAACATGTTTCACATCACGGCTCCGTGAGTGTTGGAAACACTCACACCTTTTTTTATACCCTTGCAGAGGGTATTATAAAATTGTGCGGTTGTTTGTAACGCATTGAAGGAAGCATCTCCGACCACATAAAGTATATATATTCTTGATCAGCATGACGAGCTGAGTTTATTTAGTCTTGTCCGTCTGTCCTTCCGTCCGCTTTCTGTTTCTATGCTATCTCCTCCGTCAGTTTTAAAGCTATCCTCACCAAACTTTGCACGAAGTCTTTTGGTATAAATACGCTGCACATTTGTCGGAACCGGCCGGATCGGATGACTATAGCATATAGCTGCCATAGGAACGATCGGTCAAAAAAATAGTTCTAGTGAGAAAAACTATTTTGTTTTTAATGAAAACGTCCTTTTTATTGGCATATTCTTATTTTTTATACTTTAACACATTTCTACAAAGTTTTATCAAAATCGGATGACTATAGCATATAGCTGCATTATAAATGATCGGTCGAAAAAGAAGTTCTAGTGAGAAAAAACTTTTTTGTTTTAAATGTGATCGCCTCCAAATTTCCTAATTAACAGTGTATTATGCTTTTCCATGATTTCACCAAGTTTGGTCGAAATCAGACATTTATATAGTATAGATCCCATAGAAAAGTAAGGTCCAAAAAGTAGTCTTAGTTAGAAAAACTTTTTTGTTTTTAATGGAAGCTGCAAGGGTATACTAAGCTTCGGCCGAGCCGAAGTTAACTTTCCCCTATATTTTTATAAAGATATGCTAGTCGCGACATGTAGAAAAGCTTCATATAGAGATGAGAAAGCATAACGTGACATGTAGAAAAGCTACAGAAACTTAGTGAGTGGAAAATCCCTGTAAAACGTGTACGAAAATTACATTTTGATTTAGATATTACTCATTTTTTTTCTCTGTGACCTTTTTATACTCTGTACCAAAGGTACATAGAGTATAATAAGTTTGTGCAAAAGCCATGTCAGTCTGTTTGTCTGTCTGCCTGTCCGTTTGAACGCACAGATCTCAGAGAAGGTAAGAGATAGAGGTTTGACATGTATGGGACTTATGCTTCTTATACTTGCAGGCAGATCAAGTTTATTTTTAATTTTTGCCACGCCCCCTCCCGCCCCCGCAAATTGGAAAAAGGTCATATCTCCCACAGTTTTATAGATAGAATTTTCGTTCCTTCTGGACACATTTAGTAATTAGGATTGATAATCGATTCCGCCAAAGGAATGGTAGAGATCGGATGATCGGTTGTCGAGTTATAATGAAAACAAACAATTATGGGTAGCACCGGTCGCAACGGTGATGGGCTGCACTTCACAGGTACAGAGTATGTTATAGTCGGGCTTGACCGACTTTCTTTCTTGTTATGGTCGGAAATGTTTCCTTTTCCCGTTTACTTACTTTTACACAACTACATGATCCCCTTTTCCCGTTTTGACTGGGAACAGGCTATACAAATCAAACGAGCAGCATCAGCAAAGCCGAAAGTGTCTAAATTGGTCTTTGATGAGAACTTTTCAAGTTTAATAGTGGTGTACAAGATTTCAAATTTTGTTGCATTTACTTAGCTGGACCTCGCAAAATGGTCTTTCTTTGCCTGTGTTATTAAATATGTATTTTGTATGTGCTTTATAAAACCATTCACGTATTAATTATATATTTTTATTAACATAATGAAATAAACTGTGTTAAAAAGGTTTTTAAGGTATGCAAGACATCTTCATTTTGGACTGACTAAAAACTAAGGTGACGAAGACATAAACTGCCTGAAAGTATGCTCCCTTTATTTTGAATTTGATTCAGTTTGACAGCAACTGAACCATTCATGTTCATTTGGTGACGCTGATTTTTTATTTATTTATTTGGTGGCATTAATCAAATCAGAAATCTTATCTTGAACATTCTTTCTCAAATTTCTTGTAGAACATTCTTCTGAAAGTATTCTGGTATGCTACGCCCATTTGGTGTATTGAACTGTAGACATTTACACTGAGTGTTACTTAAGGTTATTGGTTTATTAAGACCGGCTTTGAATGGGCGCTGTATTATTCCCGTCACACTTACTTTAATGCTGCTGCCTGGGGTCAGCGTTCCTGCTCGTACGCAACACGTGCTTTGGAGAATGTATAAAAAGCAAGTTAAAGGCAAAAGTCTTACCCATTTGTAATCGTTCACAAGTGAACAATGCTGCTACACATACTCCTCTTAATTGCATTAGTGAGTCCTTGGCTGGGCCAAAGTCAGGTACTCGTGCCAGGTCTTCGATGGCGGCAGGTGCCTGTACTCAACAACGGCCAGATAAAGGTAGTGCAACATCTGGAGTCAACCACTGTCACACCAGAGTCGGTGCGACAGCTGTGGAGCATGAGAGATCTGACATTGGTTCCACCTTTGCGAGGAAGTTCAGGTCAGAAACCGAGAAGAGAACCCTTAAATGAGAGCCTTTAGAAATTTTGTACAACCCCATCATCATTTCAACTAAAAAACCATTTATTTGTAATCACATTAGAGTCAAAGATGTACTAAAACTATTAAAACAACCGTGTATTTTCTTTAATACATTCATTAATTGTTTTTGATGTAGGTATATAATACTTATCTACACATTTCGCTCAGTTACTTCAACACTGTCATAGCTCAAAAAACGCGATTTTTGAGTTTATGATGCAGAAATATTCCCTAAATCATGTTTTATATCACAGTGCGACACTCAAAACGGCCTTGGAATGGGACTAACAAATTGTGAAACAACTCATAATGGTCACTAGGGTGACCGAAAAAAAAAATTATTTATTTTCATTGGCATTTTCTGAAAGCTTATGGAGTAAATTAGTCTTAAATTTTTTTTCAGATTTTTCGGAAGACGTTTAGAGGTCGCGAAATTCGTATTTTCCCCTAAAATCGAGTATTCCGTACTGTTTTTGAATTTTACCATAACTTGGTCAATAACTAAGATTTTCTTAGTTTTCAAATTAACATCTTTAAAGAAAAATGTACAAATTTTACTTTTATGAGCATAAACCATAAGTTTTGGCTATGCGTTTGCTCATTTAGTTACCTTACGAGATGTGTTCAATGGAAAAGGCGAATTTTGAAGTTTCGCGGGCTGTGTACATTTCCTTATCGATATTTTGTTTTTGTTATATGCGGACACATATGCTTATTATATGTTTGCATTAGCAGCTAATTTCGATTATTTGTTTATGGAAACGAAAAAATGTAATATACAAGGATTGTTCAAAGGAAAAGGTGAATTTTGAATTTTTTTGAAAAGTACTTATTTATTCATCAATATCCATTTTGTCCCCTTCAAAGTAATCGCCCTTGGATATATGTAATAAACTTGTGCCAACGCTTTTTCCAATCCTCGAAGCACTTCTGAAATGCGCTTTTCGGTATGGCCATCAGCTCGTTCTTCGATTCTGACTTGACTTCATCAATTGTTACAGAGCGCATTGCTTTCAAAAAAAAGTAGCAGGGAGCCAAATCTGGGGAATATGGTGGTTGAGGCATAATTACGGTGTTGTTTTTAGCCAAAAAATCACGAACAAGCATTGATGTGTGAGCTGGTGCTTTATCGTGATGCAGAATCCACGATTTTATTTTCCAAAATTACGATCGTTTGAGCCGTATTGCTTTACGTAAACGATGCATAACTTCCTTGTATATTCCTTATTAACTGAACGACCTCTTGGCAGGAACTCATGATGCACCACACCATTGTAATCAAAGAAACCAGTGAAGAAAAACTTTACATTTGATCTAACTTGGCGTGCTTTTTTCGGTCTTGGCTCATCTGGGCGCTTCCATTGGGATGATTGGGCCTTGATTTCGAAGTCAAAACCATATACCCACGTTTCGTCACCAGTTATGACCCGTTTGCACACAAAAACGTGACTAACCTTTTCAGTTGCCAAAAAAAAACCCCTAATCGAAATTGGCTGCTAATGCAAACATATGATAAACATTCTTCTTCTTCTTCTTTGGCCATTTGATGGTAATAAAATCATCACAACCGTTTTACGGTCTCGGCCGCTGCCACTAATGCCCGCCACTCGCCTCTGACCCGAGCGACATCCCACCAGGAGGACACACCCAGCTACGTAATATCTCCCTGCACCTGGTTGCGCCATCTCCGCTTTGGTCGACCCGGCCCGGGCTTGCCTCCTAACTCGTTTGCATGCCGACTGTATGCTGGAGCGTTATCATCCATACGGATAACATGTCCTATTCAGCGCAGCCGCTGCTGTTTTATGCGCTGGACAAGCTTAGTGTCCCCATAGAGCTCGTACAGTTCGTGATTCATTCGGATGCGAAATTCGCCGCCAACGTTTAGAGGTCCATAAATCCTCCGAAGGACTTTTCTCTCGAACACGCCAATTGCCGCCTCATCCGTTGATGACATTTGCCATGCTTCTGCGCCGTATAGCAGGACTGGGATGATAAGCGACTTGTATAGCGCAATTTTCGATTTCCGAAAGAGGGCTCTGCTCTTGAACTCCTTATTGAGCCCGTAGTAACATCGGTTTGCAAGAGTAATTCTTCTTCGGTTTTCCAGACTGGTGTTGTTGTCGCTGGTTATCGTCGTTCCGAGGTAGACAAATTCATTAACAACCTTGAAGTTGTATTCTCCCATTGCAACAGATTGTCCAAGAGTAGACTCACTGCGCGTCGATAGTAGGTAATTCGTCTTATCCTCATTTACCGCTAAGCCCATAAGTTTTGACTGCTTCTCTATCTCTGAGAACGCCTTTTTTACCACAGATTCGCTTTTGCCGATGATATCAATATCATCGGCATATGCAAGTATCATGTTATCTCTGGTAAAGATGGTGCCCGTTCTGTTAGCATTTGGGCACTGGCGCAGTATGTACTCCATCAGCAGATTAAAGAAGTCGCACGATAAGGTATCACCCTGCCTAAAACCTCTTTTGGTATCGAAAGGCTCGGAGCGGTCTTTTCCTATTTTGACGGAGCTTTGTGAGCTTCTCATCGCCATCATGCAATGTCGAACGTACTTTGCTGGAATACCAAAGGAAGACAGGGCTTCAAAGAACTTTGACCTTATCGGCGTGTCATACAGGATGCATGATGGAACCTTATATGAAATGAGAAGGAGACTGATCCCGCGGTAATTGGCTCAAGCCGCAGGGTCTCCTTTTTTTAAATATTGGACAGAGTACGCTTAGATTTCAAACTTCGGGCATGCTTTCTTCGAACCATATTCTGCATAGGAGTTGGTGCATGCACCTTACCAGCTCCTTACCGCCAATTCAGCGGGCAGCTCATCAGCGCCAGGCGATTTGTTTTTTTTTAGCCTTTTTATGGCTAACAAGACTTCATTATGGTCCGGCGGGTCTAAATCTATGTTATCGATTGGTGGTGTCGCTACTTCCCCAGAGGCGGCATTGTTGTCGTCATCACCTCCCAGCAGGTTAGAGAAATAGTTTCTCCATTTGTCTAGTGCCACTTGCGGATTTCTGTCCAGATTTCCGTGCTCGTCCTTAAATAGTGTGACTCTGGGCTTAAACCTTCGGATAGTTGCCTACTCTTTTGGTAGAATTTTTGAGTCTCACTCCTTCCGAACAGCACTTCGACTTCCTCCCTCATGCGCCTTTCCTGCTCATTTTTCTTCCTTCTGAAAAGGCGCTTCTTCTCTTTCCTTTTCTCCGGGTATCGCTCATTAACAGCCCGCGTTGCTCCAGACTGCAGAGTTCTCCTGTAGGCAACGTCTTTCTCTGCAGTAGCGTGGCGGCACTCATAATCGTACCTTGACTGTTTTCGGGAGTTTTCGGCAAATCCGAGAATCTCCTTGGCAGCCGTACTCATGGAGTGTGCAATATGCTTCCACTGTTCGCCTACACCAGAAGGGTCAGGTGGGGTTTCCCTGAGCAGTTGGGTGAGTTTTGCTGAGTAAGCTTCGGATGTCCGTTGTGATTGCTCCTCGGAGCGCACGAACGTCTAGAACACTCGATGAGTGCCGTCCGTCTATCACAACGTGAACAATCTGGTTTCGTGTTGATTGACGATCAGGGGACTTCCAGGTCGCCTTGTGGTCGTCGCGGTGTTCAAATGTTCCGGCCTGAAGCGAAGCCTATTAGCCTCTCTCCATTTTTTTTGGAGGTTTTTCGTGCAGGCTAAATCGACCGATAGTCGGGAAAAAACTTCTCTCCCGATTTTTGCGTTAAAGTCGCCTAGCACGATCTTGATGTCGTGATCGGGGCAGCGCTCATATAGGTCTTCTAGGCGCTCATAAAAATCGTCTTTTTCCGATTCGTTCTTGTCTTCTGTCGGGGCATGCCCACAGATTAGACTAATATTAAAATATTTTGCCTTAAGATAATAATACCAATGGCTTCCTCGGGTTCAATTATATATTGTGTCACACTTGTGCTGTTTTGCCTTATTGCCAGAGATATGTGTCCGAATATAACAAAATCAAAATATCGATAATCGAATGTACACAGCCCGCGAAAATTCGAAATTCACCATTTCCTTTGAACACACCTCGTATGGTACCTAATTTAGCGAAAGCATAGCCAAAACTTATGGTTTATGATCATATAAGTCAAATTTGGACATTTTTCTTTAAAGATGTTAATTTGAAAATTTTGAAAATCTTGGTAATGGACCAAGTCATTGGTACAACTTAGAAAGTTGATTCTATGGAAAACCACTCGGGAAGAATTTTCTAAGATTTTAAATTTATTGAGATACTGACTCAAAAAGAGTGTCCTTAACTACAAGATGGTAACATGGATCGAAAAACAGCGATATCGATAATCATATTTGACCACACACATTAACGAGTCCATAAAGACCATAAACTGTAGATAAAAATAGACTGAATTGCGTTTTTAGATTCACCGTCGAAGCCTTATGTCCGGTTCTCACTACAGCACATTCTTGCATTCCTGCATTCTTGTGTCGGATGCAACTTTCACGCCATACAAAAATCATAGGGGCTAGTGGTGGCAAACAAGTTGCATCCAAATTGAATGCTTTTGCATCCGTGACTTTTCGAGTAGTGACTAGACAGGGTATCGATAATTTTGCCTATCGTAAGGGAATCGTAACAAGTGCTACCACTAACTAAAACAAAAAATAGCTTTAAAAATTTTAGCGCAAAAAAAAAATAACCAGGTAAGGTGAATTATTTATTCAGTTGTTGTGGCAACAGAAGACACTAGACTCCGTGGGACGAGGAAAAATTTGAAAATGTTCGGACCGACTCCTGTAGAGACCAAAATTCATTAAATGACCCGAAAATACAGGTATGACAACAAAAGAATCTAATAAATGTCTGAACTACAACCATGTCTCAAAGGTTGGTGCGGGGATAAGTTGGACCATTAGGCGGCAGCCCGTCCACCTGGGAGCACTTTGAAAAAGTGTCCTTCATTTGAAATGCGTCGAAATCCATAGTAATTGACCCAGCTGCCAGTACAGATGAGAATATTAGAAAGTTAAAAATGCTTTGTATATAACAAAAGAATTTTTTGCAGACTTCTCCCGATACACTGAAGAAGGGAATTTGGATTCGGAGAGCAACTTCAACAGCAGCAGCAATATGACTGATGCATCTGGTATTTGACGTCGAGAAGCGTAAGTTGGATGTCATGGAGCGTATGATGGAGGAGTCAGTGAAATACCACAGCCGTGTGATGGCTCACTTCGCGAAGAGGGAGGAAAGGGATAGAGAAAATGCCAAAAATATAGAAATTTAAGAATAATAATAATTATAAGATGAAAGAAAAAGATTAAGAGAAGCTCGGCTTTGGCCCTTTAAGAAAAAAACTGTGAAAATAAAATTCTAGAAAATTTGATTTCTTGCCTATTGACTTTTTATATAGTAAAAATTTTAATCATTATTTAATTGCTAAGAAGTGTACAAAATAATTAACTTCTTACAAATTGCTCAATTGTAAGCAAATTCAGTTGCTGATTGCCAGCTCGTGATAACCATCACTTACAATAACATTGCCTTATTACAATGTCAACAAATCCCAGTCAACTGTTCAATGGATGCAAGAATGCAATAATGGTGCCAATGCGAACACCTTATCGCATCTTTTCGATAAATCGTGATGTCGATGACAAAATCACCGCGGTGAGAACCTAGCATTAGTTCACGGACCATGGGCAGTTTTGTACAAGCAACTGCCTTAGAACATTGACCATTTAAGCCGTGCGCATACATGCAGCTGAAAGATAAGCTGACTGCTGAGCCAAAAGCTTTGCTGAGAATAGAGTTGCATTCAGCACACCGAAAATTTTGAAAGTGCGCTCACATGTTGCTGAGCTGACTTTTAAGCTGAAACATTTTCATTTCGTAAACATTGTGTCGACGCTGTGGCTCAACAGGTCTTGGTAAAACAAAGATTAACCACCAACTGCAAGAACATCCAATTAATCGGCGGTGTCAAACAAATCTCTTCCAACCAAATTCCAACCCAAAACCAATTCTTGGTGTCCTAGAAACCTCTTTCGGTTGGTTTCAAATCTCTAGTGATTTAGGTAGAGATTTTGCTAAATTCACCGCTAAAACTATTTTGATAAGTAAAATTAGTTGTGGAAATGTAAACTACATTATTTTACTGGATAGGCTGCATCAAATAAATAACATGTTTAATTTGATTTAATATTGAAATGAGCTTGTTAATAATTTTTCGCAAAACCAACCGAAGGCTGCCATATCAATCAAAACCGTCGTGCCACTAGATGGCGCCAACCGGCCTCACTAGCGCCGCATGGGAAATTCAACAACAACAAACGTGCCAAGGGCTGGCCAATTCTGCTCAATGATTGGCGCGCAAATATTTTTAAAATTTTCATGTTAATTTTGGGTAACGCGACTTTAATTTAAATTATAGTATTAGCATGAATCATTAAACTTATGCCACAACTAACAGATTTCCCTTTAACATCATTTTAATTCAAAACTAATATAAGGGTAATTTTTTTGCGCGTGATACAGCCCTGTTTTGTGAGATGGACAATTATTTTGAACCCAATTGGACTAATTCACTTTCCCACTAAGAAAATGAAATCTCTTGAAGTTCTGGGACACCGACGGATTTTTCGAGCGATTTGCAAACCAAAAAATCTCTAGAGATTTGCAGGACACCCCCGAGTAAAGGAAAATACAGATCGATACCTTTGACTTGGAATCGTATTTTTTGGAAAATTGCCCTCAAACAATTAATCGAAACTATTTAGTATTCCATTTTCTTATCAAAAAATTTCAGGATACATGGAAAAATTTGAAATAAATAATATTGGGTCGTTCACTAAGTATTTTCGTTTGATGGCAACAGCTGATTTTTTTTAAATTTTTTCGCAGCCAACTTTACACTTAACCGCTTTACCGTTATATACTCCCGGAAAGGTGTAAACCATCAATTCACCTTTTTTAAAAGACCCTTCTTTGGGGGGCGATAACTTTATGAACAGTCCTCGCACTCGCATTTTGAATTTTGTATCTTTTTAGTCCTCTTCTGGTCTAGGCGAATGAATTTTACCTGTGTTTTAAAAACTTGTGGAAAAAAGTCGGGAAAAGATTTTTTAATTTGGTTTTTTTTTTGTATTTGGTTGCACGATTCATTAAAAATAATACAAAATTAAAAATTTTTGAATGCGAGGACTGCTCAAAAAGTTCTCGGCCCTCAAAGTAGTGTCTTCTTATAAAAGATGTGTGGACGTTTGCAGCTTTCCGGAAGTCACCATAATCTGAAAGCAAAACGGAAGATGGGAAATATCTTGGAATAACTGCCTTTATGGCCCGAAGCAGAATAAAATTGAATTTGTAAGAATGGTGGCGATAAGAAAATGAGAAATCCATTTTTGTCATTTTTTTTACAGTTCTAATGATCGAGGTTCCAGCCATAGCAACGTTAATTCTGCGTCAATTAAGCCCCACATCATCAAAATCGGTTCAGTAGAACTTGAGAAAAGCTGCGAACCAGTTAGAACAACGAGGTTTCCAGAAAATCGCGTTTAAAGTTTGCAGTTGCTAGGAAATTTGGGTCTCCTTGGGTTACTAAAATGGCTATATCTTTGAAAAATACTTTTAAGATATTATTTTTGGATATCTAATCTAAAAAAAATGTGAAAAGAAAAAATAAAAAAAATTTTTCTAGACCAGAAGAGGGCCTTATTGAATTGAGCAATCAAATACAAAAACAGAACTACAAAATCTTTACCGGATTTTTTTCCACAATTTAAAACGAGAAAGCAAAGCTAACTTCGTATGTGCCGAAGTTTAAATACACTTGAAACTCTGGTGTACAATGACATAATTTATAAGCTTTAAGTCCTGTGTCATTGGGATATTAAATAAAAAATTTAAAAAAAATTGTATGGCAGCTACAAGAAGTGACCATCCGATTTTCGCGGTTCCGACATATGTGCAGTGTGCGGCTAAAATCTGCATTCAAATCTGTTTTCGATAACGGCCATTGAACAGGTCGGACGTGTTTTTGTCGCGCAGCGGTGTAAATCGTCTTAAAAGTGCTTAATTCGGTTGTTTAAATAAACAATTTCGATCCGCGATAAAAGACGCTAATGGACATTTATAAGCACTCATGCTTATGTTGTCCAAAAATATCTAATAGTTAATATTAAACTAAATTAAATTTTGATAAATGTCAACGCGTAATAGTTCAACAAATGCTACTGGCAAAAATACCAACAACACCATGAGTCAGAGAAAACTCAATGCCCAAATGCTACAACAGCAAAACGATCGACGACTCTCCATAACACGCAACAACGCTTACTTTTCGATTGTGTCCCCCGACTCAACCACCACAAGCAATGCGACCGTAAGCTCTCATACCCCTACTCCGACTTGGAGCTCCCAATGCCCCACACCGCCCCCTAAGCCACCAATGACTAGCTTTTCGTCAAGTTCAACGACCAGTACGGTAACGCTTACCACCGCTCAATTGACAAGCTCAATAGCAACAGCAACAGCAAGTATCCAGAAATCAACGCTCCCCACTAACCTACTTTCAAAAATGTCAACTCAGCACGACCTCCCGCAAATACATACACAACGAAGTGCAACACCTACTACCCGTTCGTATGTGCAGACTGGCATCGATCGGTATGTACAAATAAATAAACGCAAATTAAGCCCGCAAAACAAAAAAAGCGGCAACACTCCAAAAATAAATAAAACAAGCGATATACCTGTGTACAAAGATCCCCTCACTGGGAATAGGTTCCGAATTCTAGGCCAACAGTCTGATGCTGAGTATAAAGAAAAGGCTCCAAATGCCCCTAAACCAAAGCCTCCACCCATTTATATAAGGGATAACAACTGTGCGGCCCTAGCCACAAAGCTTCTATCGCTAATAGGCAACAACAACTTTTATGTAACATCCGTTAACAAAGGCAATATACGCGAAACAAAGCTCCAAGTCAACACCGAAGAAAATTATCGAGCAGTCGAAAAATGCTTAAGAGCTGACAATAAAAGCTACTACACCTACCAACTAAAAAGTAGCAAGGGCCTACAGGTAGTAATCAAAGGCATTGAATCAAGTGTACCTGCAACCGAAGTCGCTTCTGCCTTGGAGGAAAAGGGATTCAAGGTCAAGTCCTTTATAAACTTAACACAGCTCCTAAAAATAATGTAGTGCACCCAATTTACAAACTACCTTTCTTATTGCACCGCAGAATAACTGTAGAGGAGCCGCACAAACGCACAAATCCAGTGCAATGTACCAATTGCCAAGAATTGGGGCACACAAAAGCCTACTGCACCCTGCGATCAGTTTGTGTAGCATGCGGAGAGCTGCACGACACCGTCTCATGCCCTGCTAAAAAGGAGGATCCATCTATCAAAAAATGTAGTAACTGTGGAGGTAACCACACTGCAAACTACAGAGGTTGCCCAGTCTACAAAGATCTGAAGAGCAGGATTAATACGCGCACAGAATTTGCCCGATCCAGTGGAAACCTTAATCAGTACACACCCTTGCAGTCGACCCCTGGAGTCTTCTTCACCAAAGCTACGAGATCGACATTTGCCCCAACGACTACAACCCAAGGTGTTTCTTTCGCAAGCGCCTTGAAACTAGGAAATGATAGACCCGCAGCCATATCTACCGTTTCGCATGAAATTCGAAGTGAGCCGACGCTGCCATCAAAACAAGCGGAACAACCATCAAACTTTAGTAGCTTAAAAAACTATGTTTCTATCGTTACAGCAGACGCTGAAGAATTTTATGGTATATATGCAAAACGCAATGCAAGAACAAATGAGAACACAAGGAATTCTTATTCAAATGCTCACTTCGCAACAATCCAAATAATGGCTCTCCTACGAGTTTCACTCTGGAATGCAAATGGCATTCCCCGCCACAAAGTGGAGTTATCAAAATTTCTCCAAGACAATGAAATCGACATAATGCTTCTTGCAGAAACTCACTTGACGGACCGATACAATTTTCAATTACCTGGGTATGCATTTTACGGCTCAAATCACCCAGATGGCAAAGCCCATGGTGGCACTGGCATCCTCGTCAGAAGCCGCATCAAGCATTACCCACTATCAGGATTTTCGGAAAACTACCTACAAGCCACATCGATATGTGTAGAGTCTAAACGAGGCAATATCACTCTGTCCGCGGTTTACTGTCCCCCACGTTTCGCAATATCAGAAAATCAATTCCTAGATTTCTTTAATACACTTGGTCAACGCTTCTTGGCTGCGGGTGACTATAATTCGAAACATCCCCACTGGGGCTCCAGACTGACCAACCCCAAAGGGAAGCAACTCTACAGCGTACCCACGCGCGCATCCAACAAACTCGACTATGTATCTCCGGGAAGGCCTACATACTGGCCCGCATATCCAAAGAAATTACCCGATCTTATAGACTTTGCTATAACAAGAAAAGTTCCACAAAACTTGGTAACTGCAGAAGCCCTTGCTGACTTGTCGTCAGACCATTCTCCAATAATATTCACCCTTCTGGAGTGCCCTCATGTTAGAGAATATCCTCGGAGACTGACATCACACAAGACAAACTGGCTCAAGTACAAAAAATATATCAGCAGTCACATCGAGCTGAGCCCAACCATAAACAGCGAAAAAGACATTGACAATTCAGTTCAAGCCCTCACCTCTATCATTACTGCCGCTGCTCATCACTCAAACCCCCAAACGACAACAACAGCACCTCAGCAAGATCGTAGATTGACAAACAGTTACATTGACCGGCTGGTCTCAGAAAAGCGGCGTGCAAGAAGAGAATGGCAAAGCTTTAGATCGCCTGCCGCAAAAATCGTCTGAGACTTGCAGAACGCATACTTCGCAAAGCACTCGAAGCCGAAGAGCAGCTAGCACATAGCCGTTATATCGAAAAATTATCGCCTACAAGCACCAAATTTCCCCTATGGAGGGCACGCGCCAGCATAAAGCCATCTGCAAAGGTAGACACGCCTCTAAGAGATCAGACAGGAAGATGGTCTTTGCACTTCACCTTAGAAATGTTTTCCAGCCAAATCCTCCAAACAACGCACAAACTGACCCAATCAAAGTTCATTCGCTGGAAATAAAAAATGCCATCGGAGAGCTAAATCCCAGAAAAGCTCCTGGACATGACCTTATTACACCTAAAATGATTATGGAACTTCCAAGTCCCGCCATTACATATGTCTTAAGACTTTTCAATGCTGTTCTGCGATGTGGATACTTTCCAACTCAATGGAGGAAGTCCACAATCATAATGATTCAGAAACCAGGAAAAGATAAAACACAAGCATTTGAGAAGATCTTACTCAGTAAAATTGATGCCCATGCACAAAATATCATTCCCTCACATCAATTTGGGTTCAGAGCAAAGCACGGGACTATGGAGCAAGTCAACCGTTTAACTTCAGACATTCGGACTGCGTTCGAGCACCACGAATACTGCTCTGCAATTTTCTTAGATGTTGCACAAGCATTTGACCGCGTTTGGTTGGACGGTCTTATATTCAAGATAAGGACAATGCTTCCCCAAATACTCACAAAGTCTTAGAAAGTTACGTCAGTAACAGAGTATTTACAGTTCGTCAAAACGAGTACACAAAGGAAGAGTTCACTATAGGAGCCGGAGTGCCGCAGGGTAGCGTACTCGGTCCTCTCCTATATGTAATGTACACTGCCGACATACCAACAGACCCTCGACTTACAATAAGTACTTTTGCGGATGATACGGCAATATTAAGCAGATCACGATGTCCAATTACCGCAACAAGTCTCCTGGCAAGCCACCTAGCTAATGTGGAAGAGTGGCTGGCCAACTGGAGCATAAAAATCAACGAGCAAAAGTGTAAACATGTGACGTTCACACTCAACAGAAGCACCTATCCCCAGCTATCCTTAAGTGCAACCCAGATCCCGCAATCAAACGATGTTGTATACCTATAGTAGGTGTGCACCTCGATAGAAGGATCGCATGGCGCAAACACATACGGTGGTGTCCTGCAAATCTCTAGAGATTTTGTCTTCGGTTGGTTTGCAAATCACTCGAAAAATCCGTCGGTGTCCCAGATCATCGAGAGATTTCATTTTCTTAGTGGGAAAGTGAATTGGTCCAATTGGGTTCAAAATAATTGTCCATCTCACAAAACAGGGCTGCATCGGGCGCAAAAAAATTTCCCTTATATTAGTTTTGAATTAAAATGATGTTAAACGGAAATCTGTTAGTTGTGGCATAAGTTTAATGATTCATGCTAATATTATAACTTGATTTAAAGTCACGTTATCCAAAATTAAAATGAAAAATTTAAAAATATTTGCGCGCAGAATTCTCAACCCTTGGCACGTTTGTTGATGTGGGATTTCCCATGAGGCGCTAGTGAGGCTGGTAGCGCCATCTAGTGTCACGACGGTTTTGATTGATATGGCAGCCTTCGGTTGGTTTTTGCGAAAAATTATTAACAAGCTAATTTCAATATTAAATCAAATTAAACATGTTATTTATTTGATGCAACCTATCCAGTAAAATAATGTAGTTTACATTTCCACAACTAATTTTACTTATCAAAATAGTTTTAGCAGTGAATTTAGCAAACACTAGAGATTTGAAACCAACCGAAAGAGATTTCTAGGACACCGAGAATTGGTTTTGGGTTGGAATTTGGTTGGAAGAGATTTCTGGGACACCGCCGATAGAGTCGAAAAAGCTTCAAATCAAGCTAAAGGCCAAGCGCCTTCACTGGCTAATCAACTCCCGTTCCCCTCTTAAACTGGAATATAAAGTCCTACTGTACAAAAGCATCATAAAGCCTGTCTGGACGAATGGCTCGCAGTTATGGGGAAATGCCTGTGCGAGCAGTGTGGACATACTCCAAAGATCACAATCAAGAATTCTCAGAACCATCACTTGAGCGCCATGGTACATTCGCAATGAGTGTATCCACAACGACATCAGCATCCCATTGGTCGAAACTGAAATAGAGCAACTTAAACAAAAATATTCTGAGAAGCTTCTTTCCCGCCCAATCCAACTTGCAAAATCTCTTTCCATGCTAGCAACGCATTCTCGTCTCAGGAGAAATGACCTACCAACCCAGCGACTGACTTGAAGGGCCGCAGAACACAAACTATCTCCAACAGGGGATGGTTTATGAAATAGTTTCTAGATTAAGATCTGAAAAATTATTGTTAGTCTTATTAAAAGATGCTAAATCACAATTGACATTTGGCTCCAATTCTGATAGGAAGATTTCTTATGATGCGCCCTCTATAACAATTAACTCAAAACTTATAAGTAGGATCAATTAATATTTCATAGATTCGCCATATGTCTGCTTATAAGCATAGTTACATGTTATTATGATCAGGAGAGTGTCGAGAAATATGACCCCTTCTTTACAAAATCGAAAATTACAACTCTCTGAAAACTGTTTGACGTAAGATGATGAAATACAAAAAATCATACATTTGTATATGAATGGCACCGGCAAAACTAAGAACCTTTGGAAAAGTTAAAATCGAGCCACAAAGGTGGAAGTAGCTCTATTTCACTTAAATATTGTTTTGCAGTCCATAATTGCATTGCAATTGCAGCCTTTGCTAAATACATCTGCAATCTGAAATGAACAAACATGCTTCTTCGTTCAAACATGAACTAACGGCTGAATTAAAATGATAATTTATCCGTCTTGTGTGCGCACCTTTTATTTTATATCTAGGAAAGACGTATAAATTAAGATGTCTCCGACTCGTTAATAAGGACATATGGTTATTTCCATGATGACAAACGTGACCGTCGTACGCTTATAAAGCTGTAAAAAGTCAAAATAAACTATTTTTTTTTTTTTGCCACTTTAACTTATGGCTCTTTCGGAGCACTTTATTCAGTGGTAAAGTTGGTAGCAGACGTAGTGCGGGTTCCAAGATAAAGCTATCCAAAAAGCGATACGCACGTGACCAAAAGTGGAAGTGCTTTTTTTGGGCATTAATATAAGAGCAGAAGAATTTGACGATCCCTACACTACCAAGATTCTTTACACTTCTCTCGTCCGTCCTACACTTGAGTATGGTTCATGTGTGTGGTCTCCGCAATATTCGACCCATCAAGATAGAATAGAATCAGTGCAAAAGCAATTCTTATTTTTTGCCCTTCGTGGCTTAAACTGGAATCCTGAGGTCCGTTTACCATCTTACTCTAGTAGACTTCTTTTAATTAATCTTCCTTCCTTACTTAACCGTAGAGTTATGCTTGGTGTTATCTTCATACATAGACTAATTACTGGCGAAATCGACTCATCGGAGTTGGTTAGCCAAATTAATCTTAATGTTCCTTGTAGACTGTCCCGAAACTTTGTCCCCTTATCTCTGAAACATTGTACTACTAACTATGCCTTGCATGATCCGTTTCGTGTCCTCTGTGCTGATTACAACAATTCGGAACTTTCTCTTCCTGCTTTAAAAACCTCTATTTTAACTTATTTGTCCCGTACTTAACATTATTTTGTACTTGGCGGCTGCGCCTCTCGGTCGGTTGGGCTGGAGGTGGGCTGCTATTTTGCCTGGGGTTCGCGCGTAACAGGCTTCGGCTTGGTATCGCAAGGGCCACTTGAACGTACTGTGCATTGTACGTCAACGTCCATATATTCCATGAGATAGGCTTTTGGCATTTTGGGCACCACTGCTTTATATGGAAAACGGCACTTATACTATATGTGGCACTTATACTAATGTGGCTACTAGATGAAGTCTACAAAATTGAAAAATATTTTACGAATTGAAAACGGCAGCCCATTTATTAGTGACTTAAACTCAAACAATTTTATTGGACTTTATCTAGTAACCATAGAACTTTAGGTCACACACGTATATGCTACAATGTGAATGTGAAATTCATGCGTTTGAATGTCAAAATCGAAAAAGTAAGGTGAAAATGTGAGCATGGCTGAATCAATGATGACATGCTTACTAGGGAATATGTTATTAATAAATGACGGATGACGTTGTAAGAATTCAAATATTGCAAATAAGCACGAGAACGAAATGTGAATGGTGTACATAGAAAATACTTCACAAAAGTGCACACACCGCAAAACGTAAAATGAACATATCAAAACACAAAGATAACTGCTACAACACTGGTTGGTCTATGACGAAACGTTGAAGCTACGGCTATGGCCAGCAATTTTAAGAGCTCACAAAACAATTAAGAGCGTCTGTATTAACTGCGCATGTGCCACCTCGAAGGGGAAGTGGAGCATGTCAGCTGAATAGATTGCTGAATTGAAAGCCGCTATGAAGGTGAGAGCTCGCAGCTGGAACAAAGCGAAGGATATGGCGCCTGCTTTGTATTCACATAAGCCGATGAATGCAACAAGGCCCACGCACAATTAATGCGGATGTTTGCCTGTCAACGAAAGTGGCAACACACAGAAAGCAACAAACCGTCTATACATAGCTAATCAGCTTAAATTGAAATTGTGGCAACTTGGAGCTTACCCAGCTTGTGCGTGGGAGCTTGGTACATGCTAGCAGAGGAAACCTTGCACCAGCTCAAGGTCGTTCTCTCATACTTAGGTGTTTGTGCTCACGTTCCAGGTGACGCCAATGTGCAGCTAAGACCTTGGCAAAGTTTGGCTGGGCCCCATCATTCCCCAGTTTTTGTTGTTGCAAGTATTTTTCTGATAAGCACACACAAAAGGGCAATCACAGCTGCGATTTGTACTGCATGTTATCCACTTTTAACCAACTTTATTTCCACTTTTAATTGCTGCGTTTATCTGCCCGTTAGCTGTCCCCGATGTAACACTCGCCCATGGATGGGGAGATTGGGCACAACTTGTGACCGCAAACTCACACACATTGGGCGTCAATTTCGGCTGTGACATGAAATTAAGATAGGCGAACATTGCTGTCAATTGCTGTGCCGCACATATGACAGCAATAAAATACACAAAAAGGTTCTTTTTGCAGTTATGGTTATGGTTGTGGATGTGTACTGTTTGCTCTAAGCCGCAATATGCGTATTTGTACAGAGCTGCCGTAACCAAAGGACCTTCTACAACTCGCGACCTCCAATCTCAGGGCAAACGCACTTCATCATCTCGGCCCACTCACAGAGGCTGGCAGCGTGAAATTAACTGACAGAGTCCATGGCAGGGCAACTTTTATTTATACGCAGGCATACATTTAAATATGACGCACGCTCTGAGAGGCTGCTAGTGTCGTTTACTGTCACACCAAGGAGATGGCACTCGGACTGCGCGCTGTCCAGGCTGATTCATGGCGGAAGTGCGGAAAATTCATATTTTTTTAATATAATCGTAAATTTGATGCAGATGTCACAGATGGAAATGCATTTTTGAGCTTTACGCGGAAATATAGTACTTATATGTCTTGTGAAAAAAGTTGAGAGCCACCATGTGGAACAATTAAGTCGCTTATTGTGCCTCAAATTGCCGAGCATGGCTTAAGAATCTCAACGCGTTAAATATAAATCCCTTAATGTTAGCTCCCTTTGTTTTGCCTTTTTGCCCAACGATTTGACGGTCGCCTCTGCCAAGTGTAATTTTTGAGGGCTGCCAAGAAAACGGAAAAAGCTAGATCCCTTTAATTTCATTGCCATTTTCTTGACAATTAGCTGGAAAACTTTAGTGAGCATTTGCCTAATATAACCATGCAATTAAGAGTTAAAATAACTCGATATAGACGCAAAAGAAAGCTACGAAAAGTGGGTTGGGAGTAGGGATGGGCAAAATATTCAATAACTGTCGTTCTGTGACCGTTAATATCAAATAACGGCGTTATTTTTAGTAACGGTTAGTTATTTGCCGTCACTGAGTAATAATATAACCTAGTAGTCGTTTCAGTATGTTTTGTGACAGAGGCTAGCTACGTTTATAAAATAAATTTTTAATCAGTGAACGTACAGTTAGTTATATTAGCACTTATTAATAAATACTAAAAAAAAAACAATTTCAAAAATTCCGGAAAAACCAAAATACAATACTTCTATGTGGCAGTTTTTTGAAAAAAGGTAATGTTAATGTCGAATTTGCCAAATGCAAGATATGTGCTGCAAGACTTGCATTTAAGTCAACGGTTTCAAATTTGAAGAAACATCTTGAAGGCGTACACAAGGGAATAGATTCGTGAACGTCTCCGGTTGGTTCATTAATAATACATTTTTTAAAAAAAATATTACAAGTTTTTCCAAATCGTTATCAAGTCTCTCGTACTCTAATAAATACCGGCTTTATTCGAAAAATGCACACATAACTTCGAAAATTGAAGAAGCACAGACGGTATACTATAGCTATGTGGGCGTTCAATTTTATTGGGATGTTTTTCCATGAGTCAATCCCATACTGGCCAAAACCTCGCCAATGAATTATGCAATATAACAATATATAACAAATAACAAATAAATGGGGAGTCAGAGAAAATGTGATTCTGGCTGTGTCAGATAATGCGACCAATATAAAACTTGCTCTAGAGCGCAAGAGGTCTTCTTCGGAACACAAGAACTTTCCTGTGGCTATGGGGGCGTATGTAGCTTAACTGCGCCTCAAGTCGACTCACACCTCCACGTGGTAAACCCTGGTAACAGAGCGATGCATCCGCAAAGCTGCTGGCTAACGTGAGCGGAGATCCTACCCTAGGACAAATAGGGAGCGTTACTTCGGGCTTGGCACCCGATTGGCGTCTATTTCCATCCGCCATCCCTTTCCATCCCTGGTAACAGAGCGATGCATCCGCAAAGCTGCTGGCTAACGTGAGCGGAGATCCTACCCTAGGACAAATAGGGAGCGTTACTTCGGGCTTGGCACCCGATTGGCGTCTATTTCCATCCGCCATCCTTTTTGGTACAGGCGATGCATCGAAAGCTGCTGGTAACGGGAGATCTACCTAGAAAATAGGGAGCGTTACTTCCCCGATTGGCGTCTATTTCCATCCGCCAATGAAAACTAACACAATGCCTCAGATACGGACCCCCCCGACGCAACCCACGCAAACGTTTTAAGGACCACGATTTGAGGATATGCACCTGGAATGTTCGCACCCTCAATAGAGAGCGCGTGGATTCCATGCTGGTGGATGTCCTCGAGGAACATTCATCGGACATTACCGGACTTCAGGAAATAAGATGGACTGGACAGGGGTGTAGGAAGATAACATCCGAAACCAACGCACCATGGGAGATCTACTACAGTGGACATGATTCGAAGCACGAGTTTGGTTGCGGCTTTGCAGTCAAAAAAAGACTGTGCCGCTCTGTCATCAACTTTACACCAGTTGACAAGCGACTTGCCGCACTCAGACTTAAGGCAAAATATTTTAATATTAGTCTTATCTGTGTACACGCCCCGACAGAAGGAAAGGACGATTCGGAAAAAGACGAATTCTATGAGCGCCTAGAAGACCTATATGAGCGCTGCCCCGATCACGACATCAAGATCGTGCTAGGCGACTTCAACGCACAAGTCGGGAGAGAAGAAGCTCATCGCCCGACTATCGGTCGATTTAGCCTACATGATGATTCCAACGGAAATGGAGAGAGGCTAATAGACTTCGCTTCGGGCCGGAACATGGTCATTAGTAGCACCAGATTTGAACACCGCAACGACCACAAGGCGACCTGGATGTCCCCTGATCTATCAACACGAAACCAGATTGATCACTTTGTGATAGACGGACGGCATTCTTCGAGTGTTCAAGGCGTAAGTGTGCGCCGAGGAGCCAATATTGACTCGGATCACTACCTTGTTGCAGCCAAAGTACGCACAGTCTAACACACGCCGAAAGCTGAACGTTGAGAAGCTGCAATCACAACGGACATCCAAAGCCTACTCAGCAAAACTCACCCAGCTGCTCAGGGAAACCCCACCTGGCCCTCCTGGTGTTGACGAACAGTGGAAGCATATTTCACACTCTATGAGTACAGCTGCCAAGGAGATTCTCGGATACGCCGAAAACTCCCGAAAACAGTCATGGTACGATGATGAGTGCCGCCGCGCTACTGCAGAGAAAGACGTTGCCTACAGGAGAACTCTGCAGTCTGGAGCAACGCGGGCTGTTAAGGAGCGATACCGGGAGAAGAGGAGAGAGGAGAAGCGCCTTTTCAGAAGGAAAAAAAATGAGCAGGAAAAGCGCATGAGGGAGGAAGTCGAAGTGCTGTTCGGAAGGAGTGAGACTCGAAAATTCTACCAAAAGATTAGGCAACCATCCGAAGGTTTTAAGCCCAGAGTCACACTGTTGAAGGACGAGCACGGAAATCTGGTCAGAAATCCGGAAGTGGCACTAGACAAATGGAGAAACTATTTCTCAAACCTGCTGGGAGGTGATGACGAACACAATGCCGCCTCTGGGGAAGTAGCGACACCACCAATCGATAACATAGAGATAGATCCGCCGGACCATAATGAAGTCTTGTTAGCCATAAAAAGGCTAAAAAATAACAAATTTGCTGGCGCTGATGAGCTGTTGTTCAAGGTTGGCGGTGAGGAGCTGGTAAGGTGCATGCACCAACTCCTATGGATATGGTCCGAAGAAAGCATGCCCGAAGATTGGAATCTAAGTGTACTCTGTCCAACATTTAAAAAAGGCGACCCTGCGGTTTGCGCCAATTACCGCGGGATCAGTCTCCTTCCCATCGCATCTAAGGTTCTATCATGCATCTTATGTGAACGTCTAAAGCCGAGAATAAGTGAACTGATTGAACCTTATCAGTGTGGCTTAAGACTTGGCAAGTCCACCACGGACCAGATATTCACATTGCGACAAATCCTGGAGAAGACCCGAGAGAGAAATATCGACACCCACCACCAAAGTTCTTTGAAGCCCTGTCTACCTTTGGTATTCCAGCAAAGTAAGTTCAACTTTGCATGATGACGTTGAGAAGCACACAAAGCAACGTCAAAATAGGAACAAACCGCTCCGAGCCTTTAGATACCAAAAGAGGTTTTAGGCAGGGTGATACCTTATCGTGCGACTTCTTTAATCTGCTGATGGAGTATATACTGCGCCAGTGCCCAAATGCTAACAGAACGGGCACCATCTTTACCAGAGATAACATGCTACTTGCATATGCCGATGATATTGACATCATCGGCAAAAGCGAATCTGTGGTAAAAAAGGCGTTCTCAGAGATAGAGAAGCAGTCAAAACTTATGGGCTTAGCGGTAAATGAGGATAAGACGAAGTACCTACAATCAACGCGCAGTGAGTCTACACTTGGACAATCTGTTGCAATGGGAGACTACAACTTCAAGGTTGTTAAGGAATTTGTCTACCTCGGAACGACGATAACCAGCGACAACAGCACCAGTCTGGAAATCCGAAGAAGAATTACTCTTGCAAACCGATGTTTTTACGGGCTCAATAAGGAGTTCAAGAGCAGAGCCCTCTCTCGGAAAACGAAAATTGCGCTATACAAGTCGCTTATCATCCCAGTACTGCTATACGGCGCAGAAGCATGGCAAATGTCATCAACGGATGAGGCGGCAATTGGCGTGTTCTTGAGAGAAGTTCTTCGGAGGATTTATGGACCTCTAAACGATGGCTGCGAATTTCGCATTCGAATGAATCGCGAACTGTATGAGCTCTATGGGAACACTGACCTAGTCAAGCGCATAAAACAACAGCGTTTGCGCTGGATAGGACATGTTACCCGTATGGATGATAACGCTCCAGCAAAGCGTGTGTACAATCGGCATGCGATAGAGTTGGGAGGCATTCCCCCGCCTGGTCGACCAAAGCGGAGATGGCGCGACCAGGCGCAGGGAGACATTGCAAAGCTGGGAGTGTCCTTCTGGTGGAATGTCGCTCGGGACAGAGGCGAGTGGCGAGCATTAGTGGCAGCGGCCGAGACCGTAAAACAGTTGTGATTGCCAAAGAAGAAGAAGAAGAAGATCATTTCCTGCAGTACAATGACTTCATCAGCCATTATGACTATGTCATCCGCATATAATAAAAGGAGTATATTTTCACTTCCCACTGTTAGGCCGCCACCTATGCTATCATGGAGATCGTCTAGGAAGAGCGCAAACAAGAGAGGCGACAGTAGACAGCCCTGCCTCACTCCGATATTGGTTTCAAAAAAACCAGAAAGCTCCGTGCCTGTCCAGACTGCCACATTCGTGTTTGTATAAATATTCTCCAGCACATTTAGGAATTTGGTCGACACTCCCATCGAATATAATTTGTACATCAAAAGCTTCCTTGGGATTTTATCAAACGCAGCACGAAAATCGACAAAGAAGGCGAATACTTTCTTCCTCTCCTCTTGTTTCAGATACACTAGGGATATTAAGTTGTATATGTTGTCCACAGTCAAATACCCTTCTCGAAATCCGGCATGATACTCTTTTAACCCAACTTGTTAGTCGACTGTTTAGAATGCCCAAAAAACTTTCGCTATTCAATTTATAAAGGAAATCCCCTTCACCTTTTTTGAAAATTGGGAATACGACACTCGATGTGCAAGTTTCTTCAATTCTTCCTATGTCCAGCATGTCATTATAGACTACAGCCAGTGCGTCTATGAAGGCCATCGGGGCATTTATGTAGAATTCATATGGTATTCTATCCTCTCCTGGTGCATTGTTTAGTATTTTCAGTATTTCGGTCCTGGTTATGTGCATATCCAACAAATCATCTGTTGCCAAGGTTCTGACAAAAATAATATCCGCTGCAGTTTGTACTGGGCTCAGTAGATTTTGGAAATAGCTCTGAAAATCGGACGCTGAGATGTTGTTTCCTGACTGGAAGTGGCTATTTTTGAGCTCTCGTGCCACTTTCCACCATCCTTTGCTGTCTTTTACCTCATCCAGCTTCTCTCCCAGTTGCTGCCAGTATTTAGTTCTTTTTTCCAAGCAGAGGAGTCGGTATTTCTTGTTATTTTCGACATAGGCCTTTCTTATATTCTCATCTCCCGATGTTACAGACTTATTAAGCAGCTTCAGATCTTTCTTACGCTCCAAGAAGCAGTCCAAATCGAACAATTTCTGTTTACTTTTGAATTTTGGCTCTGTTGGCGTAGGGGCAGCAGATTTTATAACCTCTTGTAGTTTGCCTAAACTTAGGCAGTTCGCGTCCAACTGCATCGCTGTCAATGATGTCGTAACTTTGCAATGAAAATGTTCAGCCAAAGATGGTCTCCAGATGTATTTTGGAAGCAGGTTCAGTTTTTTAGTTCTGTCTTTTCCGTGTAAAGATATTTTTAACCTCAGAGGCAGGTGATCCGACCAACTCTGCCCCTCCACACTAAAATCTGCTAGGCTGCCACAATATCATTTGTCGACCTGCCTACCGTGCTTATGTAGGTAAAATCACAAAGTTTGTCTCCTTTTGTTAGTCCATTGAGCACGATAAGGGGTTTATCATCACTAAATTCCATGAAATATTTCCCATTGCTGTTCTCCACTTTATCTCTTACTTTTCGACCTGAAGAGTTTCCAAGGGAAGGCATATACAGACCTTCAGGCATTTCTTGAGCTAGTTCACCTACCCTAACATCTCCAATTATAATGGGGCTTTCAGGTTGATGCTCCGCAAGGAAGTCTTCCACTTTTCAAAAATCGTTTCTCCAATTGGTGCCTCTTATGTACGACGCTACTAGAGTAAGGCTCGTTTGCTGCGTTCTCAATGTAAGTGCTTGGAATCCATTTACCCCTAAGAGCATACCTCCAATTCCTCTGCCAAAATTTGCGAATCTGACAGCAGGCGTCCAAAATGTTTAAAATCCGCTAGATAATATGTTTATTTCAAGATTGAATTTATTTGCTTTTTCTGTGTAATTTTTATAATATGAGTTATTTAATTGTATGGTATTTGCTTTTTCTTGTAATCTCCGACTGACCCTTCTTAGTTTTTTGTCTCTAAATGTTGTAAAATTTCATAAAAATTTAAATTTATTTTAAGGGGGAAAACACTTTGCGGAAAAAAATTTTCGACTTTTTTTTTCATATTTTGTAGCTTGGATATTCAAAAATATCCCCCTAAAAAGGATTTTCAAAAATTCGAAATAGTTTAGAAGATATGGGCCTTTTAATGACCTAAAGTGAGCTGATTTGCCTAGCAACTGCAAACTTTAAACGCTTTTATCTCGAAACCACGTTTTTCAAACTGGTGGCCACGATTCAGAGGAAACCAGTGGACCGATTTTGCTCCGGAAGGGCTTATACGACGCAGAATTGTCGTCGCTATCGTTCGGCCCTCCAACTTTTGGATACCTATATTTTAAGTGTACTTTTTGTACACTACACTACAAAAAAGAGGCCAAAAAAATTTTTTGTTTTCAAATGTCCGCCATTTTGCCAAAAAAAAATTTTCAATTTTTTTCGGAGGGCAGAACGATAGCCACATTAGTTCTAAACATAACCCCATTTTTTTTTTTTTTCAAATCATCCCAAGTGCTGCAACCATGGTCACCATGTGGGCACCTTTTTTTATTCATCATTTTTCGGAGGCCGATAACTTTCTGAACGGCCCTCATATTGACAAAAAAAAATTTTGTATTTTCCTTTCATTCATTAACTATTTAATAAAAAAACAAAAATAAAAAATCTCTTATACTTTTTTTCTGGCATTTTTTTAAAAACCATCTACTTTTGTTCATCGCAAAGTGTGTTCCCCCTTAAGACCATCCCTATATATTTGCTTAAGAACCTGCTCAGCATCGCTCCTCTGGCTCATGAGAACTCTGTCTTTGTTCCAGTAGAATCATTTCCCTTCAATTTGCATTCTATCGTTGCGAATCTGGACTCTCCTGTTTTTATTAAAGCTTAAGAGATCCTTGCGTATTGCTAGCATTGCTTTTTTTTTTGCAGAAGCCGTTCGCTTGTAAAATCCTGTTCTATAGATATCTGCGTTCCTGCTAGTTTTTTGGTATGTTTGAAGAAATCATGGACCATTGTTGACGATCCTAATTCCACCAGTATGCCCATTTTTCCTTCCGACTCGTACAGTTTTCTTGCGTGCTCAATGGTTACTCGGGAAGGTATTTTTAGCGTATTTCTTGCCAACAGATTGAACGCCTCATAAGCTGATTTCTTAGCCTCAATGCCTTTAATGATGATATTTCGGCGTTTGATCGCCTCCTCCATAAGTGATATGCGCCGGTCTGCAGCATCTTTACTAGCATTGATTACTGCTATCTCTTCTCGAAGCTCTTGGTTTTCAGCTGCAAGTTGATCTGTTTTAGCAGCCACTTCATTAATCCGACTCATGGCGTCATCAAGATCCTGTTTAGTCACCATATCTTTAAACTTTTCATCAAGTGTGCATTCCACAGTCTCTTTCATAGCCCGAATAAGCTCTTGGACTGTCATCCTAGATACAAGCTGGTCAGGAGATGTCTCTGAGTCTGAGTGATTCACAAAGTTTGGTCAAAATAGGATGACTATAGCATATAGCTGCCATAGGAACGGTCGGTCGGAAAACTGGTTCTTGTGGGAAAAACTTTTTTCTTTTTAATCGAAACGTCCCGTACGTTGGCATATATTTATTTTATATACTTTTACACAATTCTACAAAGTTTAGTCAAAATGGGATGACTAGAGCATACAGCTACAGTATGAATGATCGGTCGAAAAAAAAGTTCTTGTAAGAAAAACGTTTTTGCTTTAATTGGGATCGCCTCCAAATTTTGCAATTAACAGTTTTTTATGCTTTTCCATGATTGCACAAAGTTTGGTCGAAATCGGACATCTATATAATATAGCTCCCATAGAAACGTAAGGTCCGAAAAGTAGTCTTATTTAGCAAAACAAAATGCAAGGGTAGCCGAAGTTAACTTCCCCTATTTTTTTTAAATTGTAATTCCAAATATATGCCTTGAAGAATTAAACGAAACCTTGCTATTGTACTTATCTTAACTTTTTTAAAACATCGAAGCCTTTGATTGAATAACCGTTAGTTATAACTGAAAATAATAATATTTTAGACAGTTATAACAGTTACCGAAAAATAAACGTTTTGCCCATCTTTAGTTGGGAGGTGTTCATAAATGCACCAGTCAGCGTTTCTTTTTTACGCTGCTCTTCAAAAATGTAAACCAAAAACATATTTTAGTCTTGTGTCAAATTTTAAAGCTTTTAATGGAAGTGTCAACACTGATAAAAAAATATGCATAGTATAATTAAATATAAACATATTCAATTTGCAAATGTAAGTTTTCATTCGTGATTTTAATAAAAATGACTTTATTTAATCTGAATACTTGATGGCCGGGCGAACTTCGTACCGCCTAACAATAAATAACTGTAGTGAGTTAACTTAAGGCCCTCTTCTGGTCTAGCCGACTGAAGACGACATTGAAGAACCTTGTAATATTCAACATTTTTAGTTTTGTTATCAGGAGCAAAAATAAATAAAGCAGAGGGTTTGACGACACGTGAACATGACACGTACAATTGACCATGAGGAAAACATGCATTTTCCAAATTCAGACCAGAAACATTTAAGGGCTGGCCTTGTGATTTGTTAATCGTCATGGAGAATCGGAAATGGAATTCGTCCTCGGAATGAGAACTTCTTCACTTTTAAATTTTTCTATGATTATCGCCGCGTAAATCACATTGGTCATCAATTTTCTTATCACCAAACGCGTCCCACTGCATAGTTTTGGTTGGTTGGTTTAGATTTCGAAGCATGATGACTACCGTGCCAAACTTTAGTTGCAAATTGTGCGGTGGTAGTCGAGGCACATCCAAGGCGTTTATAAATTCTATTCCATAGTTGGTGGCATCGCTCATTCAACCATTCAATATTTTTGTGGTTAGCAATGATGTTCGGAAATTCTTTTTTGATGAGCTCGTCTTTCGATGAGACGAAATTTCAAAAATTCAGAGGAAATGAAATCAATCCGCTCGACACGACCATTACCTTTATTCAGCAATTGCTAGAAAAAATCTTGAGCAGATGGATCGTTCTGCAATGCAACTCTCATCACAGCTGAAGTTTCTTCACATAGCTCCACAGATTGAATGATTTGAGGCAAGAGTTTATTTGATCGGCAGGAGTCGATCTTGGAATGACTGGCAGTGTTTGGCGGAAATCGCCAGACAGTAAAACTATAGCGCCTCCAAAACATCTCGAGTCATTGCGCAGATCTTTTAATGTTCGGCCAATTGCTTTCAATGCGCGCTTGTGAGCCATTGTGCACTCGTCCCGAATGATGATTTTTGCCGATGCTAATACTTTGGCCATTGCCGAGTGTTTCGCAATGTTGCATATTGGTTGTTCAATAGTTTGAAGGTATAACGGCATTTATAACGCCGAATGAGCTGTACGACATCATGTCGGATCTCGCACGAACAATGACCAAAATCAATGACATGAGAACTGTCTTGCCAGTTCCACTGGGGGCATCCAAGAAAAATAAGCCACCATTTCCATCATGAACTGACTTCATTAATGTGTCATAGACTTCCCTCTGTTGAGGGTTCAACAGGGTCTTAGTCGTTTGAACTGATTGGTGTAATTCATGTCGATCATATTCAAGATCACGCTTCAATTCTCTATTAAATGCATCATTCACTCCACGATCTGGCGCAGGCATTCCTAACCTGACAAACAAACTGCCGCACGTAACACATGTCTCCAATCAAGAGCAAAGCATGGTCATGCATCCTCATTTGTCTCAAGATCGGGATTTCTGCATGTCGAAATGATTATAGCAAATAATGTGCGTATCTGACTTGGAGATTCAGATATAATTGCTTCAGCGATTGGCGTGTCCCATTTATGTATTTATGTCGTGTCCCATTTATGTATTTATTAAGTTTGTGCATACATACGTAAAAGTCAGAAAGAAGCACCTAAGACCCTATAAAGTATATATTCTTGATCAGCATCAACAGCCGAGTCGATTTAGCCATGTCCGTCTGTCTGACTGTTTTGCATAATTTGCGATTATTTATGACCGCTTGGAATACACCTGCTATTAACCGGTTTTGTGGACCATATATACAGGGTGGGTCAAAAGAAGTCACCCAATCGGAAGATGCTGTTATTTTTACAAATAGCCGCCAAAGTCAGATCTGTTTGAACTCTCTCGGAAAACGAAAATTGCTCTATACAAGTCGCTTACCATCCCAGTCCTGCTATACGGCACAGAAGCATGGACAATGTCATTAACGGATGAGGCGGCAACTGGAGTGTTCGAGAGAAAAGTCCTTCGGAGGATTTATGGACCTCTAAACGTTGGCGGCGAATTTCGCATTCGAATGAATCACGAACTGTATGAGCTCTATGGGGACACTGACCTAGTCAAGCGCATATAACAACAGCGGCTGCGCTGGCTTGGACATGTTACTCGTATGGATGAAGAAGCTCCAGTAAAAAAAGTGCAGGCGGAAGGCGAACGAATTAGGGAAAGCAGGAGATGTAGGACGACCGAAACAGTCAACACGGCCACAGCTACTGTTCATGTTCAAATTTATTCTCTGTTGAATTTTCTGGTTGATTATTGAGCTATAATCAAACCTCGACCTTGAACCAGCTAGCATTCACTTTGACTAAAATCAAAACAGGTCGTTAAACCCATATTTAGATATGCAAAATATGCAAGTGAAGTGAGCGAATATAACGGTGTCAAGTATCTCAAAGCAATGAAATTTGCGTCCAGAACTAGCAGTATTCGAAAGCTAAATTTTCCAACATTTAACTTAAGTCCAGCTTCAGTAAAAACGTTTAGAACAATTTCTAATATTTAAAATTAAGCTCCTTTTTTGGTAGTACCAGTTTAGTAGTAGTTTTCCATGAGTTTTCCGACCCTAAGGTCAAATTTTACAACATGAGAAAATTACATTTTAATTCATTTCACTTACTATCCTTACAAACCGAATTTCAAGTCAATCGGATGAAAAATAAAAATTGACCCATACAAACTTTTCCGACGCTTTTCCGGGAATTTCCCGACCCTGCGGTCGAATTTTCCAGCATCGGAAAATAACATCTCTATTTATTTCATTTACTGTCCTTACAAACCGAATTTCAAGTCAACCGGATGAAAAATAGATTTTTGCACATCGAATTTTCCTAGAATTTTCCTTGTGGGCGGATTTTCCGAAATCGGGAACACACGTGTTTAATTATTTTCTATACTATGCTTACAAACCGCATTTCAAGTCATTCGGATGAAAAATAAAATTTTCCCCATACAAACTTTCCCGACGCTTTTCCTGCTTTTCCGGGTGGAATTTTCCAAAACCCCGTCTTAGTACGCACTTTCGCCACAAAAGGAAACTCCTGTCCAAGTTTTAGCCCTCTTGCTTTTACCGTTTAGGCTGTGCGACGGTCACCAGTCAATCAGTCAGTCTGGTTGAACAGTTTTACGAGGGCCGTCCCAGAAATGGACGACCTAGCACAGAAGTGTTGGAAAATGTTCACAAAAATAGTAAAAAGGGGAAGTACAGACTATTAAAAGCTTAAGTTTGAAGTTTGGTGCCTTTACCTTGCACAGTTTTTTTTTTTTGTCGATTTTAATAGAAAACGCTTGTTATTGATTTGCAAACATGGACAAAATTGGTCATCGTTATGTGATACAATACTTTTATATAAAAGATCTTAGTCCAACCAATATTCACAAGGAGCTGGATTCTACCTTACGTTATTCTATATTGGGTGTCTGAGTTTAAGCGAGGTCGTTTGAGCTGCGAAGATGAACATCGTAATGGGCGTCCAAATGAGGTGACCACTTCAGAAATGGTGGCCAAAATTAAAAAATGTGTATTCAGTGACCGGCGATTGAAAGTTCGTGAGTTAAGTTGTAGCATTTCAAAAAGTGCTGTACATCGCATATTGACCGAAAAATTGGACATGAAAAAGTTATGCGCAAGATGGGTGCCGCGTTTGCTGTTCCATCATGACAATGCGCCGGTTCACACCTCTGCCGTTGCAATGGCTAAAATTAATGAATTATAATTTGAATTGTTACCTCACGCCCCTTATTCGCCAGACTTAGCTCCCTCTGATTATTTCTTATTTCCAAACTTGAAAAAATGGCTCGGAGGAAAAGATTTGGCAACAATGAAGAGGTGGAGTCCGAGGTTAATGCCTATTTTGAAGAGCTTCACAGTTCTTATTATAAAAAATGGTATCGAATCTATTGAACATCGCTGGAAAAGGGGTTTCGACCTAAAAGGATCCTAAGTTGAAAAATAAAAAAAAAAAGATAAATTTTTGTGTTTTAGTAGTTAGGTCGGTTATTTCTGGGACGGCCCTCGTATATATATAGATGAATGTTTATCAGTCTGTCTGTTCCTTATGCCTGCCTAAGCCGTTCATCCGATTGCGATGAATCTTTAGGAAATGGTTGAGTGCTTGCTAGGAAAGTTTTCTCAGTTTAAAAAAATAGAGGAAGTTAACTTCGGCCCGACCGAAGTTTTGAATACTCTTGCAGTTTGGTTTTCTAAATAAGACTACTTTTCGGACCTTTCTTTTTTATGGGAGCAATACTATATAGATGTGCGATTTCAACCAAATTTAGTGGAATCTTGGAAAAGCATAACAAACTAACTTGTACATTTTTAAAGGCGATTCCATTTGAAACAAAAAAGGTTTTCACACTAGAACTTATTTTTCAAATGATCATTCACAATGCAGCTATATGCTATAGTCATCCGTTTTTGACAAAACTTCGTAGAATTGTGTAAAAGTATATAAAATAAATATATGCCAACGTACGTCCCTTACGTTCTATTGAAAACAAAAAAGTTTTTCTCACAAGAGCTAGTTTTTTGACCGGCTATATGCTATATGCTATAGTCATCCAATTTTGACCAAAATTTGTAGAATTGTGTCTGAGGATATAAAACAAATACATGCTAGTTTTGAGGGCATTTCCATTGAAAACAAAAAAGTTTTTCTAACTATTTTTCAGACTATACTTTTCTATGACTGCTATACTATACCATATAGATGTCCGTTTTCGACCAAATTTGGTGAAATCATGGAAAAGCATAGATTAAGAAATACGAAGTTTGGAGTCGTTTCCATTGAAAACAAAAAAGTTTTTCTCACTAAAACTAGTTTTTCGATCTATCGTTCCTATGACAGCTATATGCTATAGTCATCCGATCCGGCCGGTTCCGACAAACGTGCAGCCAGGCTGCGCGGTACCTAGACAAGGTGGCCTCTCATTCCAACAACGTTGCCAGACGTCTCCTCAAAAGGCGGATGATAAACGGAATCAGGGCAAGGAGAAGGCTCCTAAGAGTCCACCCAACTGACCTTGCCAATAGAAGGATATAGCGAAGATGCTCCCATTATCTTTTCACTTATTAAACATTTTATGACTGAAAACAAATCTTACACTGTACAGACTCCGGCTAGACAAACCAAAAACACTTACCTGCTAAATTGAATCACCCAAGTTTTTCGCAGTTAGTCTTAAGTTAAAATCCCTACTATAAGACAAGCACAATATTTTAAATAATAATACAGGTAAAATAAGTAATAATAATTAATAAATTTTAATTGTACAATTTATATAATATTCCCTACTGTTTAAGAAGTAACAGTAAGCTGTAAAAAAAATTAGTTTTAGGGTGCTAATTTCACGAATAAATATGTCTTAACAAGAAAAAAAGTCGGTCAAGCCCGACTTTAACATACTCTGTACCTGTGAAGTGATGCCCATCACCGTTTCGACCGGTGCTGCCCATAATTGTTTGTTTTCCTTATAACTCGACAACCGTACATCAGATCTTTACCATTCCTTTGGCGGATCGATAAATAATCCTGATTAATAAATATGTCCAGAAGGAACGAACATTCTATCTATAAAACTGTTGGAGATATGACGTTTTTCCGAATTGCGGGGGCGGGAGGTGGCGTGGCAAAAATTTAAAATAAACTGGATCTGCCTGCAAGTATTAGAAGCTATGTCCCATACATGTCAAACCTCTATCTCTTACCAACTCTGAGATCTGTTTGTTCATACGGACAGACAGAAAGACGGACGGACAGATGGACATGGCTAGATCGACTCGTCTGTTGATGCTGATCAAGAATATATATACTTTATAGGGTCGCAAATGCTTCCTTCTATCTGTTACATACTTTTGCACAACTTTATGATAAAGTTTATAGTTACATACTTTTGCACAAACTTAATATAATCTGTGAACCTCTGATACAGAGTATAAACATTTGAAAAAAAAGCAGCGTATTTGTACCAAAAGACTTCGTGCAAATTTTGCTGAAGATAGCTTTCAAACTGACGGAGGAGATAGCATAGAAACAGACAGACGGACGGACGGACAGGGGTAAAGGGCTATATCAACTCAGCTCGTCGTGCAGATTAAGAATATATATACTTTACGTGATCTTAGATGCTTCCTTCAATGCGTTACAAACATCCGGACAATTTTATAATACCCTCTGCAAGGGTAAAAAAAAACGGAGCGATGAAACTTTTGGGCATGGCTGGACGCTTGCCCGGGAAGGTTCCGAGTTAAAGAAAGGAGCGGAAAATGGTCCAAAAACATCGAAGTTAAACAAAAAATACCGTTCATTCAATTGCGATTAGACTTTGGGGAATGGTTGGACGCTTGCCCGCGAAGATTTCTAGGATGAAGAAATGGGTAGGAAATGGTCCACAAGCGAGAAATTTGCAAAGCTACACCGAGCACTGCGAACAAACTTTGACTAATGGTTGGACGCTTACCGGCGATGGTTTTTAAGTTCTAAAAACTGCGAATTTTGCAAAATTATCTAATGATCATATTTATGAAAGCGTATAGTTTTTAGATTACATTGCGGGCGTTAGTACATGGAAAATGCAGATTGAACGGTCCAAAATGCTAGGAGGTGTAAACCAAAGAGTCAAGGAAGTCGCAAAACTTGAAAATTTTCTTGAGCTTAGATTATTATTTAGACGGTCAAGTATGTAGAGGCGAAGATCGAACGGTCGAAAAAATTTTCTTATTTTTACGTCGCATCGCGAAAGCGAATGCAGAACATCGGTTTAAAAGTGGTTCACCTACACCTTTCGATTAGAGAATTGGTACTTATATAAATAATGTGAGTGTTAGACGTTTCACAAGTCAGAAATTAGTTAAGCTATGAACTGGGAATTTGGTGTATGGGCTGGAAATTCGTAGTTTCAGCCAGTTGTTCCTTCGGTACCGAGTATAACAACCGAAAAATTCACAAAAATATAATATAATAGAATCAATTTATATGACAGATAAACGTTTGCCGGGTCAGCTAGTCACCTATAAAATCTTAATTAGATTTTTGTTTTTTCTATGACTAATCTAAAAACTGTTGATCGAAAGATTGCTACACGGTTGCTCACACACGAGACTCTATGTTTGCTCACGCTCACGTCGTGACACGGTCAAATTCACGTCACGGGTGCAGCTCCAGTACGAACCTTGCAGATCTGACGTTTTTCCCAGAGATGCTTCTTTCTGGCTGTTACATTCTTTTGCACAAACTTAATGTACTCTGTGTACCTCTGGTACAGAGTACATCATCGAATAATTATCCATTAGAAACGAATTTAAAAAAAATGTTTTTCACTCCACTCTGATGTTCATATTAATAGAAATGCCCAAGGGGCCAAAGCCGAGTTCCTCTCAATCTCTTGGCTTGTGCGCTTTTAATTTTCGCACAAGATAAAGGGACTTACAATTTAACACCAAGTCCGAAAGGCAGCTTGAGAAGCTTTTGCATGGCCAATTACTACAAAGCTGGCGCCAACAGCAGTGAGGGGTGACCAGGTGTGTATGTTTATTCCAAGGCGGGATCGAACCCACGACCTCTTGCAAAGCGGTCGCGCACACTAGCCGCTGAGCCACACCCGGGCCCTAACATAAGGGATGGCTAATTTACATTAATTCACCTGAGCAACATATATCAAAGTCGGGCATGGTCGTCTTTAACTAACGCTCTCGCTTTTATTTTAAAACTCAAATTTTATTTCTGATCTCAGTACTTATACTATTTTTATTTGGCTGCTCAAAATTCCAGCTTGAAATAACAAGAGAATCTAGGTAGTTATCATTTAATCGCGTTGAATGTCTACACTTAAACTAAACTCCAAATAGCAAGAGATTGTGTGCCAAGCCACAAAGGGCATTAATGTTGGTAGTTCAGAAAACAGTATTAAGTATTTTCGTACTTCTAGTGACACCGATATTACTGAATTCAAGGGCAAAGTTTTAAAAAAAAACAATGTATAATGATGGGATATCAATGACAGATGTTATAGATTGGCGCGAAGGGCTTTATTCAGAAATTTATTCAGCAGCATTCACTATTACCGACATCTTTTTGTAAATGGCGACTTCACTGATATGACAAGTACACCTAGAAAATTTTTTTCTTAGATTTCAGAAAATCTAGCCAGAAAATGGTTTTGCCCTTAATTTAAGAAAAATTTTCCTAAATTCGTGAAATTTTTGACCTAAATTTTAAAAAAAAACTAACCATTAAAGTATAAAGCTCTAAAATTGAGAAACAAATTTCCTAAAAATAAGAAAAAACTATGCACTCGTCTTAACCTAAAAACAAGAAAATAATTTGCAAAATTTTACGAAAGATGCTTGCAGTAACGAGCTTCGCGAAGTATCTACTACGAGTGTGTGTTCCGTTGTCTACGCATTCTTCGTTAACGTCAATGCGTATGTGTTTGTGCTGAGATGCGTTTTGTGGATTGACGAATGCGAAATTGATTTCAGTTGTGCGTTGACTTTGGTAATGAGGCTTCGAGATGGGCTAATAAATTAATGTCCATTCTATTTTGATGTGTTTGACGAAAAAACGTGTTTGAGACCTCAGAGCATTGTAAACAAGAAAGAAAGTCGGTAAAGCTCTAATATAACACACTCTGTACCTGTGAAGTGCTGCCCATCACCGTTGCGACCGGCGCTGCCCATAATTGTTGATTTTCCTTATAACTCGACAAGCGTTCATCCGATCTTTACCATTCAACTAGCGGATCGAAAAATAATCCTGATTATTAAATATTCCCAGAGGAAACGAACATTCTATCTATAAAACTGTGGGAGATATGACGTTTCCTCCAATTTTCGGGGGGCGTGGCAAAAATTAAAAAATAACTTGATCTTCCTGGAAGCAGCAGCAACACCCCCACCCCTTTTTATATTTCTCTTTTGTGTGAAACGGCTTTCTATATTTGAGAAATTTGATTACCACAAAACCCTTATTTCAAGAAAAAACAAAGTTGTATTTTTTGGAAAAGCCTTTTCAAAAATTAAAGTAAACGTACCCTAGGCGCAAAAATAAGAGTGATTTTCTTAATTTAAGGGGGACTCTGGCTTATTTTGGTATGAAATTTTTTTGGGTGTTGATCAATAAAAAAGATTATTATAAATATACCAGCATATATCCCGGCGCGCTTCGCTACGCCGCCGTCATTCTATACTGACATCACATAAAACCGATATAGTTTTTCTTTTCCGACCGGCCTTGGGTAACACTACCGTTGCGCTATTGCTATCGCAATCGCGATCGTTATCATTATCGTTATCGGTTTGGTTATCGTTATCGCTATCGATATCGCTATCGTTATAGCTTTCGTTATCGTTATCACTATCGTCATCGTGATCGTTATCGTTACCGCCATCGTTATTTTTTATACTATCTTTACAAACCAAGTTTAAAGCCAATCGGATGATAATCGGTTTTTTGGTGCTGCTGAGTTTTCCATGCGTTTTTCGACCCTAAGGTCAAATTTTCCAACATCAGAAAATTATATTTCAATTATTTTCACTTACAGTCCTTACAAACCGAATTTCAAGTCAATCGGATGAAAAATAAAATTTTCCCCATACAAAGTTTTCCGACGCTTTTCCGGCTGGAATTTTCCAAAACCCCGTCTTAGTACGCACTTTCACCACATAAGGAAACTCCTGTCCAAATTTCAGCCCTCTAGCTCTTACCTGTGCTGTGCGATGGTCACCAGTCAGTCAGTCGGTCAGGTTAAACAGATTTATATATGGTATATAGATTATTAATTGCCTAATTGATCAAGTAAGGGGCAAGAAGTACGTTGAGCGCAAGCAAACACATTTTTTTAAGCTTGCAGACCCAATTTAGTTTCTCTGTTTTCAAATTTAATGCTGTTTAATTTATACATGGCACTCATACGCCCTGCGGTACACATTAAGCGCGCTAATTGAAAAGCTCACCCTTAGCTTTGAAATCTGCAGACATCAATTAAAAATTCAACATTTGTACATATGCCACTTGTATTGCGTACATATTCTACCAAACCCCAAGTGGCACACCCACGCCCTTATGCTTTCATAAATTTATGCACCCTCCAAACTAATTTTTGCCAATTTAAACGCAAGCCAGGCGGGAAAATGCTCTCTTGTCATTTTGGTATTTTGATTTTGGCTTAAAGTTTGAATTACACAGATAAGAGCACTTTCAGTCTTAAAATGTATTGAATTTGTATTAATTTGAGTCGTATCAGTTTTTTTGTTTATTTTAAATTTATTTAATTTATTTAAAAAAAATTTTAAAAAAAAAAAAAAAAAAAAAAAGAAAAAAAAAAAGGAAAAAAAAAAAAAAGGGAAAAAGAGGGAAAAAACAAAAAAAAAAAAAAAAAAAAAAAAAAAAAAAAAAAAAAAAAAAAAAAAAAAAAAAATTAAAAAAAAAAAAAAAAAAAAAAAAAAAATATAAAAAAAAAAAAAAAAAAAAAAAAAAAAAAAAAAAAAAAAAAAAAAAAAAAATAAAAAAAATTTTTTTTTTTTTTTTTTTTAATATAAAAAAAAATAAATTTTTTTTAAAAAAAAAAAAAAAAAAAAAAAAAATATAAAAAAAATTTAAAAAAAAAAAAAAAAAAAAAAAAAAAAAAAAAAAAAAAAAAAAAAAAAAAAAAAATTTTTTTTTTTTTTTTTTAATTTTTTATTAATTTATTATTTCCATTATTTAATAAAAAAAAAAAAAAAAAAAAAAAAAATAAAAAAAAAAAAAAAAAAAAAAAAAAAAAAAAAAAAATTTATTTTTTAAAACAACTTAAAAAAAAAAAAAAAAAAAAAAAATTTTTTTTTTAAAAGAGGGGGAAAAAAAAACCGCACGGGGGAAAAAAAAAAAAAAAAAAATCACAAAAAAAAAAAAAAAAAAAGAAAGAGAGAGAGAAAAAAAAAAAAAAAAAAAAAAAAAAAAAAAAAATTTAAAAAAAAAAAAAAAAAAAAAAAAATTTTTTTTTTTTTATAAAAAAAAAAAAAAAAAAAAAAAATAATTTTTTTGAAAAAAATTTTGGTAAAAGAAAAAAACACCCCCCCAAAAAAAAAAAATATTAATTTTTATAAAAAAAACAACAGGTGGGTGAATAAACTCTTTTTCGTTTTTGTTTGCGGGGTAAAAAAACAAAATTTTAAAAGTATGGGACAAATACTTCTTATACTTTCAGGCAGATCAAACTTATTTGGAAAAAACGTCATATTTCCCACAGTTTTATAGATAGAAGGTTGGCTTAGTAATCAGGATTATTTATCGAATCGAATAAAATTCGGACGAACGATAGTCGAGTTATACGAAAAAGCAACAATTATGGGCAGCACCTGTCGCAATGGTGATGGTGATGGATATTATAGTCGGGCTTGAACGACTTTCTTATTTGTTTTTTTTTAAGTTTGCGTACATGTTAGTGAGTGTGCTTTAAAATATCACTCACTCTCTTCAACACTGTCAAACCATAAAAAAACACGATTTTTGAGTAAAAGACGCTGAAATATTTCCTATATCGTGTTCAATATTGTGAACAAATTTTCAAATTGCTTTCTTTTATAGTCTCCCAGTTAGATGAGAATATGTCAGTTTATCATTTTACAGGTTCATTTTATGTTCCAGCAAAGGAGACATATCTCAGTTCTGCTGCAGACAATATTGTTTAATGATTCTTCGGAATATAGTAAAAGCATCTTTTTTCAAATTTCAGCAATAAGCACTTCAAATAAAAACTATTTTTTCATAGATTGACTCAAAACTATTTTCACCAGGCAAAAATACTATCAAACGTTCCTAATGTATTTTCGGGCGCTGATCTCAAATATATTGTCCGTTTTTCCCCAGCACCTCAGGTTTAAGAGAAATTTGCATCAACGTGAGGTTAACGAGATTTGTTTACATTTTTAGGTCCTGCTGCCACATTAATTAATCAATTCAAACCAAATTGGTTTTTACGTAAGCTGAATTGAATAACGATCACGAAAAATTAGAACCAATCTGGTTCCTAAGATACCATTATTTTGTTTTGAACATGCATAACACTAATTTTTCTTAGAAATTTCATATTTTTCGCAAGTATACAGATTTCTTAAAAAAAGTAGGTTTTTTGTTTAATACTAGAGGGGTATTAGCAACGCTCGCCGGGTATCTGCTAGTTAAAAATAAATTATGGAGCTTATGTCCCATACCATCTTGATATCAATGCGTTCATTCAGACAGACAGACGAAAGGACGGTCTGACAGAAATAGCTACATCGACTTGGCTGTTGTTTGTGATCAAGAGTATTTAAGCTTTATAAAGTCTGACATGCTTCCTTCTGGCTCCAGTCAGGAAAGCCAGGAAAGTTAGGAAAGTATGATATTTTAAAATTATGTCCATGCAACAATAAGCGAGATAGAGTAGCATGTCACAGTAAAAAATTTCTTAATACTATTGGATTTGCTTAGCTAATACTTCTTCGGTAACATTATCAAACAAACAATTGTACAATACAACAAAACAATGACGACCACAAGAATAGGTACCTAAATTAAGTAGTGTACACAGAGGGAAAAAACCGAGAACATTGGACTCAAAATGAGTACATTCGGTCACAAACACTAATCATGACCGGATTTTCTCACTTTAAAAACTTTTTTGAGAACGCAAAATCTTGATGTGAGTTGATATGTTCCGTTTTTGAAAACATTTTGTTGCATTTCTGTTTTTTTTTCTGTTTGTTTACAATAGGGATTTCGATAGCGATATTGATAAGCCCGATAGGAAGGCATACGCACAGGCACTAAGGCGCCCTCTAGCGTTGGAGTTTGGCAAGCGTGGGGGAGGGGAAGAGTTAAATAATTCGAAGTGGAGAGAGCCAAGGCTGTGAGTCTTGGCGTCCTGCTTCCTCTGCAATTAAGAATGCTAAGGCCTTGAAAACGGCCAATGATAGAAATCGGAACTCGGAGCGAGGTAATAAAAGGAGCTACAGGCAGTTGCCAAGAGGCAGTAGCAAAAAGAAAATCTGGCTGAGGAGGCAGCGTAACGACAGATAATAATTTTAGAATAATAATTTTTTTGTGGAAATTTTAATTTACTGTTAGTAAAAATTTAGAGTCAGTGACAGTGTTTAGAGTTACTCAAATATATATATGTGTATTTCAGTGTGGTCCGGTACCTGGATTAAGGCCGGCCACGATCTTTCTGGTGCGGGAGTCCAAGCTGAAGAGACTTGTTCTTTCTGGAGGTCCTCCAAAATTTTATGCCACGCGACTCGGCATCATTGGTTGGAGATCCCCAAGTTTTGCTGCCTCGCACTATTGACTATTGACGCACTATTATCCTGAGGCTAAGTGGGTTTGTTGTTCCCAATCCGAGAAGATTCATCTGCAACCTATCCGCCGTCAAACAAAGTGAGTCCGTTCTTATACAGGAATCGAAATTCCCTCATAGGCGAATAGTTACCCAGACGAAGCAGAAAAGGACCCTGACTTTTCCCCATAATACACAGTCAAGAATCCTATATCCAACCAAATTAAAATAAGTAATATTTCAAATTAACAATTAGGCCAGGAGGTTTACATATTATTATTTATTTATTTAAATCATCATCTTTATACATCAACATATTTCACGCCATATTTAAAAATCATTAACTTATTCACTCATTTGTTCATCCTTATTTAAATATTTAAGATTACATAGATATACTTGTTTGCACTTATTCCCATTAAAAGCTGTATGGGCTACGGTAACTCCGTTCAGGACGATAACATATCCCGCACATAGGTCCGTAAATTTGAGTACGCGTCCCCGTCTGTCCCATTTGGAGCTCCTCTAGGGTAGGGCATAGGAGTGCTTGTTTTATGATTTATTTGTATAGTTCAAAAAAAAAACTATGGAAAAGATTCCTTGGCCTGGCCAGTTTAAAATGGGAAGGAATAAAGAAATTATAAATGTTTAGAATTAGAGATAACCTATTTAAATTTAGGAAATTAGATGCATATGTGTGAGCCAAGAATATGGTTAATTAAAGATTATAACGTTGTGGGAAAAATGTTGTTGTAAGTGATTTGGAGGGGAGAAGGAGTGTTTCAAAGCCTGGAGTAAGCCCATCGCCGGAGCTCTTATGTTAGGGCAGCGTTAAAATTTGGAAAATGCGTCAGGAGGGGCGGGAGTGTTGCCGGTAAAACCACCAAAACCGGGTCTCCACGCTTGCTGTCAGATGGCGCTGTTTGTCCGTTAGGGAATTTTGTTTGAATTTTGTTGTTTTGCCGTTTTGTGTTAGTGAAGGTTATTTTTTTATAGTGATGTACGCGCTGCGGGCTAGGGTCAAGATCCCGCCCAGAGATGCCAAAGCTAGCCGGTGTCAGCCCGAAAGCTGTGACCGTAACAATTTTAAAAATAAAAAAAATGGATGTCCAGGTCCATCCGTCCAGGTCCAGTTGTCCAGATCCACCGTACTGGTCCACCGTTCTGGTCCGCCGCGCCAGCAGGTCATCCGTAGGTCGTCAGATCACCGTACGGTCCAGTCCAGTCAGGTCCCACTGTCCAGATCCACCGTCCAGGTCCCACTGTTCAGGCCCACCGCCGTCCACAGGTGACCAGGTCCGCAGAGAGACATCGCTTGTACAACAGACTACCCAGCTTGGTTATTTTTATTAAAGAAATAAGACCTTTGGCGCGCGCAACGACAGCGGCCGTCGTGACGCGTCGTAGACGGTTAGGCTATTGCCATGCGTCTAAAGCAGTGGTGTCCAAACTCACACAATGAAAGCGTTTGCTTGTGTGCGAAGCAGCGAAACACAATGCAAGGTGACGTTTTCTCTTTACACTGAAAAATAAAATGCGTGCGATTCAAACAAACTAAAATTTAGTTTGTGTTATGTTTAAACGTACGCATTTTATTTTCAGTGTAAAACATAATACGTCAGCTTGCCTTTGCCTCGCACACAAGCAAACACTTTCATTGTGTGAGTTTGGACACAACTGATTTATAGAATAATCATATTCTCTCTCTCTATACATGTCTCCGCTGCGACGCCGGCAGAATTTGGCTTGCCAACCACGCGTAGCTGCCTTTTCAAATTTTGGACATCGCTGGTCTAAAGACGGAGGTCTCAATGCCTACATATACTTTTAGGTGGGGTGGTTGAGGTGAGCTAAATTGTGCTCATTTTAAGAACATTCGGAACATTTGTGCTGAAATATTTGAGAGAACATTCTGTTCATATTTTGAGATGAAGAAATCTTTTTTTTTGACCACGTTTTTCCCTCTGAGTAGTTAATATGTATGTATGCATATTTTATGTATTTTAATTTTTTTACAAAATACACAGACTCCCTGAAGAAGGCAAAAAATTTGGCGAAACGCGTACGATAAAAAGCTGAGCCAGAAATCGTTTTGACTGCAGTGAGGGAAGAGAAACTAAACCCCGAATATAACCAACAAATACACAACGAAAACGGCCCAACATAAAAATCAACACGTTATCCGGACGATGTTAATCTTGGTCCAGAAATTGTGTATTTACTTTTTACGTATTTGATAAGAACTATTTTAATTTGCCGCCAAACAAAACCTAACATAACAAAACCGATTCGGAATTCGGAACATGCCCGATTAATATTTAAGCAAACTTTAAAAAAAAAGGCGAAAGTTAGCGTCGGCTCGGCCGAAGTTTTTATACCCTTGCTGCCTCTATCGAAAACAAAGAAGTTTTGCTAACTAATATGCTATTTACACTAGGAATGCGTTAACTAACAACTAGCTTTTTATACTCTGTACCAAAGGTACATAGAGTATAATAGGTTTGTGCAAAAGCCATGTCCGTCTGTCCTTCAGTCTGTCCGTATGAACGCACAGATCTCAGAGATGGTAAGAGATAGAGGTTTGACATGTATGGGACTTATGCTTCTTATACTTGCAGGCAGATCAAGTTTATTTTTAATTTTTGCCACGCCCCCTCCAGCCCCCGCAAATTGGAAAAAACGCCATATCACCCACAGTTTTATAGATAGAAGGTTCGTTCTTTCTGGACACATGTAGTAATTAGGATTAATAATCAAATGGTAGAGATCAGATGAACGGTTGTCGAGTTATAATGAAAACAAAAAATTATGGGCAGCACCGGTCTCAACGGTGATGGGCAGCACTTCACAGGTTCAGAGTATGTTATAGTCGGGCTTGACCGACTTTCTTTCTTGTTTTCCATACAAAAATAGCCGTTTGTGGGCTATTAACGCATAACGCAGTCCTAGAGTAAATGTTGTATAAGACTTCGCTTAGGACCTTACTTTTTTAAGGGAGCTATACTATATAGATGTCCGATTTCTACCAAACTTAGTGGAATCATGGAAAAGCTTAACCAACTAACAATTACAAAATTTGGAGGCACTGGACCTTCATTTTCGACTGATCATTTGTACTACAGCTATATGCTATAGTCATCCGATTTTGACAAAACTTTGTAGAATTGTGTAAAAGTAAATAAACTAATAATGACGTTTCCATTGAAAACAAAGTTTTTCTTACTAGAACTAGTTTTTCGACCGATTGTTCCTATGTCAGCTATATGCTATAGTCATTCGATCTGGCCGGTTCCAACAAATGTGCAGCGTTTAAGTAATAAAGGCTACGTGCAAAGTTTGGTGAAGATAGCTTTCAAACTGACGGAGGAGATAGCATAGAAACAGACAGACGGACGGACAGGGCAAAATTAACTCAGCTCGTCATGCTGATCAAGAATATAAATACTTTATGTGGTCGTTTCCTTCAATGCGTTACAAGCATCCGGACAACTTTATAATACCCTCGGTAAGGGTATAATAAGCAGACTTCAGACTTTGGGGTGTTAAGAAAATACCAAGTATGAGGGAATGCTGAACTCGGCCTGTTCTAAAGCGTTTCGATAGAATATTTTCGCTGTAACACTAAGTAATCGAATAAGGGAATATAAAATTCGGCACAAGCAAAGTTTTTTTTAACCCCTTATTTTTTCAGCTTGCACATTTTTTGGTCATCTCCGGTCGGGCTTGACCCGGTGCTT